>CM051825.1:39966135-40563635 GCA_028451465.1 Erethizon dorsatum
TGTCCCTTTACTCTAACCACTTTGAGCAACTTGTCCTACCAGTATTTTCTGAGACTCTGGCCAGATGGCAAGCATACTCCTCACTGCTCCCAGCTAGAAAGATACCCCATCAGAGAGACATTTTCTTCATGCTTCTGACATTCCCACCTGTTGGACAAGAAAAAAAGCATGGGTCATCCAACCCAATGAACTGAAGATTCTCATGTGGAATGGTTTAGATATAGAGATAGAGATGTATAAAGAGCCCTAACTTATTTAGAAATCACTTGCATGAAGCACTGTTTTGAAAATGTTCCCCTCATCTGGAAGATAACTTGGCTGATAATCATGGTATTCAGGACATCGGGCAGGTGTTTCGGTGAAAGAGCAGTAGCAGTGCTCCAGCAAGGCTGAAGACAGGGGATTCCCCAGTAGGGAAAGGGAAGGTACACCAGAGCCTTCTTCAGATGGGAGAGGGTGAAGAAGGCAGTGACCCTGGCAGAAGAGAGGCCAGACCTGGAGAGGAGAAGCCTTTCTGGGCTTGTGGATTTGAAGGGTGAAAAGAAAGGCCACAGTCTCTGTCCTGACCCAGCAGATTTGAAGGGATCCCTCAGACAGACACTAGAAAGCACCTTGCTTCCTCAGCCATTCACTCTGATTTCTAAAGCAGCTATTTCCTGGTCGTGGTGAAGCAACAGGGTCTGAGGTTTGGAGCAGCTCTGGGGGCAGTGGCCATAAGCTAGGTGAAGGTGGGGATTAAACACAGAGCTCCTTGTTCACCAAGCTTTGGGCTCTGGTTTAGAAATGTTAACCGTCCAACCATGGGCACATGGGATTCTCTAAGCTGTTGGAGGCAGAGGGTGACAGGATGTGTCGATTTTATAGATGGTGCTGGATATCTATATATACGATATATATATATATATATATATATATATATATATATATATATATCGTATATTTCAGTTTTATATGTTGTATATTGTATACTGAACAATTGTTAAGGGATCCATGTATTTGTATAAGGTTTTCTTTTATCATTCTTTAAAAACAATTTCAGTCTCCTTTCTGAAGGTGAGATTTCCCATCTTCAGGTTAGCTGACTTAAGTGAACTTGTTCCTCTCTGTTACCTTTTGTGTGTATTGTTTACCACTAACAAATACCATTTCATTGATTAAACCTTAGTCAGACTGTTGCTGTGGGTGAAGGGGTCCTGGGTGGGTTTCCAGGTTCTTGTGTGCAACAAAGAATTGGACATGGCACATGATCTTGAGAAACTTTATTGAAGTTTAATTAGGCTATGGTAAGCTCAGAGTAGGGAAAGGAAAATGGGATGAGTGCTGAATGTGTTGGGTTTAAGAATTTAAAATATTGTGCTGGGTCTAGGGTGTCTCCCATTGGGTATTTCAAAGCATGATTGACAATGTGATTGGCAGAGTGCTGAGTCACGTCAGCTATATCTATCTTACACATGTCCTTTCCCACAATTCACTCTGTTATAATTGGATGTATGAGATGCAGTCTATATGAATAAACTTTCAATGACCTCCAAGTGAAGAAACGTTACTATGTGTCATGCAGGAGGAGCAGGCAAGCATGCTTATCTCTATGTCCTGGTAGTAAGCCTTAGGACAAAGATCAGGGAACTGGCCATGGGGTATTGGAGGTTCAGGTGAAAGGAAGGGAATGGTTCAGGTGAATGGAGAGGGGTACTTCATCAACCCCAATTGTACTATCTATATTATGACTCCTCTTTTTTCTTGACTAGGCGTTGCATACGCCTTGATTTTGCCCCCATTTTTCCTGACCTGCACAGCTTAGTTAGAGCAAGAATCTTTTTTAGTCAGATTAGAGAGAATCCCTTCACCCAAGACCTTGAATTACCTTCCATATCTGATCAAATTCCTCATCCCACACCATCCTTCAGGCATCCCGTCAGCAAGAGTCCTATCAGGACATTTTGGCAAGGACTGTGCAATCTTTGATGTCTCCTCTTGGCAGTTAGCCATTTTCCAACCACCCCCGTCCTGCTTCTTGGCTGTAAACCCTCAACTTGTCCTTATATTTAGATTTGAGCCCACTTCTGTACTTAGATCTTTTTTCTCCTATTGTAGTAGTCCCTGAATGAAATTTGTTTTTACTAACCTACTCTTTGGCTTCAGACTTCCTGAGCATCCACATTGATTGGATGACCTGGAGTGACTTTGGATTCTCTGATGCCCTTGCTCTTACTGCACCGGCCACAGGGATCTTCACAAAGAAAGCTGAGTGGTTCGCCAGTCGGTCTTCATCTCTCATCATTTTTACTTTGAGGCCTGATTCCACATCCTGAAATGATGAAAGTATAATAAACCACTCTCTTTTTAGCCTCAGTTTCTGAGTCTCTTTTTCTTTATTAACCTTTGTGCTATGGCTACTCAAAGGCCATTGGAAGAATACCTACAGATTAATTCACTTTTGTAATTCATATCACCCAGATTTAAAGCAGGGCATCATGGCACATATCTGCAAGTCCAGCACTTGGAAGGCTGAAGCAAGAGGATTGCCATGAGTTCAACCCCAGCCTGCTGGGCTGCATAGTAATTCAGGACCAGCCTGAACTTAATAGGGACATTCTGTCTTTAAAAAAAACAAAATAACAACTACAACAAAAGTCATCTGGATTTAAATGCAATTCAAAATTCATCTACTTCACCACTATTTTATAAATGAGTAAGCTGAGGCTCAAGACTTTGTATTTTTTCTTAGGGGTAGATTTAAAATTACAAACCCACTCCTTTTAATTTCACTTCAATGTTCTTTCTGCTGGAGCACATTAACTTATAAAGTTTACAATTTTTAATGATTTATACCTTTTTGTTTTAGTAATAGTACATGCATTGTCAACATGCTGAATTTCCTTTAGGAATAAACCCTTTTTCATGCCTGGTAATATTAAGGGAGATGGTTACATAGGACTTGGGTTGCTAGACACATGTGACATCAAGATCTGCCCTCCACTTACATGTGACCTTAAAAATATAGAAAAGATAGTGGGAGAAAATAAGATAGTATTTACTGATTCTCACAAATTATAAAGGTGATATCCTTGTATGAGCCAAATCTTTGAATATATTCCTTTTCATTTTTAAATTCAGACCTTATCAAAATACTTGTAAAAATTAAAAAAAAAAATCAGCAAGATATACTTTGCTTAATTAGTACATATTTGCAATACATAATGTTTACAGTCTTTGTATCATTGCCACAATGTGATACTTTTGCATTTATGGTGACAAACTGTTGTGTGATGGAACTTTTGTTACTTTTTTTTTTTTTCAGTAAAGTCTGGTCCTTAAATAACATGAAGAATGATTGGCATTTTACACATTATATAAATAACTACTAAACTACTGAATTTATTTCGGAAGTAAAGTTCCTCTCTTATTGCAACTGCTATTATTTATTCTTTTTTTTTTCATATACATCTTCTTGCCTTCAGCTAGTAATCCTCCTTTGAAATACCATGGAAACAAGCAAATGTGCCTCATTAAACTTTCCTTGTGGGAGAAAAATTGAAAGAAGTTTTAAATTGTAGAGTGCATAAAAATAAAACACATTTCCTCTAGGGGTGATTAGATTGTCCTTTTACATTCTTTAAAGGAAGGTACCAGAGCTGTTGAAAATAAAATAAAGGGACTATGTATTGCTGTATTTGTAAAATTTGTGACATTTAAAAAACATTGAGGCCTTACCGTATTTCTAGAATAGATATTGAAAACAAACATTCTCAACTGTACTTTGTATTAGGTCCCAAATGATATTTCAGATACGTTATAAAAGTAAAATAAATATTTCTGATGATGCAAAAAATATAGTTATGAGGAATACTACAGACCTTCTCTATTAACAAGTTACATTTTCACAATGCCTTTTGCTAAAGAGAAGTACTTCACAGGGGAAGAAAGAAGCCCAATTGATTTTGTCCTAAAGTATATCATGAGTAAGAAAGGCAATTGGCCTTTCTTTGACAGGTGACAGAACCAGGGAGGACTGAGATAGGAAGTTAGGGCACGGCTAAACTGGCTGGGAAAGGTGTGACAAGATCCCAGAACACATGCACGAACAGCTCTCACAACTCTGCACGTGGACTTCTCAAGAAAACTCCAGGAGATTTTTTTTTTTTTTTTTGTGGGTACCGGGGGTCGACCTCAGGACTTCACACACCAACAAGCACCCGTGCCGCTGAGCGTTATCACCAGCCCCTTTTTTGTATGTGGGATCCGGGAGTCGAACTCGGGCCCTCGCGCTTGCAAGGCAGGCGCTTACGCCGCTGAGCCATCTCACCTGCCCCTCCAGGAGATTTTTGATAGGATGACAACCTAGATGTGACGCCCACATGGGGAATATGAAAAAGAGATGGTTGTCACTAAGACCTTGCTATCTGCTTCCTCATGATAGCCCATCCTACACCACTGTAGGTTGTAAGTTTTCTTATTTTTATTTTTTCTCCCTTTTTCTTGGCTCAAACTTGCTTTGTAGAGCCCTTTTTTTTTTTTAATTTTTTCCTACCTCTAATAAATATGAAACTGTGCTACAGTTTAGGCTTGTTTCATTCAATTCTTTGGGACAGACAGGACCTGGAAATCACTTCTAAAAGGGGACTCCAGCACCCCAGAATCCAGTAAGAGGATGGTACACTGTTTCATAGTGTAATCATTGTTCCTATGCGAGGCAGGGCCTATTGAATTCTCTGGTTTCTTTATGGACAAATAATAAAGGACACGCCTTGATCTTAGGGACATTTTAGCTCCCCCCCCATAGACAATGAAGCTAAAATTGCCAAATCCATTTCTTACTGAAGGTTGACACTTTCACATAACCTGGAACTTGGGAGTGAGAGAAAATGTTAGCCTTCAGTAGTTTTTATTTATTCCTTCACTGTCAGGATGAGCTTAATGAATGGATCTCGGAATGCAGAGATATCACAGTGGTAAGAATCTCCCCACTTTATTCTGCCAACTTGTATTGTGCACTCTTAACTAAGGCAGCAACTGTTAGGAACGTGTCCAGAATTAAATAGTCAATCTTTGCAAAATAGAATAATGTTTTTAAAGGCACACAGTGAAATGAAAGAAGATATTGATTTTTGTTGTTGGTATTTTGTACACTGAAATCCACTTTAACAACAGAAGTCGATACATAACTCTTTTGAATTACTGTTTTGCAATTGTTGCTCCTTTCTTTTTCCTCTTTTTCTTCTAAAGTATAGATGTAAATCGCTTAGCAACATGTTAATTTCCTATCTGTCTGGATTGAAACGATTCTTGTGATATATTAATTGAAGCAGTTAGAGGGGAACCTGAAATTTCCAACATGTGGAGAAAACCCAAGTGTTTTGAAGTATTACATGTCATATTACTTCCACGTGGCAATTAAGCATCTAAATCTAGACAATGTTGTTATGCTTCCACTCTTAGCTATTTCCTACACGTTGGGTATCTGAATTTCATACTGCTCCTTGTAAAAAAGTCAATAAGGGGATAAGGAGACATTAGGTTTACAGAGTTCTGAGATCAGATCCATTCAAACTTTAAGTGATCGCAGTGGTCTTGAGGTAAGATAGAAGAAATAAAGAGGTAGAAAGGAGGGAAGAAAACTAAAATTTTAAAGATTTTTTTTTTTTTTAGGAAAAACTGTAGTTTCAGAACAAAGAAGTTACTCAAGCCCAGTTTAAATTTTGTTTTTCTATCTCCTTCAAGACACAATAAACTTGGGCAATTCTTTTTTATTTTATGAGCAAATTAGCCTTTTCACCTGTGAATAGACTACTTCTTTTCATCTGTAAATTGCGCTTTCTCCTGCAGACCTCCTCTCTCAAAGAAGCAGCAATGTTAGTGGGGAGTGCCTCTCAATTTGAAGCTCATGTAAATGGTTTGCATTCTAAGATAGCCCCCTGTGTGGGTTACCTGACAAACAGTAGGAATATACATCCTGGATCACCATCTGAGGACACCCCCAAGACACCTTAAATATACCCAACCCCAGATCATAAACTCCCTCTCCCTCTCTCTTATATTCTATTTCTTTGAGCAATATATTTAAATTTGCATTTCTGTCCAATACAACCCTTCTCATGCCTCTTAATGATGCATCCTAAAAATTCTTTCATATCCCTGTGGGAGCTTCCTTGGGTCCCATTCTTGATGGTCCCAGTTCACATATATGGCATCTGTGTTTCAGTAACCTCAATCTGAACCCAGGTTAAACTAATTAAGATACTTGAAAGTAACTGATAATGCCTGAAATAAATAAGACACTCAAATACACCCACATCATTTTTTTCTTACTCATATTATTTTCTTTGTCTATTTGTAGTTCCCCTTCACTTAGGGTCTGAATCCCATTTGTGAAGAAAAGATTTCTTACTAAGTGGCAATATAGTGCTGTAATAACTATATTAGGTATGCTACATGTATTATTAAATATGACGAATGTTTCTTAACTGATAAAGTTCTACTGCTTTCTCTGTTTTAAAGATCAGCAGTAGATTTCTTTTCAAGTCTTGATACAAGAAAAAAGAATATACTGACTCAGTGTGTCATTTATTTTAAACTTGTGGGACATTTTCATCTTCAGTTTTGAAGTCTAATGCCTAAGGGGAATAGCAGCATGTTTTATATTATCGTGCTTGACGTTATAAATTTCTAAACTTCACATTATAAATTTACTTTCTTTTTTTCTACATTTATACATGTAACAGAAAAAAAGACATTAGCAGTCTCTCAAGATTTCCAAAAGAGAGAAAATTTAATCTTCATAGCTATGTCGGTACACCAAGGAACTCTGTCATTATGTGCAGTTACTTTGTGTACATGTAGGAAGTTAAATAGCAAATAATGTCCCTATATCAATTTCGCCATGACATTGTTTGTACAATGAACAGGTGTCTTATAGAATTGTTCAGGTTTTCAACGATATTTTGCTTTCCTTATTTACTTATGGAAATACAAACTTTGTGGTGATTTTAATTATTTTTATTAACATTTTATTGACTATTAAAAAACAAATTTCTTGAATTCCACTCTGGTTTTGAATTTCAAACAGTAGAACAGATTCTATAGGCAAAAAAACTTGAGGAATTAAGAAAGTCCACAGAGTGAAGGTGGAAGTCAGGGAAAGCTTTAGGAGAAAGGTGGCACCCTAGCTGTGGATAGAAGGAATTGGCCAGAAGGCGAGGAGATTGAGGGTGGGAAGAAATTGGGTAGATTGGGACAAGGCATAAAAAGCCTACCTTGGTGAAGGGGGCGGTTAGGCATTGATTATGAACCGACAGGGCTCACAGACAAGTGTGGGGAGCAATCATAAGGAAGTTGGATGAGAACATACCCTCTTCCTACAAGACTGACTCACCACTTCGGCAAATACTCACTCGCGTTTAACTGGCTGTAGGGTTGTATCTTCTGTCAGCTCTCAAAGTCAAATCTGTCCTCTCAGCCCTAGAATGTTTTAGTTCGTATTCTAGTATAACAAGCAGTAGGAAAAAAATCACTCAGGATATAGTGAATCAGACCTGCTAGAGATTAAATGATTTGTTCTTGATATCTTTCCATGGGTGAATGTATACAGTTACTTCGCTCCTCGAGGCTGGTACATAGCCTTTTGTAATGTAGATTCATTTCCACAACATTTCATTTATTATCCACTTTTGCAAATGTTTACCTATTTGCCAGGGTAAACTTTATTCTTGCATCTCCTTCCAAATAGTTCAATTACTGTAGTTAAGAATGCTTTTTGGGGGCCGGTGAGATGGCTCAGCAGCTTAAGCGCCTGCCTGGCAAGCGCAAGGGCCCGAGTTCGACTCCCAGATCCCACATACGAAAAATGGGCCGGTGATATCGCTCAGCGGTACGGGCGCCTGCTGGCGCGCGAGGTCCTGAGGTCGACCCCTGGCACCCACAAAAAAAAAAAAAAAAGAATGCTTTTTGGACATATTTATCTTTTCTGATATATATATATATGAATATATACTTATATATATATAAATATATAATTATATATATAAATATATATATGAATATATAATTATATATATATATCTCTGTAGAAAAAATTAAATGCATCAAATTTGTTAGGAATGACCAGAAATGAAGAAAATGTATGTCTTTTCCTTATGAATTTCATGTTGGGAATATCCCATATTTTCATCTAATGGTTACACAATTGCATTATTTTTCTTCTTTCACACTTAAGTCTAAGTGGAATTTATTCTTGCTTTTAGGAAAAATTTTAAAAAAATCTTTTTATTGAAAAAAATGGCTCATTGTCTAAGTACACTTTATCTACTAGGCCATTTTTCCTTTGTAATTTGAAATTCCATCATTTTTTATATTTCAGATTCTCATATATATTGCCTTTACCTGCAGACTATTTTGGTCCAGTGAAGTACTTTCTCTTTCTACAGAAATACTACCCTGTTCTATTACTATAGTTTTATGATACATTTTCATATCTGGTAGAGCAAGAACTAATTTTTTATTTTTCTTTTTAAAAACATCCCTGGCTACTTTTACACATTGAACATTCCATATAAGTTTTTGAGTTAGTTTTTCAAAGTTCATGGAAAATGCTTTCAAAATTTTGAATTAAATTGAATGTCATTCCCACCACAATGTGAAAAGATTATTACCTTATAAACAAAATTTTCCAAGCCAGGAACATTCTCTCTTCTATGCATTCAAATATTCTTTTATATCCTTTAGTTGAAGTGTGCAGATTATTTTAATCCAAGTTTTATATAGACCTTGATAGGATTATCTTTATGTAATTCATGTTTTTTGCTGTTATGAATGTTTCTTTTACTATTATATCTTAATTGATTTTCTGGGTTATACAAGGCTAGTGATCATTTTATATTAAGCTTGTATGTAGCACCCTGTAACCTAGCAGCTTCCTAGATAGGCTGACTTTAGTAGAGTTCCTCTCCTCACCAACCCCTTTTCTTAATCTTTAACAGCTCACTTCTTTCACATGGTACTCTAAATTTTGAAGAGAGGCCTCTGTGATTTTCCCTCCTTTTCTTAGCTCCTAAGAACTCACTTGCAGAATATTAATGAAAAGAAAGTGTAGATGCTGATCCTGGAGGTAGAGGTTCCTGCAAGGAGGAAAAAGAAACAGCTTGTTCTGAAGAGGAAACTCCCTTCCCAGTGTGGGCATTTCTGCCCATGGTCTCATTGGGTACCCTTTTTCTCACATAAAAGACCTTCATGATTCTGAGCAACCTATGACAGAGATTTGAAGCAACGAAGAAGTTCTTTTGTCTTCTTCAAGGCCAGTTTTGAACAAATGTATTTTCTTCTAATTTCTGTCTGTCTCCTCTTTCAGTTGAGGCAAGAACAGTAGAAATTTTAAAGTCTGGTAACAATTAAACAATTATCTTTGCAAATAGTTTATCCAACTAGGAGTGGTGGCACATGTCTGTAACCCCAGCACTCTTCGGGGCTGAGTTAGAAAAAATAGCAAGTTCAAGTCTAGCTTGGGCAATTTGCAACTTAGTGAGACCCTGTCTCAAAATTACAAATACAGGGGCAGGTGAGATGGCTCAGCGGCGTAAGCGCCTGCCTAGCAAGTGCGAGGGCCCGAGTTCGACTCCCGGAATCCACATACGAAAAAAGGGCCGGTGATATCGCTCAGCGGCGCGGGCGCCTGCTGGCACGTGAGGTCCTGAGGTCGACTCCCGGTACCCAAAAAGAAAAAAAAATTACAAATACAAAAAATGGCTGGGGATATAGCTCAGTATGAAGGTCCTGGGTTCAATTTTCAGTAATACACACACACACAAAAAGAAAAGTATCAAATAGTGAATTTTCTATATGTATTCAATTATCTCAATGTCAGTTTTATTTCCAAGTTTATAACTTAAAATTTCATTACTATACTTTATGATATTTTTGCATAATTGTGAGTAGAATACTCTGCAAGTATAGTGAAAACTGGCATCGTTTTCTTGCTCCTGGCTGTAATGTAAAAGTTGTGATTTCTGTGTCAAGTATGTTTTGTCATAGTTTTCTGGTAGTTTCATTTTGCCATTGACTTTTTGCTGTCTTCATTCTGTGTTGTAGTTGTTGGAGAAATGTTTACACCTTTCCATCATTCTTCTTTAAATGAATAGGTACTTACTGGATGCTGGAATAAAAAAAGGGGCTGTTCTAGAGATTGAGGCTAATCTTTTTTACTGCTTGCAAAGTTCAGGATGACTTATAAGTGCTACATTAAAAGTAGAAACATCTTTTGACTACTCTCAGCACCTCCTGTAGATCCCACTTCATGATTTTAAGTACATTTAAGAGTTATAGGATTTAAAGGTGTCAAAGATAGTGGACTGCCAGCATATTTTTAAAGAAACTATAACATAAATTATGTGTAATGAGATTTATCATGGAATATAAAAGGAATAGAAGACCTCTATAATTAAACAAATAATTGTATTTTACTTCCAAATTCAAACTAGACTCATATAACTTACTAACTGTAACTTGACCATAAATTTGAATTTTTCTACACCATTCAAGGTATCATTTGATTTTGAATCATTTTCTCCACAAACTTGTTAGCTGATATTCCTGAGCTGGATTATTTTTTGACAAATTATAGGAAGAATATTTGAAAATTACTTTATATCCAGGGTTTGTATATAAAGAAGGGAATTCACGTGTACCATACGAGTGCATGCACAAAATTATCTGTGCAAGAATCTCTTTCTTTAGTTCCAGTGTGGGAGGAGAGGCCGCAAAAGACAGATGTCAGAAGAGTGACAAAACTAGCAGTAGGAAATGGAGGATTTGTTCAAAGAACAAGGAAAAAGAAGGACTCAAAATTTCATTTAGAAGCCTAGATTGCTGATGATAAAATATCATTTTTGTAAACATGCTGCAATAAACATCTGGGCTCCACAGAAAGTAGAACACGTATTTTGGCTTTTGGGAACAAAAGTCTGAGTAGGTGACCACTTTGGGTCAGGAGCCTATGACTCTGTCGGGAAAATATGCTCTGAGTGAAAATGTTTAAGAACTTATTTCTTAAAACCAACTCATAAGTTAATAAAATTTTATACAAATTTAATTTTATAATTCTCCCAGGAAAATGAACTGCTTGACTGGAAAGAAAAGATAACTACCTAGTTTCTTCACTCCAAGAAACTGTAAGAATATTGTGCCTTCTATGCCAAGGACAGATCTAACTGCTTAGCAAATAATTTGAAAGAAAAAAATAATTATTTTCTCCTTGACTCACGGAAAATATATAGGACAAAATATTCTAGTGGAAGGGGCATAGAATTTTGATCTCATTTTCACATAAGTACACATGATGACTTGGATATTTTCTAATTTCCTTTATATCTGTGTTCCTTGTTATTTTTATAATTACAAAATGAACTAATTGAAAATGCATTTAAAAATAAAAGAATTGTGTAGTATCAATCAAATTGAGTGGCCCATATATAGAAATGCCCACTACGGGGACAGCGCAGATAAAGGATCTAGGTGGACTGCATCTTGGCCTTTTCCCAAACTGGAAGCATTTCTAAGGAAACTACCAAGCCTTTTTAGTTCTCATATCCTATGGTTTTGAATCATGTGTGCTGCTGAGATCTGTCTCTTACCTTCAGGGTTCTCCTGATTAGTTATACTTTATAAAGACTGTCTTAGTCACTTTTTCATCACTAGGAAAAAATACCCAACCCTTGCTATTTAAAGGAGTATGGGTTTATTTTGGCTCACAGGTTTAGTCCCTGATTGGCTGGCTCCAAGTCAGAAACTAGATGGCAAAAGGGCATTGCAGAGAAAAGGGTGCTCAACCCATGGCACTCAGGAAACAGAGAGAAGGGAGAAAAATGCGGGAGAGAGATACAGCCTCCCAGTTCATGTTCCCAGTGACCCACCTCCAGTGAGGGCTTATCTCCTAACAGCATATTTAACTACTGATCTCATCAATGGGTGAATCCATTGATGAATATAGCACCTCCATGATCCACTCACCCTCCAAACGCATGAGAATTTGAGGGAGGTTCTAGATTTAAGCCATATAAATGGTAATTCAGTACCAGACTTATTGGTGCTGTCTCATTAGATGGGGCAACCCTGGGACAGCTTTTCCCACCAGGCAGCTTTTCCCACTGCTAGTCAGCTTGTTTCAAATTTCCTGATGTTGGGTACTGGTTGGATGCTTTTCAGTTAGGGCTTTGAAATCTAGCCTACTTTTTGATATTTTTAGGGGAAAGAAAACCAAAAATGACATAACTGTTTTGGACCATAGATAATTCAGAGTGTCTCCTCTCCCTCATCACTGTCTGCAAGAATCTCTACACCTAATAAGTGGGGAATAGATAGCCAGTGTAAAGCTAGACTATACACTGCCCCCACGGAGGTAACACACATTATCATCCTTATCACTTTAATCTCAGTATTTACCACTCACTTTTTTAGAAAGGATTCACTGTCCTAAAGGTCAAAAAGTAGTTCACATGTGATATAAATTCATTATTCTTTCTAGTTGTGAGAAACTACAATACACATGTACATAAATACAGTTTTAAGTGAATAAAAGTGATACCTACTCTCCTCCCATCTCCAGCACAGCTGATTGCATCAGGAATAATAACTGACCAGCAATATCAAAGGCAGAGCTTTGGGTAAACTGATCAGAAAAATTGAATCATACTAATCCGATTTTTTCAGGAATGTGAATGCAGAGAACACACTGTGAGCTCTGGCTTATGTGGCCCCACATGCAGTCATTGAAAATTAGAGATAGGATGTTTATCATTAACGAAACATTAAAGAGGTTATTGGAAGGTAGGCAGTGATAAGTCATGCACTTTGGGGAAAAACTGCACAAAAGTATGTTTTACGCTTGCAGACTTCATTGTTTGTTGTGGAAGAAAGTAAATGACAAAAATTCCTCTGCAATATGACTGATGTCTAGAACAAGGGATAGGTGTTCTAGGAGTGCTTAGGTGAGACTTGTTAATGAAAAAAGATGGATGAGGTGCAGCTGATCAGCAGACTCAAAACACTGTATGGTGAGGAACTGTTGTCTTATACCGCAGTGTAGACTAACTCTGGGTTTGCTTTTGTTGTGTTTCTACACAGTGCTATATATCAATCATTATAGGGGACTGCAGGAGAATTTTCAACCAGAGAATATGCTTCTAATTTTTATTTCTTTCATCAGAAATGAATGCAATTGCAGAAAATAATGACATTTTATCATATGTGACTGGCTTTATGTTTCTTGGTACACGGAGTTCTTTAAGGAGTAGAACAGTTGAAATAAATTTTAGAGATCATTACCTTTAACTCCTTCTTTTTATAGAGGAAGGAATGAGTCAGGAAAATTAAATAATTTACCAAGGTCATAAGAGCTATTTGACAGCTGGATGGGTAAGGCCAATTCTGTAGTCCTAGGAAATGCTTCATAGATGTGGCAAATATATCACATGGGTGAGCAGCAAGATGGTGTTTTTAAACGCAAGCTGTTCCTGCAGATTATATATGAGATGAAATCCTGATGACATGTGTGCCTTAGCCATTGATGTATCTGAGAATTATCAAATTAATGGGTCAAGTCTGACAAAAGTAAAGTGTTGGTCTTGATGGGGTAATGTTAAATAAATGTAACAGTCAAGTTAGCATGGTGAAAAATAGGGGCTCTCTGAACAGTGACTTGGGACATCAGTGGTGCACATGAAATGACATAACCAATTTCTCTACTCACTAGGTCATAGGTAGCCTCCCCATCTATCACTCAGTGATAGGTTTTGCTCTCTGATTTCATCTGCTTCTCAAAATGGTACTGTTATCACAGTAAGCCCCTACAGTTTTTCCAGAGATCTCTACAAAAACTATTCAGTATTCCTCACATATGAGCAAATGACCTGTGCTTTTGGAGAGATGAGTCACTTAAAAATGTTAAATAGATTCTGTTATACAAACCTGAATAGTTGTTAAGGCTATATCTGAGTCTTTGATATTATTAATTGTATACAGAATGATTCTTCTCATGAAATATTATGAGTGGGTCTTCATTTATCCTGTAAAACAAACAGCACATGGATTTAGCTGATAAAATAACAGTACATATATTTATCTATGTGTATTATATACAAAATTTTACCATGTATTCTTTAAAAGCATGGTCAAAGAAAATGGGAAATGGAGATGAAAGAGAAAAAAAGAGTAAAAGAAAAATCTACATCTACCAAGAACATTATTTTTGGATAATTTTGGATAATTATATTAGAAAGAACTGTTATCAATTCCCTTTATCTCAATTTTACTTTTTCATTATTTCTCCATGTGATTTTGATATTCTATATATCCTATTACTGCTTTATTCAGAGGTCCATGGGAGTATACACAAACAATCTAAGTTTAAAGAATACAATATGGGTAATAGCACAAGGGATTATTTTGATAGAGCATGCAAATACTGGTAGGATGTAGGGAAAGATTTGATAGGTATGGGAAAAATAAGGGGTATGGAGGGAGGGAGAGGAGAGAAGAAATGGTGTGTGTGTACATGTGTGTGTGAAGGAGAGAGAGAAAGAGAGAGAGGGAGAAAGAATGCAATTTGCCATATTAATCTTCTGTCACCCAATTCTCCAATGCAAGTCTTAGAAGTGGGAAGAATCTTAATTTTCATTAGAAACTGAGATGTATAGAGAAGGTTAACAATAGTGTTTATTTTGGGGTCATTTTCAATTTAAATAATAACTTTAGAATCTATAAGCTGAACAAAGATTCACATTCAAGTGAGAGACCAATGTATAATGAGTTTACAATCAATTTGTACTCAAAAAGCAAAATCTAATATATAACATTTATCATTTCTGTGGCTCCAAAAAAACTACTATTAGTTTATGAGAAATACCAAATAATATACTGAACATATATTTGTGCTTTGTGCTTATGCCATTTCTTTTACAGATGTCGTAAAATATTTTGAAACACAAAATTTGATTATTTTAAGTAGTAAATGTCAATCCAAACTTCTCTGTTGAAACAGAGGTCCATTTCTTAGTGCTTTGAGTTTCCAGTCCATCATTTTTAACAGTAGTTAACTCATTTATTCAACAACTATATATTCACCCAGAATCTGTCTGCTACTACTGCAGATTTTTCTGTAGGGTACTGGCATAGAGCTGATTTCAAAGTAGATGATGTTCTCATTGTCAAAGAATTTACAGTGTGGGAAGAAGCAAGTCATCTAAGTGCTTGCTGTACACAATATATCTTATAATGTAGAAAACATAGTATGGAATCATAAAATTATACAATGAATATATAGTCTTTACTATTCTGTTTTGATATTATTTATTGGTGCAAGGGATAGAACCCGGGGCTAGACAAGCACTCTACAATTAAGCTACAACCACAGCCCTAAGAATCATTTCTCTGAACCTCCCACTAGGGAAAAAATATTGATCTTAGGTTTTCTTTGCAAATGGTAGTTGTGTTCCTGCTTAAATATAGTTAGTAGTAAAGAGCTTGTAAATTTGCAGCCTATCCATTTGTTCTGTTTCTAAGTGTACACTTATGTGTTATTGTGATGGCAGCTAAGGCAAGGATAGGCTGATTGGAGCTGGCATTTTTCATCTCTATTTCTTAAGGCTGATTATTTCCAGCTAGATCTTATTTTTGGAGAAACACAGTAGGTCAGACTATCTGTTTCTCCAATATCCATTCTCTTTTGGTTTCACAGGAATAAAGATTGAACTGATATATTGACAAAGCTGAAGACTATATTTCTCAGTTAATAAGGTGTAATCATGGTTAAGTTTTAGGCAAGTGGATGGAAAATAAGTGATGTGTGCCATGTCTTCCAGTGAAAACAATCAGGTGCCTGATGTTCTGTATTCATTTCTCCTTACTGCTAGGCAAAGATGTCCAGGACTGAAGGACTTACTGAACTCAGTGATTGTAGTCCTGTATTCAAAACAGCAAGGTTCTACCATCAGTACCAGAGATTTGCCTTTCATGGTAAAGAAATAAAATTTTATCTTATTTAACTTATTCTGTTTTAGGATGCTTTTGTTATAGCAATTTAGTTCGTATTCCCAACTAATGCAGCAATCACCTTGTAATACCCCAAAAGAGACTTACTTCTTTTCATGGAATAGCCTTTTAAATATTTTACAACAGCTATAAACACACCTATTTATTTAACGCTTATAACATGAATTTACTGGGTGTCCAGTACTGCAGGGCACCATGCTTGTAAATAAGCATGCAGTGAAGAAGAATTTTGTGCCTGCTTTTCAAGGTCGTAAAGCCTCTAAATGTGTATGAATGAAGTGTGACGTTTGCCTGGCAGGCATTCAGGTTGGGGCATGTAACATATGAGCATCTATACAGGTAAAACACTCCAATTCAATATAATAAGTGTAGAGTTGGAGGAAGCTGAAAGTGGTGTAAAGAATCAAATGTAGGACCCTTAATGGAAGGAGTGGAGATAGTTCAAAAAGAATCTTCCAAACAAAAAATTTCTAAATTTGTCTACTGTTTGCTCATATTCTTTTGGACACCCAGCATTAGACTTGATCAACAGAGTTATAAATGCTATCAAGTGAAAGACTTTAATTTTCCCATACAGGTTCGCTGTGACTTTTTGAAGCAGACACTACCCTTTGGTGTTTTGACAAGTCAAGAAACATAGAGGTTATTTTCCCCCAGACAAACACTTGTGTATTAACCCCTTCTGCACATTAACTACTACAAATGTTACCTGGAGGAATAATAGCCTTTCACTGTGATCTTTAAATGTCTACAGATGACAAGATGTTGCTTTCTGCTAATTATTGTTTTCTTTTTCCCCAGGTAGTGGTAAAATGCAAAGGCTTTGCAGTCAAAAGAAACCTGGGTTTAAATCTGGACAGGATGACTGATAAGCTGTATAAACTTGATTTGTCATTCAATCTTTAAAAGTTCTAGTTTCTTCATTTGAAATAGATGTTGAGATGATGGTCTGTTTGTGCTCACTGGTTAGCAGATGCCAAGATGGAATTAGAAATAAAGTGGAAATACTGTGGATGACTATAACAAATAAAGGATGCAGATAGCAGAAATATTTGGGGAAAGCCTTCAGACTGTGATGCAGATCCACCATATGTTAGGGGACAGAGGAGGGAGGATCAGATAAGAGACTTGGATGCAGTGCAACTCAAAGGATTTCTCACCCAGGTCACGGGAATTGCAAGCAAAGATGGCCCATTTAAACAGTCCCATTTGGGCAGGACTGGCCATGATCTAGGACCCATGACATAGTTACTCACTGGGAGCTACTTGTGGGTAACCTGACCACAACGTGAATATGGAGGCTGTCAGCTAATTAGCTTCTTACATTAGCTTTACCCCAGAAAGACGTAGGTACATCATCCTCCCAAGACTTCTACACATGATATTAAATTAATAATGTATGCAAAGTTCTAGGATCTCTTTTGAAACTAAAAAAAGAAATCAATACTTATTTTTCACGGAATTCTTATTATACTCAACCAGAAAATTTTAAATAGCTGCTAATAAAAAGAAAAAGAGCTATAGAATCATGAACTGTGGTCTTTGTCCTCAAAAAGCTTATATTATGATATTTTACATATAAATTGTTACATAAACTGGAAAGTTCTAAGATTAGCACTTATTGGCAGAAATACACTGTTTTGGGTATGACAATGTCAGAAACATTTACAAATGAGAGGGAGTTAAGAAGTGCTGCTCAACTTACTAATAAAAAGGGCGGATGTGATAGTTAATTATGATGTGTCAGTTTGAATGCATTCAGAATCATCTGCCTAATGGATTAGTGGAGCACAGTTCTGGATGTATCTTTGGATGACTGACATGTAGGCCACAAATTGAGGAAGGAAGATTTACCCCAGCTATGTGTGGCACCAGCAAATAGGCTTGTAGCCCAGATGGAAATAAGAAAGAAAGGAGGAATTCCCCTATTTTGCTTTTTTTTAAATGTTTGTACCGGGAGTCGAACTCAGGACCTCGCACTTGCCAGGCAGGCGCTTATGCCACTAAGCTATCTCACCGGCCCACCCCCCTTCTGCTTCTTTAAAGGAGCTCTGGACTTTGCCATTGCCTTTGGAAATTCCCTCTCTCTCTCTCTCTCTCTCTCTCTCTCTCTCTCTCTCTCTCTCTATATATATATATATATATATATATATATATATGTGTGTGTGTGTGTGTGTGTGTGTATAGTGATTTATATATAGATTTTCCTATAGTGAAACATACCTGGTACCAATTTTGGTAACCATAGTGGAATCAAGGGGGTTTCTTTTTTTTTTTGGATACTGGGGGTCAAACTCAGGACCTCGCACGCCAGTAGGCGCCCATGCCGCTGAGCGATATCACCGGCCCTTGTTTCGTATGTGGGTACCGGGAGTCAAACTCAGAACCTCGCGCTTGCCATGCAGGCGCTTATGCCGCTGAGCCATCTCACCGGCCCCTAAGGAGGTTTCCACCCAGATTTCAAAAGAAGGCCTGAGAGGCCAGGTAGTGTACACCGACAGGGCAACACATGAAGTGGTGAGAGTGAAGGTGAAAGTACAATGGAGACTCCAGATAGTTGGAGGAGCCAGGAATGTGGAAAGTCCAAGGAAATTCACAAGGAATGAACAAAGCCAACCCAAGAGCAAAGGCATGAGTACTGCAATCACTAGCAATGTTGTAGGAGCAGGCCTGCCCAAGCCCTTCGGAGTTCACATCTTGTCCAACTTGTCTGAGGTGCTGGACATGGAACTACGGGATTTAATGTTTGCCCTTCTTGGTTTCAGTCTTGCATTTATCCAGAGTCTTTCTATTCCCCTATTTCTCCCTTTTGGAATGGGAATGTTTGTCCTTTGTGTGTTGGTGGTATTTAGCTTTCTTTTCACTTTTATAGGGGCTCACAGCTAGGAGTTTGCCTTAAGTCTCAGAGGAGACCTTGGACATCAGATAGCTCCTCATAAATATGTCGTTTTTATGTATCAGCTAAAACAATGCATTTAAATTAAAAGATAATAAAGTTAAATGAACGGATTACTTTAAAACCAGATATCTGTAGCTGGAGAAAAAATGGGCTTGAGGAGCAATATAAGCAAATCACTGAGAATAAGCATAGAAATATTAACAGATGGAAAACATACAAACATGATTTAAAAACAGACATGATAGAATAAGAAGTCTGGGGGTTAGTTTACATAAGAGATCTAATGAAGTAAATAGAGAAAATCTAGTTAATATTCAAAAGGACGATTTTTTTCAAAACCTAATCCAGCAAAAATACGTTCTTTGATTCAACATGAAAATATAGAATTCCTACAGAAATGTATTCAAATATTAGAAAATGATATAATGTAATTCATCACATTAACAGATCAAGTGGAAATATTTTATCATGTAAGCAGGTACAGAAAAATCATTTGATAATATTAATAATCAATTCATGAAAATCAGATTCTTAGTCAATGAAAGCCACTTTGCCCTGACAGAAGGCATCTATTAAAATCATCCTTAATTATGAAACATTACAAATAATCAGATTGAATGCATACAGAAATAAGGGAAAGGTGATTCTTATCAGTTCATTTATTCATCATGCTGAAAGTGTCAGACAGAACAATTAGAAGAAAAATTAAATGTTGCAAAAAGCTGAAAGATTTTAAAGGAATAATCTAAAAGTTATTCAAAGAGGATTATCTAGATAGAAAATTCAAAAGAATATGTTTAAAATATAGAAGGTATAATAAGGTTTCTGCAAGCTTGCTGGGTGAAGATCAGCCTATGCAAATCAATAATATTCCAAAATTTCAGCACCAATTTAAAAATGGAAGTTAAGAAATCCACTTCACAATTACAACAAAATCATGGAGCACATATCTAATCTAAATATTCCAGATAGTTATGAAACACTCAAAACATTTTGTTCAGGGATAGAAAGATTCTGTATTATGAAGATGATGATTCTTTCAAGATTTATGAAAATGGGCCGGTGAGATAGCTCAGCAGCGTAAGTGCCTGCCTGGCAAGCGCAAGGTCCTGAGTTCGACTCCCAGTACCCACATACGAAAAAAGGGGCTGGTGATATCACTCACCGGCAAGGGCACCTGCTGGTGCATGAGGTCTTGAGTTCGACCCCCGATACCCACAAAAAAAATTTTATAAAAATGATATGATATCCATTAATATTAAATAGTTTTACTTATAAGGAACTTGAAAATGATTCTAAAATGTGTATGAAAGCTTAACTCATAAAATAGTGAGTCTTATCATGACTTATCAGACATTTGACTTCCTGTAAATCTATGATAATTAAAATAGTTTGGTGTTGTATCTGGAATAAATAGACCACAATAGAATAGATCAGAAACAGATCCAAACATATCAGTTACCTGGACATATGACTGCATAAGGAAATTTTTTTTGCCTTCTCAAAATTCCTTGAGCTTTCCTGTTTTTATTTGGATCTGCTGCGAGGCTCCCTCACTCCACAAGGTGGCTCTTCTTGGGATAACATACCTGGAGAACATACACTACCATGGAGTATGGGAAATGTCTTTCCGAAAAGTCACTGGGGGCTGAACAAGTCACCCAGATGTTCCGGATATGACTCCTTGCTGTGTGAACACTGACCAAAGGACCAACAGGAGAAAGGAAGTAGACAGGTAGATATACTTCCTCTCTCTCTATCCTGTAGATACATCTAAGGTAATCTGCTTCTAGTCTTGCCAGAA
The DNA here is from genome assembly GCA_028451465.1 of Erethizon dorsatum. NCBI lineage: Eukaryota > Metazoa > Chordata > Mammalia > Rodentia > Erethizontidae > Erethizon > Erethizon dorsatum. Next base: position 39,986,874 of record CM051825.1, read on the forward strand.
AAGTCTGAAGAGTTCCTGAATTCTTAGCAGTTCATGAAGAAGCAACATTAGCCAGAATGATGATGTGTTGTGTGCCTGCTCTTCACTTTCCTCATCCCACTTTCACTTTTTCTTCAAAATACCTTGGTTTACAGTTTGCAAATAAAGTGCTAGCCCTTAATCCTGGCTCAGACTGCTTCCTAGAAAACCTGGGTTAAGAGGTGACAGATGGTCACAGCATACCAATTTAGGAAAAAAAAATTCAATAAATACACTTTTGGGGAAAAGTAGATCCTTAATTTCTACTTCACCAAAAATTATATGTACTTTCAAACTGGTTTAAATTATGAAAAGCAAATATTTAACGTCCAAAGAAAATGTAATAAAATGTCTTTTTTTTTTTTTTTTGTGGGTACCGGGGGTCGACCTCAGGACCTTGCGCACCAGCAGGCACCTGTGCCGCTGAGCGATATCACCAGCCCTTTCTTCTTATGTGGGTTCCGGGAGTTGAACTTGGGCCCTCATGCTTGCCAGGCAGGCGCTCGTGCTGCTGAGCCATCTCACTGGCCCAAAATGTCTTTTATTACATCACATCAATATTTTTTAAATTAGCCACAAGAAACAAGGCTTAAAGGAAAAGACAGACAATTCTGAATGTAGTGAAATTGTATATATAAGTATGTGTATAGGTAGGTAGAGAGAGAATATGATCAAGATATTAAACAAAGGCTTTCTATTATATTGGATAAGCAGAAATTTCTCGAAATAATCATTGAATATAAAGTACTATCCCATGTATTAGACCTGAAAATAGTGAACAGAGGCCACAATCTTTTTTTTTTTTTAGTATGTGGGTACCGGTAGTCGAACTCAGGACCTCGCACTTGCCAGGCGCTTGTGCCACTGAGCTATATCACCAGCCCCACAATCTTTGTATATTCTGAATGTAGAGTCAAATGAGATGTCCTAAAAGACTGGATACAGGTTTAAAATAAAGAAAAAAAAAATCAAAGATGACTCTCAGGTTTTTGACTGGAGTAACTGTAAGACAGAGTTCCTATAAATCGAGGAAGGCTGTCAGTGGAGCATATGTATGGGAGATCAAGATTACAAGTCTGGACATGTCAAATTATAGATGTCCATTAAATATCTAAGAGCAGATGGCAAGTAGACAACTGTATATATGAACTGGAACTACAGTGGAGAGGTCTGGGTTGCACCTATCCGTCCGTCAGTTGTGAAATGACTGGTATTTAAAAGCACTTTCAAACACTTGAGTGTGTTTGAAGGTGTGAGTGTGTACAGAGCAGAGACCAGGGGCAAAGGCAAGGACTGACCACTGTGATAATGCAACACTATGAGGCTGGGGCGGAGTTAAAAGTAGTGAAGGAGACTGAGAAGCGAGGAAAATAAGAGTATAGCATTGTAAAGGCTGAGTTATAAAATTATATCCAGGGGGAAGTGAACAGTTATGACACATGCTCATCACTTACCAAGAAAAAGCAGAGTGTGAAGTCAATTGGATTTAACAGTGTGGAAATTATTGGTGACTTGATAAGAACACTTCCGATATATTGATTACTGTGAAAACCAGACTAGAATGAGTTAAGAGAGAATCAAAGAAGAGGAATTGCAGAAAATAAGAATACACACTCTTGCAGGAATTTTTCTTCAAATGGATGGCAAAAAATGTGGATGTAGATGGAGGTAAGAGTAGAGAGAAAAGATTTTTCTTTTTGAAAATTTTAATGTGAAGGAGTAGTATGGTTATGTGTTTATCAAGGTCATGTATGAGAAAAATTGATGAAAGTTGAGAGAGAGAGATTGTCAGACAGAGAAGGAAGGAACTGGTGCACACAATTATGAAGATTGAAAAGTCTCAAGATTTGTAGGTGAGTCAGCAAATTGGAGACCCAAAGATGGAGTAATCTAATTCCAGTTTGTGTCTGAAGGCCTGAGAATCAGGAGAACAAATGTTGTACTTCCCATTCAGAGGCCGGAAATTCTGAGATCCAGGAAGAGCTGATGTTTCAAGTCCAGAGGCAGAATACAAAGCCCATGCCCCAGTCTGAAGACAGCCAGACAGGGGGAGGTCTCTGTTATTTGAGGGCCTTTTGTTCTTTGCAGTCCTTCAACTGATTGGTGACACCTGCACACATGCACGCGGGAGAGAGCAATCTGTTTTACTCAGTCTATGATTTAAATGTTAATGTTATCCAAAACATCTTCACAGAAACACCCAGAATAATGTTTAACCAAATAAATGTCTGGGCATTTGGTGGTCTTCTCAAGGTGAGTCATGAAATTAACCACGCAGGGTAGAATGCAGAAACTGGGAGAACTGTGCCATTAAGTGAGGAAGAAGGTTGTGGGGAGGATGGGGTGCAGTTCTATGTTAGGAGGCAGGAGTAGGGAGATTGGTTACAGGTGCTGGCCTGCAGGGAGATACACTGCAAGGAATCTGTGGACCGTCTCTTCTAATGATGTGAGTTTTGTTATGGAGTAAAACCAAGACTCTTAGCCAAACACAAGGATGTAGAAGAGATGACAGAAAGCGAATGAAAGAAGAGAGTTATTTAGGGAAATGAAAAAGTGAGCTAATGAGAATGTATGGTATCATCAGGGCATGTTTAGAGTCCATTTGAAATTTGTGGTGATGAATTTAAGATGACAAAAACAAGTGGATATATTTTCTATTCCAGTACAGTCAGCTGCACAGAAGTCAAACAATCCTTCAAAAATGTGAGTTACATGATGGCACTCTTCCCTTAAAAAATCAGCAGCAGCTTTTACTACACTCATTGAAAAGGCGGTTCCTATATATCGTAATTATATACTTATCTTTAAACCATCACTATAGTCAAGATGATAAAGGCATTCATCCCTCCTAAAATTGTCCTTGTGTCACTTTCTAATCCTTCCCTTCCTGTCCCTTCATCCCCCACCCCTAGCCCATCACTCTCTAGCAGCCGACTGATCTACCTTTCACTATTACTTAGTTTGTATTTTCTGGAATTTTGTATAAATGAAATAAAAACTGTACTCTTTTAGCATCTGGCTTCATTTACTCAACAATTATTTAAAGATATACCTGTGTTGCAGTGAGAATCAATTGTTATTCCCTTTTATTGTAGAACAGCATTCTCTGGGCCCATTGATTGGTGGTTGGGTTGCTTTCATTTCTGACTATTTAAAATAAATCTTATATGAACATTTATATAATAGTCTTTAGAGGGACTTTCACTTCTTTTGAGGGAATATGTAGGAGTGGAATGGCTGGGTCATATGTTACTATATAGTTGATTTTTAAGGAATACCTAAGTAGTCCATTTCTTTTCAGTTTGACATTATTTTCCTACCTCTAGTGCAAGAGCTTCTGGTTCCTCATTATCAGCACTGGGTTCAGTGTTTTCAATATTAGCCATTCTCGCAGGTGTGTAGGGGTACTTCACTGTAGTACTAATTTGCACTTCTCTAGTGACTAATGACATCAACCATCTTTTTCACGTGCTTATTTTCCATCTATGTTTCTACTTCAGTGATATATCTATTTAAAGGTTTTATCTCTTTTAACTTGTTTTTTTTGTATTATTGAGATTTTAACATTCCTTGTATATTCTGGATTCAAGACCATTCTCAGATAGGGAGCTTACAAATTTTCTTTCCACCTATGGTTTATCTGTTCATTACCTTAATTTTATCTTTGGAAAAGCTAAAGTTTTTGTTTATGTGAATTTATTTATTTACTGTGGTGCTAGGGATTGAACCCAAAGGTACTGTACCACTTAGCTATCTCTCTAGAACTCCGCCTTTTCTTCCTTTGTTGTTGTTTTTTGTTTTGTTTTGTTTTTGAGTCAGTGCCTTGAACTTTTATTTGAGGCTGGCTTCAAACTTGCAATCCTCTTGTCTCAGCCTTCCAAGTAGCTGGCATTACAAGCATGCATCACGGTGCCCAACACAAAAGTTCATCATTTTTTTGTGTGTGCGTGGGTAGCAGGGGTCGAACTCAGGACCTCGCACTTGCCAGGCAGGCGCTTATGCCACTGAGCTATCTCACTGGCCCAAAAGTTCGTCATTTCGATGAAATTCAACATAGTAATTTTTTTTTTTTGTGGTACCGGGGGTCGACCTCAGGACCTCGCGTGCCAGCAGGCGCCCATGCCCCTGAGCGATATCACCGGCCCTTTTTTCGTGTGTGGGTTCTGGGAGTCAAACTCTGGCCCTTGCACTTGCCAGCAGGCGCTTACGCCACTGAGCCATCTCACCAGCCCATAGTAATATTTTTGCCTATGAATCATGCTTTTATTTTACAGTTTAAGAAATCTTGGGCCATCTCAACATCATAAAGATTTCCTCTTGTTTTTTCTCTTTGAAGTTTTATAATTTTAAAATTTTGTATATAGGTCTATGATTAACTTTATGTTAATTGGTTATGTGTTGAGTTGAAGAGAAAATTTTTTAAAATATTTTTCTGAGATAGGGCCTTGCTATGTAGCTTAGGCAGGACTTGAGATCACTATGTAACCCAGGTTGGCTTTGAACTTGTGTCAGTCCTCCTGCCTCAGCCTTCTTAGTGTTGGTATAAGCAGGCACCACCACCCACAGAGGAAAAAAACTTTTTAAAATGAATATCCATTTTTCCTGGTATCATTTGTTAATAAGACTATCGTTTCTCTACCAAAATTGTGGTAACTCTGGTAAAAAAATAATAGAATCTACCTATAAGTCTAGTTCTTCACTCTAAATATGGTCTCATTTATCTATCTATATGACAGAAATATGTGGTAACTCTTGAAGTTAGTATCTTTTTGGGAAGTTGTTTATGTTATTTTAAGTACTTTGTATTTGTGTATGATTATTATAAAACCTGGCCAATTTAGATATCTATTGGTATTACAATTAATTTGTAGGTTAGTTTGATGGTAATTAACATCTAGCAATAATGAGTTTTTCAATCAAAGAATATGAGATATTTCTGAATATATTTATAACTTTATTTTCCTTCAGCGATGCTTTATAATTTTCAATGGACCAGCCTTGCACATTTTTAGATGAACTTTTCTCACAGGACTTCATGTTTTCGATGCTATAATAGGGATTACTTTTTAAATATAATACGCATTTTCTGGACTTTCTTTCTTTCTTTTTTGAACTTGAGACTGAATCCTCTTAAGTCTGAAGCTTGTGTTATGGTACAGAAAATGACTGATCATTACAGATTTTCCTCATGCCTTTAGAAATAAATTTGCAATCTAATGCTGTTGGTTGGAGTCTTCTATGGACATCAGTTAGATTAAGCTAGTTGATAATATTGTCCAAATCATTTGCATCCTTGCTGGTTACAAGTTTTTATCAATTACTGAAAAAGGGATATGGTTTTATTTATTTTTCTTCAAGATTTAGAACTTTTTTTTTTGGTTGTTTGACACCTCTATAATTATTTATTAAAGGATTGTCTTTTTATTTTTTTCCTGGTAATAGCTTTTGCTCTGAAAAGTATGTCTTCTGACAGTAATATAGCCTCTTCTACTAATGTTTGGTTTTATTTTTGAGACAGAGTCTTGCTATGTAGTTCAGTCTGGACTTAAACTCACTATGTATTGCAGGCTGGCCTCAAACTCATGGCAATCCTCTTGCTTCAGCCTCCCAAGTGCTGGGATTATAAATGTGAACCACCATGCCCGACTTTCCACTTTCTTTTGAACATGTTAGTGCAGTATATCTTTGTCTATCCTTTAGTGTTATTCTATTTGTGTCTTTATGTCTAATGTGAAGTTTTTCAAAGGTAGAATTAAATAAAGTCTTGTGTTTTTTAAAATATAAGTTTCTGAATATCTTTAGAATTAGTTAAATATTTTCAACTATGATATTCAGACTATTGATATTTAGTGTGATTGTTCATCTAGCTGGGCTAAGTCTTCCAACTTGCTTGTCAACTTCTATTTGCATTATCTTCCTTTTTTTCCATTTAACCTCTCTCTCTCCCCTTCCTTTCTTCTTTCCTCCCTTCCTTCCTTCCATCTCACTTCCTGCTCTCCTTTAAGTCATTTAATTAGTTTCCTGATTCATTCTTATCTCTTTTGTTCCCTTATTTGCTATAACTGTGTGTGTGTGTGTGTAAAATAGTTGCTTTAGTGTATGTATTTTTTTTTTTGTGGGTACCGGGGGGTCGACCTCAGGACCTCGTGTGCCAGCAGGCGCCCATGCCACTGAGCGATATCACCGGCCCCTTTTTCATATGTGGGTTCCGGGAGTTTAACTCGGGCCCTCGCGCTTGCCGGGCAGGCGCTTAAGCCGCTGAGCCATCTCACCGGCCCATAGTGTATGTATTTTTAACCTATGAAAGTATACCTAAAGTTATCATTATAGTGTATATATAATATATGTAATAAAAACTTTCAACCACATACTTTACTTTATTCTTACTTAGCTTTTTTGCTATTGTCCTATCTTTACTGACACATTTAAAAAATCTCACAGCACAAAAAAAACACTCACTGTATGTAGCTATTATTTTTGTTTTAAAGTCTTTAAGAAAATTATTTAATAAGCAAGAACATTTTTCATATTTACCTTTGTAATATTTCTGATTCTATATGTAGAATTATATTTTTTCTTATGTATTATTTTCCTTATGCCGAAAAAATTCCTTTAATATTTCTGATTTGGGATATTTGCTGAGGATCAATTTTTTTGGCCCTTCTTACGTCTCATCAGTTTATATTTTATCTTTACTTCTAAAAATTTTTTTTGCTCGATATAGAATTCTAGGCTCTTTATTACCTATTTGTGTAATTGAAAAATTCTATGTGCTTTATTTGTTTTTATTTTCTCTTCCCCTCTACTTCCCCCCTTGCTGATGGAAGTGCTCCTTTTTTATTACAGCCTCACCAGCATTTGCTATTATTTGATTTTTTGAAAACCATTCTTTCTGGAATAAGTTGGAATCTCATTGTCTTAATCACTTACCAGTTTTCCCGAGCATCACTTGTACACCCATACATCTGTGTGTTTGTTTTATATCAAGTATATTTTTCCCTACTTTTTTATTTAGAATGTTGTATTCACTTTTGATATTTGTTTCTAGTGAAATCTAATAATAAGTTCTGGTTGTTTTCTTTTACTAATTCATGTTTATTTTATTTGTGAAAAATAACAGTTTTGTGCTACAATCTATAAAACACTCTTATCGTAAGTACATTAGGTATAATTTTTATATTTTTCTAGAACTGAGTGATATTCTTTTACTATATAAAATGAACATATTTGAAAAACTGAGACTGAATAGGAAGGAAGTGCCAAAAGACCTGCAAAAGGAAAAACTGGAAAAGGGAGAAGTGTTAGCATATCAGAGAGGAATAATCTGTGTTATGAAATGGAAAGGCAAAAAAGGTATCTCCTATTGTCAACTATTCATAATATAGAAATGATAGAACTTGAAAGAAGAAACAAAACTAAAATAATTCCAGGAGTGATCAATGATTATAATAATTCTATGGGTGGTGTTGACAGAGTTTGACCAACATCCTTCAAGCTATGCTGTAATTAAAAATGTGAGAGAAATTTTATCATAAAATATGCACCTTCTAGACCAAACGATATGGAATGTGTTGTTTATTTATTCACAACAAGAGAGTTCAAAAAGTCATTTACAATTTAGATTAGGTCTAATAGACCAAATAATTGAAAAATATAGGACAGTGAAATGCCAAGCAGCATGTCCATCATCAATGTCCTCACCATCACAATGAGTAGACATTATATTGAACCTATAACCACTCAGAGAAAAAAGGAAATGACAACACAACAGTGTAAAGTGTGTTGTTTCAAGAAAGACAATAATGCAAAAAAAGCTCACAAAGAAACTAGACACTACTCTCCAGATTGTAATGTTGCATTGTGTAGTGAATGTTTTAAGATATATCATATATAGAAAAATTATTGAATAAACGATAAAATTGTCAATTTAATATTTTCTGTTATATTATCTTATAAAAATTAATGAAAAAGTATGCATTTTTTGGTCATTCTGTATTTAAAAATTTGGACTCATAAGGTTTTAATGATTTTTCTCGTTGCTGGGACAAAATGCCCAGCGCTCACAATTTAAAGAAGAAGATTATTTTGGCTCATGTTTTAGAAGTTTCAGTCCTTCAGTTCTACCATGATCGGTGGCATGGTAGAAGGGTCTGGGGAGAGGAAAACTCACCTGCCCGCAGACAGGAAGGAAAGAGAGTTAAGGGAGGAGTCAGGTAGGGAGATACTGTATGATTTTCCAAGCCCCACCCCCAATTACTGGCCACCTTCAACCAGACACATCTCCAGCATGTCAGCTATAAGCCACCATAAGCAGTAACTTTCCAAAGCCCTGCATATGAGTGGATGAGGCTCTTGGAGGACATCTAGATATAAACTAAAAAGGTTTTCTTTAAATTTACATTTCTTTAATGGCCAGAGATGTTGAACATTTATTTATGTTTTTATTGGCTTTTTGTACTTCTTCTGAGAAGTGTCTTTATTTCAGTAGCCCATTTTTTGAGTAGGTCTTTTATTTTGGGAAGCCTAATTTGTTTGATTTCTTTATATATTTTAGATAGTAGTCCTCTGTCTAAGGAGCAACTGGCAAAAATTATTTCCCTTTCTGTAGGTTGGCTTTTCATTCAATTGGTTGTTTCTTTTGCTGTGCAGAACCATTTTAATTTGATATAATCCCATTTGTTGATTATTGACATTATTTCTTGCATAATTAGCGTATTGCTTAGAAAGTCCTTTCCTATACCTAAGTCTTCAAGACTTTTACCTATTTTATCTTTCTTTTTTTTTGTGGGTACCGGGGGATCGACCTCAGGACCTCGTGCGCCAGCAGGCGCCCGTGCCGTTGAGCGATATCACCGGCCCCTTTTTCGTATGTGGGTTCCGGGAGTCGAACTTGGGCCCTTGCGCTTGCCAGGCAGGCACTTAAGCCGCTGAGCAATCTCACCGGCCCTCTTTTATCTTTCTGCAGATTAAATATTTCTGTTTTTTTTTTTTTTTTTTTTTTTATGCGGGTACCGGGAGGCGAACTCGGGACCTTGTGCTTGCCAGGCAGGCACTTATGCCACTGAGCTATATCACCAGCCCAAGTATTTCTGTTTTAATATTTAGATCTTTGATCCATTTTGATTTTATTTTAGTGGATAGTAAGAGATATGGATCTACAGTCAATTTTCTGCATGTGGACAGCCAGTTTCCCCACCACCATTTATTAAAGAGGCTATCATTCCTCTAGGATATGTTTTGGGCTCCTTTGTCAAAGGTCAGATGGCTGTACATACCTGAGGTGGTTTCTACATCCTGTATCTGTTCCACTGGTCTGCAGATCTGTTTTGTACCAGTACCATGCTGTCTTCTTTCTTTCTTTTTTTTTTTTTTTATCACCATAGCTTAGTAATATAAATTGAAATGTATGATTATGATGTCTCCTGCTTTGGTCTTATTATCCTATTATCCATGACTGTTGTTATTTTCTGCTTAATTCTGGGTTGCTTCTGATATCACACAAATTTTAGGATTTTTTTTGTGTGTGTGGGTACTGGGGGGTCGAACTCAGGACATCGTGCACCAGCAGACGCCCATGCCACTGAGCGATATCACAGGCCTTTTTTTCGTATGTGGGTACCAGGAGTCAACCTCAGGACCTCGCGCTTGTCAGCAAGTGCTTGTGCCACTGAGTGATATCACCGGCCCTTTTTTTCCTTTATGTGGGTTCCAGGAGTCGAACTCAGGATGCTGCACTTGCTAGGCTAGGCAGGCGCTTATGCCGCTGAGCTAGATCACCGGCCCCAGGTTTCCTTATGGAAGTCTTTAACTTCCTTTGTCAGGTTAATTCTTAAGTATTTGTTTTTCTTGAAGCAATTGTTTAAAATGTTCTGAATTTTGTGGTTTTCCTTACGATTTTGCCTTTTTTGTTTCTATTTATATAGGTATAGGTCTTTCTTGTAAGAATGGATAAGAGTTCATCTATTTTGTTTATTCTTTCAAAGAACAAGCTCTTTGTTTCATTTATTCTTTTTTTTTAAAGTCTCAATTCCATTAATTTCCACTCTGATTTTTATAATTTTTTTCCCTGTCCTAGCTTTGGAATTGGACTGTTGTTTTATTAGGATCTTGAGGTGCATCACTAGGTTATTTGGAATTGCTCTGTTATGTGGATGTGGGCATTCACAGCTATAAACTTTCTACCAAGGATGGCTTTCACTGTGTCCCATAGATTCTGTACGTTGCAGTGGCACTTTCATTTGATTGTAGGAGCTGTTTAGTTTTTTCCTTGATTTCTTCTATGATCCATTGATTATTCACATGCATTGTTTAATCTCCATGTGCTTACATACTTTTTGTGATTTCCTTTCTCATTGATTTCTAATTTTACTATATTGTGATCTGATGCTATGCATGGACTAATTTCTATCACAATTCACAGCTGTGGCACAGCACAAAGGTTGAACGATTGCTCAAAGATTATTCATAATCAATGTCCAATCCGTACTCCAGGGCCCAAACTCCATTCTGTTTTTTCAGTTTACAACAATCATGGGCTTGCCAGAGGGCTAGCACTGCCAGCCCTGTTCACTTCTTCTCCCTGGGGCTGCTGACCCTTTCCAGGCTTACTTTGTGTTCATGGAGACAGACTCCCCCCACCCTACCCCAGAGCCAGGGTTAGTGTTCCAGCCTGCTTTTTTGTTTTCCCTGCATTGTCTTCAGTTTCTCTATTTTCTCTTTGATTTCTAGTTTTCATATTGGCCGTTTCTTAATTTCTGAAGCTTTTCTTACTTTTCTCTTGTTTTCCAGGTGTCCTGAGTCCAAGTCATCAAGAGAGTGTGCTATGTTGCTGGATTTTACGCCCCTGTTTTTAGTCCATTTTTTAACACTAGATTTTTACCACCATCTCATAACTTGATTACCAAGTGTGTTGCTTCAGTTCCCCACCCAGGTCTTTAGATCTTGAGTTTTGTTGAGATTTCATTTTTTATTTTTATTTATTTATTTACTTATTTATTTATTTTTGGTTTTGTGAGACTGGGTGACGCTATGTAGTACAGTTTGGACTTGAACTCACTATTAGCCCATGCTAGCCTCAAACTCATGGTGATCCTCCTGCCTCAGCCTCCAAGGGCTGGGATTACAGGTGTGTGCCACCACACCTAGCCTATGTTGAGATTTTAGATCAGTGATTTTACACACATACACACTTTTTTATTCATCCTACTTCTCATTTCAAGTAACTCTAAGATTTCAAATACAGACTCAGAATTAGATACAGCAAAACTATTTCAGTACCTTCTTCCCTCAGGTTCCCAGTTCCTTTAATCAGCTGCTGTGTGTTTGGAATATTTTATATAAAATGACCATTCTCAATAATGACTAATTCTTCTGTTCTACTACTTTTTTTTATCTCCTTATGGTGCTATTTAGAATATTCTAAAGAAATATTTCACAGAACTGTACACTGACTATCTTGCTCCTGATGCCATTTTTAGGCAAACTTTCATTAGCTGAAAATAGTTTAATATTTTACCTTTCATAGAAATATTTGTAAAAGATAATGGGACTCCTACAAACACAAAGATTTAACTTATCATGAATAAGATAATTCTAAAAATTGCATTATCAGGCAGAAATTATACTGATAAAGAAATTATATGTATCCACATGCAGAAAAAACTACCATAAAAGCAAATACAGTAATACCTAGGTTTATGAACACTTCTGTTTGCAAATAATTTGTTTTGCAAACAGAAGCATTTGGCAAAATTTTGTTTCCATTCATGAACTCCGCATTGGGTGACGAATGTGACTGTGGCCACCTTCCCCGCACGAACACAAACGCAGCATCTTCCCCAGAACTGTGGAACAAATTAAGTTCATGAACCGAGGTACCACTGTACCCATGTCGTTGTATAAGATTGGTTCTGGACAGCACAGCAGAATTTTTTAAACAAATTTTATTTGTCAAGATAAATTTCTAAAGAGAAAAAAAAAACATTGACTACTACTAGTTTACCTTTGTTTTTATTTGGGAATGGACATTGGACTGGGGTAGGGACAGGAACCACCTGGTCATGATTTGTGCAAAAGGAGTCCATGATCCTGTACGTTTATGTTAATGAAATTGCCTTGATAGACTCAATCAGAGTGCTTAGGTTCCTAATCTCTTGAAAAAGTCAGCATTTCATTATCCCATGTTTTATCTCTTTCTTCTCTTTTATGACCTCTTTAGCAATGAGAGTTAATGGAACCCATCTTCTCTTAAAATAATAAGTACTCCCAAGTCTACTACATTACTTTTAGAATTGATGAACAAAAATAATTCAGTGATGCACTTTTTTCCAGATGAGCAAAAACTAAAGTTCAGTGATATTTTCTCCTACTGTAAATGAACATGCTGTCATTGCTCACTCATATTTTAAAAATACCATCTCAAATTCCCAGATGATAGTTCTATGACTTTCCCCTCAAACTTACAATAATGAATCTATAAAATGTAGCCTTTTGGCTCACATATACACTTAGGAGCTAAATTATATCATAATCATGCCATAATAAAGCTTTATAAACAGCCCTCATGGGACATTATACTGCACTCTTAGGTCAAAGCGCTAAAGTTGCTAAATAATTATCCCATGTATTTAGATGGTACAATCAGTATTCATGTATTCACATCTATACGAAAAGAAGACATTAAACGTGCTTTTTCATGCCTTTTTTTATGGAGTTATTTGGTATGATTTTTTTAATTCACTTTTTCCCCTCTAAGTGTTCAATGATTTCTGTTGTATAATTCCACCTATAATTTGAGATACTAGAGAGTTTATATGTCTACCCAGTCAACTCATCTTACAATTGTCCAGCCTGGGCTTCACTTAAATGTATACTGAAGGGTTGAGAATTGTTTTCTATATATGAGTTACTCAACTCATCTTATAATTGTCCAGTTTTGACTTCACTTAAATATGTTCTTAATCTCAAGAGAGTGAATTCTACCAGATTCAGTGAAGTGTGATTATAGTAGAGTGCAGTACTCTGGACTATCTGAGAATAATATTATTTCGAGTTACTAATAATACAATTTACACAGCAATAACTATTTATCTGTTATCATGATATACACTTTATAGTATTACCTCCTTTAATTCTCAGAAGAATACAAATGCACATGCCTGTGATCTCAGTATTCTGGGAGGCTGAAACAGGAGGATCACAAGTTGGAGCTCAGCCTGGGCAACTTGATGACTTAGCGATACTTATTGTCTCAATATAAAAAAAATAAAAATGGCTTGGCATGTAGCTCAGTTAGAAGGCCCTGATCGCAATGCCCAGTATCACACTTGCACACACGCACAGAGGGAGAGAGAGAGAGGGAGAGAAAGAGGGAGAGGGAGAGGGAGAGGGAGAGGGAGAGAAGTACCATTATTTTGCACAAATAAAAACAGATTAAAACGTTGCCACTTAAAACTTTTCCAGACCTGTTAGATTTAAATCCAAGGTTTCTGGGTAATATACCATATTGCTTTGGTCAGACCTGCTTTTAAAATCTATGTTATAATAGTTCATAATATGAAATCAGAATGAAGAAACTCCAATATATTTTCATAATGTCTACCAACTATTGCAGTCATGTATTCAGACAAAGGTTTACTTCTAAATCTGTGATACATTTTTAGATTTACAAAGTGAGACACTGTGAAATGTTTCTCTTTTAAGACTCAGAAGCAGAGCTCTGGCTCTACATATTGACACAACTGTTAATGACTATTTATGGGAAACTTTAAAGAACATTCCAACCTTATAATTGACTAGTATATGATATATATTGAGCTTATGTGGTCCCCAAACATGTACTAACTAATCTGGCAGCTTGCAAAGATATGGGATGTCAAAGGTTGTGCTAAACAGGCATGAGGGAGAACAGGCAAAGAGAATTAATCATAAAATACTGAGCATAAGTAAAATGAACACATCATGCCAATTTTTTTTAAATATATAGGAAGACAAATAAAAATATACTGGGACAGATTTTGAAATAGTGACTTTATACAGATGTCAAAATATAGTATTGTTTTATTCACTATCTTTATCTCCTTATTTCATAAGATTTATTGCACACATGCACCTACACACGAACACACACACACACACACACACACACACACTCTCCAGGAAAGTAAATCACACCTAATAGTTACAGACGCAATATATGGGGATAACTTTTATGTATGTAATGATTGTTATTAAAAGCTTTTGAGAGAAGGCGAAGATAAAAAAGAAAATGCTAGCAGATGGGGAATAGAGTGCAAAAACAATTCAATTTGAGTATAGTGACTGCCCCCAAAAAGGCTGTCATCCACTATCGCGTGCACAAATCCTCCAACAAGCTGCAGAGAATGAAGAACAGTTGCTTCTGGATTGATGCACAGTCATTTAGTGGGTCTATCAAGCTGACAGGGAGAGTACCAAACCCGATACACGTGAATGCCCAACAGGAGCGTCTCTGGATGTCAGCCTTGTATATGTCAATGAAACAAGAATACAGAAGTGTCAAAGCACGCTCACAAACTATCAGTGTGCTTGTTTCTGCTACAATGACAGAACCAAAGGCTAACTATGATCTGCACTTCTAAACCTGGACTGGAATCCTAGTGACCTTGAAGTGACTGACCCACATCTATTGAGTATGGTAGGCAAAATAATGCAGCAGAGACACAAGAGGGAGCTTTCTTTGCATCTGACAAAATGCATTTACTTGAATAGTCACAATTACCTAACTTTTGGCTTGTTTTGTGTACCTGCTCTCTGCCAAATCTCATGAATTTGTTATGATGGCCATTAGCACTTAAACGGCTTGAGTTTCAGAACGTTTTGTGGGACATTAAATTATCTTTGTAATGAAAGCCTCCAGAGAGTCAGGTTGCCACAGTGCTGATTTTTACAGGCATAAATTAAATGCTTTAGAATCAGTCATTTATGCTAAACCTTAGATTTTTTAAAAAGTGCTTTTATTAGCATAAACAATCATTTTGTATACTAGTTTAAAAAAAATAGTATTACCTGGTAACAGTGAATGCTGTTAGGAAAACTTCCATATCCATGGGACATTGTTTCCAGGATCAGCTGTGGTTACCAAACCCCATGGACACACAACTCCCTTACATCAAATGGTACAGTATTTGCACATAGCCTCCACATATCTTCATCATCTCTGTATTACTTAAAATGCCTAATAGAACGTAAATGTTACATAAATAATTTCTATACTGTATTTTAGAGAAACGATGACGTGAAAAAATACTGTACACATTCACTGTAACTGCAGTTACAGAACTTTCAGCTGATTGACTCAACAGATGAAAAATATTTTCAGTGCATAGTTGGTCGAGTCTTTGGATGTGGAACTCATGGATATGGGTCAACAGTTCTCTATACGTATGGAATGAATGGGATCTTCACCTTCATATCATTCTTTTTTTTTTTTTTTTTTTTGAAGCAGGGTCTCACTATGTATCTCAGACTGGCCTTGAACTCATAATGTAGCCCAGGCTGGCTTCAAACTCACAATATTCCTCCTATCTCAGCCTCCCAAGTGTTGGGATTACAGGTGTGCACCACCATGTCTGGCTTTCATATCATTCTTAGGTACTCAATAATTAACTTACTGTACTTTAAATCACACACCAAATATAGTATTTGATTATCATTTAAATATATTTATTCTGATGGGCAAGATATTTCTTCTGAAGCATGACAATTGTTACATTAAAAACAAACAAATAAACAAAAAAAAAAAGACTGCAATGTGGTCCATCCGCCTGTAAGATAATGAGAATTATCTCTTTTCCCTAAAATTAGCACTGTTAGAGGTTAATTATTCTCTAGGAGGGTTTATAATTACAAATACTAAAATGCCATTTTATATTGGAACTGTTGATCAACAAATATTCAAACAATTTGGTAATGACCTTGGCAGTGTGTTGTCTAAAAAGCTGTAGGTAAATTCTTAGACTTAGATGGACTGGGATATTTAAATCGTTCTTCTTACAGTAAGGCTGCATTTGTTTTTACATAGTGGTTGAAATATCTGCAAATCATTACTAAAATCCTGAATTACATCCTATGTTCTAGCAATTTGAGTAGAAATACATTGCTCTTGCAAATGATTCAGTCTTTGTCTCCTGCCCACTGTATGAGCCACTTGATCCCACTTTGCCTGGCTTTTTAGTGGACCTGTATATAAGATATGACAGGTTTCATACAATTAGTCATCATTTTATGCTCATAATCACATTTCTGCAAATTTTATGAAAATAAATCAGCTTACACAAAACCTCACTTTTATTAGAGTACTTAAATACATTTATAACAAAGTACACACAAATACACACATACACTGCTATATACTCTTATTCTAGATACCAGTGTATATACATATCTACCTAATATCTAATAATAAAACAGTTTATTTAATTAAGGTATATAAACCAGATAAAATATTGAAATCTATGAAAGTTATTCTTATGAAGACTATCGAATTTTGAAGAATATTTATGCCATTGTAAGTGGAAACAGCAGATTGTGAAATATTATGTACTCATATAATATCTACACAAGTATTTTTGCCTCTTTTTGTAAACTACTGGGTTGTGGATGCAACTCCTTGGTAGAGTGTTGCCCAGTACATATGTGTCCTGGTCTTGAACCTTGCACCATGAAGGAAAAATAAAACAAAACAAAACACAACACAAAACAAACTGTTATATGGGCTATAAATTCAGGTTACTTCAGTACGAATCTTGGGTCAGAAGTTTACCCTTGTAGGTTCTTGACAAATTACTTTTCCTGTGCTTTAATTTCTTAACTCTGAAAAGGAAGTTGATACTAACCAGTGTGATATGTAGGTATGAAAATTAACTAAGATGGTACCGATAAAGCACTCTGTGGACTGTCAGGAAGCCAACATATAATAAAGTTACCTGCTGTCTTTTCAGTGATGAGGAGTATGTAAAGTAGAAGTGTTACTCTCCCATTCATTTCTGAGATGCATAAGTGTAAGTACAAATGAAAGAGCAAATCTGAATTCCATGCAGGCAAGGTCATGCAAACATGACTTTTAACATCTTCAGAGTGAGATTCATGATTTTATTCAGGGGCTTCCTTACATAGGTCTGCATTGCTTAAGAGAAATTGAACAATTGAGCAAGATAATAAATCTGAGTAGAAGTAATATCCAATTCATGTCATCAAAACAAGAATATAATCATCCATACTGTTAATTTGTATGATGCTTGCACCAGCCAAGAGAATTCAGAATTCAGGTAGAAAGCAATATTAAATTATATATATATATATATATATATATATAGCATTTGATTATATATAAATTTATATAAAATATATAAATAATATATTTATATTTATATTATATATAAAATTCTGAAGGTAATAAACTCAACAATAAGCTAATTGATTTTCACCTTGGGTTCACTACAAATATACGCACTTTTCCCTTTGTCTTAGTCACTTTCTAATTGCTGGGACAAAATACCCAAAACTCCGTAATTTAAAGGAGAGATTTATTTTGTCTAACAGTTTCAGAAGTTTCAGTCCATGGTTAGCATGCTTAATCACAGAAACAGCATGGTGGAAGGGTCTAGGATGTAGGAAAGCTGCTCATATCATGGTAGCAAGGAGGGAAAGAGGAGGGAGGATCGAGCAAGGGAGATACACTCCCAGGTTGTGCCACCAGTGACCAGCCTCTTTTGACCTGGACCCACTTTGTAACAGAACACTCAGCCAAAAACTTATGAGTGGATGAATCCACTGATGAGAACAGCATCCATGATCCAATCACCTTCCAAAAGCCTTGCTTCTGACACATGCGGTATTGGGGGAACATTCCAGATCTAAACAATAACATTCCACTCCTATCCCCAAAAAACTTATATTCATCTTTTTGTGCAAAATGCATTCAAAGTTTTAACAAGTTTAAGCATTACAGAAAAGTCCAAGTACAAAGTGTCTTCTGTGACTCGAGGCAAACTCTTAGTTGTGAGCTGTAAAAATAAAATAAAATGTTAAACACTTATAACTTACAATGGCACAAGATAAATATACCCACTCCAAAAGGGATAAGTAGGTGGATAAGAAGAAATCAGATCAATGCAAGGCTGAAATCCATCAGAGTAGACTTTAAATCCCAAAATTCCATGTAGCACCCTGGCCAAGTTATGGGAAGATGTGAACTCTGAAGGGCTCGCTAGGCCCTACCCCAATGGCATGGCTGGTTGCAGGCCTTCTAGCCTTTCCCTTGGGGAGGCTTCACTCACACCCTTTGGCTTTCCTCAGCAGATGTTTCACGTTTCTGGCATCTCTAATTTCCTGGGATCTTCACTGCATCTTTGGCTTTACTCTCACAGTTTATCGTCTACCCTCTTGAGACACATAGACTGGTCTCCAAAGTCTTCTGAAATCAGGTGGAAGTCTCCTGAACCCACAACTCTTGCATTCTGCTTTCCTGTAAAACCAGCATCACAGAGGTGATACTAAGGTCTGCTACCAACTCAAGCAGTAGACAAGCCCCCTTGGATCATGGCTGCAGTACTTGGATAGCTGAGCTCTTGGAAACTCTTTACTATGTGGCTCTGAACAAGCTAGGCTATCTGGGGCTCTCTTTTCAAAGCAAAGTCTTTCACTTTTGCACTTTTAAGCCTTTGAAAGACAGGGCCTTGCTAATTCCAGAGATGCCATCAAGCCATATTTCCTATCGTTCTGATGTAAAATACTTGGGTTCTTTGTAATACTAATCTTTTTAGTAACAAATGTTTACCTCTGTCCAAACTTTCTTCCAGGCCCTAACTTTCCAGGTCCCAACTTTGTAAGTACTTCCTTTGTGTCCGTTGGCAAAATTTTTCAAGTCATTCCACCTTGCTTTTTGGTCCTAATACTTATGGTAGATATGGCTAAAAGCAGCAATCAGTACCCATGCCATAGCTTGACTGTTGGGTGGCCTTGAAATTTCCTTTGCCAGATTAATCAGTCCACTGCCCTGAGCCTCAATCTCCTACAAAGTCTTAGAAAATGGTAAAAAGGCATACAAACTTTCTACCAGAGCATAACACAAATTATCTTCATTCTAACTGCCAGTGGAGTCCTTATTCCCAATAAAAACCTGGCCTTTACTATCAGCCTTTCTATCAGCGCTCTTATCTTTTGAGCTCTGACCAGTACTGTATCAACCATTGCTGATATTTGAGGTGTTCTTTAGTTGGCATCTCCTAACTTTCCAAACTCCTTCCATAAACCATTTCCAAGGGCTTCTAAACATGGTCTGGTTTTGTCATAGCAACAACCCCACTTCTGTGGTACAAATATCTGTCTTAGTCACTCTCTCATTACTGGGACAAAATATCTGACACCCACAATTTAAAGGAGTTTACTTTGGCTCACAGTTTTAGAGATTTCAGTTCATATTTGGCAGGCTGAAATGCAGAAACAGCATGGTGGCAAAGCCTGGCATGGAGAAAAGCTGCTCACATCATGACAGCCAGAAGGCCAGAGAGAAAAGAGAAGCCAGAGTGGGATACAGCCTTCCATGTTATGACCTGGTGACCTGCCTCTTTTGACCTGGTAAGCCATCCTAACAGCACACTCAGCCAAGAATTTATAAGTGGATCAGTCCACTGATGAACACAACATCCTCCTAATCCACTCACCTTCCAAGAGCTCAAATTTGAGCACATGAGGCTTTGGAGGGACATTCCAGATCTAACCATAACACTCCTTGGAAAATGCACATGGTTTTAAAGGTTAGTTAAGCTTGAAAAAGAGAAAATGTTTAAATTTGGGATGCTTCCAAGTGATGCCAATAAATCTCCACATCTGCTCTATTATCTCAATTGCACCAAGAAACATTCTCCCAATTAGTTAATTAACTTTAGGAACAAACCAAATTAGTTTAAAATGCAATTTAAGTACAAGCCTATAAATTGTAATTAAAACCGCATGCTGTTGGTACGTATTTTTCAAAATATTTAAGGAGGGTAGACTTTAAAGAATGTACATTTCTTGGGAGACTGATAAAGAGGAGCAAATTTATTCGTATGGTGGATTTTAAAATAATGTTTTAATTAGCCCTTTAGCCACAGTGATTTAGAAGTCTAGGTAAAGAAATAATTTCTACTCATTGTAGATGACTAATATGAGGTTTCCTTTTATGCTCTTAATGGTCGATAAACTCTGTTTTTCTTAATAATAAACCAACATGCTGACTAATAAAAATAAAATATAAATGAAGAATTCATGACTCTTAAAAACAGCTAACAGTGCTGATTTACAAACTCTTATGAGGCTGCTAATAATGTGTTTTTCTAGCATCATTGTTAGTCAACATTTAGTATTCATGTGTAGTACATTTTAACATAGTAACATTTTAACATTAAAATTTCTTCAATTTTGAACTTCTGTATAAATGAATTGAACAGACATTTATTTAAATGTATTTATTAATTATATATCAGATCCATGGCTTTATTCTTACTAGTTATCTTCCAATATCATTAGTCAAATGAACATTCAAAAGTTATGCTTCTTTTATTTAATGGAGAGAATATAATTTTAAAAGATGGCAGCACTTGTAAAAACGCATAAAGTACAAAACGCAATAATTTTAGTAAGGTATTAATTAAATTGGTTTATTTCAACAATACAATACTCAAGGCAGACCAATGTTTTTGATTTATCTCACCATCCCAGAGATCTGGAAGAGACATCTACGGGATTTGGTGTACTACTGGAATTTGATGTTTAAAAAGGATTTATTTTATCAAAATGTTCTTCCTTATGCCTTTATTGAATCTTTTTCTTTTGCCTCATAAGTCTGTATTTTTTTCTTTAGCTCCGTCATCAACATCATTAAAGAACAGATGAAAATCAGCATAGTCAGCTTAGACTTGAAGGCATTTATTGTCATCACTCAGATTTCCTTTGTGTAGATAAAATATCTCCACTTTAAATAGATAAGTGATGGGCTGGTGAGATGGCTCAGTGGCATAAGCGCCAGCCTGGCAAGTGTGAGGTCCTGAGTTTGACTCCCGGAACCCACATACGAAAAAAGGGCCGGTGATATCGCTCAGCGGCACGGGCACCTGCTAGCGCACGAGGTCCTGAGTTCGACCCCCGGTACCTACAAAAAAAAAAATAAATAAATAAATAGATAGATAAATAAATAAATAAATAGATAAGTGATAAGATTTCTAAGAGGCTGAGCATGACAAAATTCAGTTTAAGGTTTTAAAACTTCAGGTTTATTCTCTCTTAAATTTTGTTTAGTTGTGTTTCATTACAAAGGATATAGTTCTTTTTAATATGATAGCCTTTATTTATAGTAGTATTGATTTCCTCCTAGGTAGCTAATCAGTTTTATAAATGATACATATTACATGTTCTATTTGTAGACATTAGAGAAATAATGGAAAGGGGATTTCTTAATGTTTGAGCAAAAAGAGGAAGGAAGGAAGGAAGGAAGGAAGGAAGGAAGGAAGGAAGGAAGAAAAGAAAGAAAGAAAGAAAGAAAGAAAGAAAGAAAGAAAGAAAGAAAGAGAAGAGAAGAGAAGAGAAAAGAAATTGTAAACATTTGGAGATGATACAATAAGGAAAGAAGGTAAAGCCTGGCTTAGGATCTTTCAGATTCTTTATTTTGTTTTGTTGAGTTAGAATCTTCTTGTATAGTTCAGTCTGCCTTGAACTCATTATGTAGCCCAGGCTCAAACTTGCAGCCATCCTTCTGCTTCAGCCTCTCAAGTGCTGGGATTACAGGTGTGTGCAATCATGCTGGGCTTGAGGTTAGATTGCTTTTCTCTTCTCTTCTCTTCTCTTCTCTTCTCTTCTCTTCTCTTCTCTTCTCTTCTCTTCTCTTTTCTTTCTTTCTTGCTTTCTTTCTTTCTTTTTCTTCCTTCCTTCCTTCCTTTCTTTCTTTCTTTCTTTCTTTCTTTCTTTCTTTCTTTCTTTCTTTCTTTCTTCCCTTCCTTCTTTCTTTCCTTCCTTCCTTTCTTCCTTCCTTCCTTCTTTCTTTGAGACAGGGTTTTGCTACATAGTTCAGGCTGCTCTTGAACTCATGCTAATCCTTCTGATTCACCCTCCCAAGTACTGAGATTACAGGTGTGAGCTACTATGCTCAGCTAGGGGTTCTTATTATTTAAGTTGGTAAAAACTTAACAACTTAACAGTTGAATAGACAGGCTCTGGGACAAGTCAAAATTAACCTAAGAAAGTAATGATTGCATTAAAGAAAAACCAAGAATGATAAAAAAGAACTATTGATTTTAAAAGATATAGTTTTTTTCACATGGTAAAAAAAGATGCTATTGTAATTTGTCTTCTCCAGAAGTTAAATACCATCCTGTATCAATCAGCAAGTGATTATTGTAGGATATTCTTATAGTCTGCTTCTGATTCCTGAGAAATGGACCTGATAATAGTAACAATACTCTCACATTAGCAAGTGTGAGAGTACAAAGTGTCCCTCCAATAGGCAGCCTATGGTCAACACTGTTGGTCATTTCCCCCTACATCATGACAAAACCCTACAGTCACTGCTTCCCTGTGCTCAGCTTTCTGGGGCCCTTAGTGATTGTGAATATTACATATCAGACACCCTCACTATTCTGCAGTGTTATACTTTTTTAAATAACTTATTGTTTGTCAGAAGATTACAGTCCCATTGACTGGACTAATCAATGACTGAGGGTCATGGGAATATCAATATTGGATTCTCCTCACAGGCTGCTTTGGCTTGATGACTCCCTTCATCTTTGCCTACCATCCCTGATAGTAGTCTAGGGCACTGTTCCCACTTTTCCTCCCTTTCTCCTTTTAGAAATCAGAATCAGAGTTACATCCTAGCCTGACAGTTCTCCCCAAATATCTTTGGCATCCTCTCTATGTCTTTTCCATAGATATTTATTAAAAAATAAATAAATAAAAGTTTGATCTCATCTTGGATCTTGGAATCTGCTTCACAGACTAACACAAGTTTTGTCAACAGTGGTCCGAGAACAAAGAGATAAGATGAATGTTTGGGATGTGTTCCAAAATGGGGCAAAATGGATGTAGGTATCATCAAGTAGTAACTTGATTATTAAAGATTTTACCAGTACTGACTTGGAAAATTATCTCAGTGGAGTAAAAGATACTGTTGTAGGTTCAACGATGTGACACTCTAAATATATGTGGTAATGAAATCTATGAATACAGCTGGTCATTGCTAAGGTGTGTTGACCATGGAGAAGGATAATAAGAGAGTAGGTGCTCTGAAGAATAAGCCCAGGTGGTATGTACAAAAGGCATTTATCCCCTGTCCAGGAAGGGGAAATGTAGATGAGCAGCAGGATGGGGACTTAACTGTGACAACACAGTCACAGACATTTGAATTCTCAACCATTGTGGTTCTTTTATGTGAAAGTCAAACCTGAAAGGTGAAACCTTGAATCTGGAAAACTTGGGTGAGGCCATCTATATGAACATTTCTGAGTGGTGTGACCTTATTATCCAATGGGAGTTGGCCCACCCTTCCCTGGTAATGGCTAGCACTTACACTTACTCTCTTTCCCACAAGACACTAGACGGCACCGTGAGTGCTGCCCCACTTTCTATTCTAGGTGCTTATCTGACACCTAGGTTTGAGTCACAATATGGACTGGCCTCCCATGCTGGGTCTATACAAAGATGGTACACATAAAGACTCGTATGAATTATTTGACATGTACCAATCCTGTCACTGGATTTTAGAGTGCTTCATCAAGCAGCTAGAATTTAAGACTATATATGCAAAATTCATGCATTTGAATGTATTTCATCAAAACACATGATTTATCACCCAACAAAGACACTAAAGAATGGAACAAATTTGGTGCTTTGGTGGCTCTTGGGAGCCTGGGAGGAAAAATGGCTGACTCACAAGAAAATACAAATGTTTAGATTTCCATAAAAGTTGATAAAGGAAAGATTGCTGAGTATAAAGGATATGGATAGGATACTTAATATTATGTATTCATTTAAGTGATACATAAGTGCCAATATATTTGTTTGAACATTACTGTTATATATGTCTATGAGGGTATTTCTGGAGGAAAATTTTGGCAGATTTTTTAGAGTAAAGTAGATTGTCCTCCCTGGTGTAGGTGAGCCTCATCCAAACTGGTAAAGACCTGACTAGAATAAAAAGCTGAATAAGAATTCTCTCTGACTGGTTGCCTGGGCTGGGTCATCAGTCTTTTATCTTTGGACTTGCTCAGCGAATAGAACATACCCATTAAGCTCTCCCACTTTTCAAGGACTTCAACTCAGAATGAAACCATACCATTGGCTGTCCAGGATCTGGGTCTTTTAGCCTCCATAAATACATGAGATAATTCTTTATAATAAACTTCTTTATAAGTATACACAACCTATTAGATTTATTTTTCAGAATAATCCTTACTAATACAGTAGATATGCTGGAATGAAGATGTTATATAAGGCAAAGGAGATAAAGAATATAGGTGTGGTGACCTTTATGTTGCCAATTTAATTGAAAGAACTGAATTGAAAGATCTAGGAGAATAAACTCTAAATACCTCAGACTTCGCCAAATACTAGCTTTCTGAGCAGCCACTCTGCCAAATGTGATATCTTACCAGAGCATATATCTAAGTCCTTAGGTATGCGTATCATGGATTTGATAAATGCATCCTGCCCTTCCAATTAAAACTAAGAGTCAGACATGCTTTTGATTTGTATGGGGTGGATGACATTCATTTATATGTTTACTTCAGGTCTATGTTAACTGTCTTTCCCTGTGTTATAACATGGTTGTAAGAGATATGGACTTCATAGAACATAATAGTTTTAATTTCATTGACAGAATCATGCCAACTGGATAGGACAAGCAAAACAGTGGCTAACATATTGGAGACCTTCCTGTCATCAGCTAAAAGCCACTCAAAGGAAGAAAGACCTCACTGCAAACCGAAGAATGGACTTCAAAGCATAGCAGTGGAGATATTTACTCAATTTCTTTCTAAGTGGAAGTCTACCAGATAAATTCTCAGGGTTGTGAGAAGTCTTAAAGGGTTCCATTATTCTCTACATTCCCTTTCTTCATAAGCACTACAGTTTTCATAGTTCTCTTCTGAGTCTTGCAACCCCAAACTTCATTTTTCTATTATTAGTGATGCTGCTGTAGCCTTCCGATAACAGCTGCCAGAGGTCCCAAGATACAAAGAAATGCCATATAGAATTTCCTGGGTTCCAGATATACTCCTCTATGTTCCCATTAGGTTGGTAGTAAGGATCCACCAGCCACCAGCCATTGCATTGATCCCCTTCTTTCCCCACTGGCTCCATAGCATAATGAGCACAAAGCATTCGGGTGGCAATGCCAGTTTCCTGGAACTGATACAACATTCCTCTTGGAAGATCCTCTCCTTGGAACCAAGACATCTAAACCAGCAGAGCTGAAAGTTGCTCTGATAAGAGGTTTTGACTGGCAGATCACTGGAAATAATTCTGAGAAGAACAACACCCATTTGTACTTCTTAATACTTTCATCTTTGAATTCTGGCTAGGGGAGAAACAATGCTGCATTTCAGTTGCTAATTTAGACGCATCCTAGAAAACACTATGACCGCTTTGCAAAGCATTTACCATGGACCTGGCTGGTATCCTAATCCAATCTTTAGAAAGCTGTTCCCTCAGGCCAGCTGCTTCAAAAAAATGGCAACATAGTAAATTTAGCCAAAATTTAGCTACTGTACAACTTTGTAAAATGTATTCCTTCTTGAGAAATAAGACTGGGTGGCACAAATAAGATATTTTTATAATTCCATGAATCATGAATCTGCCAGATAATAGGGCAAAATCATGTGTCTCTGGCCAACTGTCTTTTTAGGAAGAACAAACAAACAAGCAAAAAAAAAAAAAAAAAAAAAAAAGAGATATTCTGTTAAATTTACTTCCTTCTAGAAATATTTCTTTGCATCGATATTTTTTAGGGTAACCCTACTATGATGGAGTCATAGTACCCCATCTGGTGTACTATGATGGTGAATGTCAGCATATTATTCAAAACTATTGGCAAATCAAGCCAGTTGTGTCTTTTCCAGTCAACTGTTCAGAGCACAACACTGCAGGAGGCCAGAAGAGTGTATTTGGAGCAAGAAAGGAGACAGCGTAGCAAGGTCGGGAGACATGGGAAAGGCAGCCACTTGTTGACGATAAATGCTTGTGCATTTAGGTTCATTTCAAGTCCAAACTTATATACAAGCCTTTTATTTAGTAATGGGGTTCTCCAGTGAACCTCACAAATTATAGCCGAGATGTTCAGACAATTCTTAATTTATCTAGTTAACTTATATTTCATGGAAAACAGGCAGTTCATGCATCAGCAGTAGGAAGCTGGTTTTCAAATAGTTACCTAAATACTGTAGTAGCTTTCTTCTGAAATCCTGACTCCTGTGATTTACCTATAGGGCCCTGCTCAAGAATCCATTGAGAATACTCACATTGTATTCTCTGGCACCATTTGATATGCTTAATTTCATGGTTAACATAATAAGCTAATTTTTGTGCAGCCCACAACTATTTCAGAAGCTTCTTTTCCTCTAAATTCTTCTAAATGTGGCAGTCTTAAGAAATAATTCTGGGCCGGTGAGATGGCTCAGCGGCTTAAGCGCCTGCCTTGCAAGCGCGAGGGCCCGAGTTCGACTCCCGGAACCCACATACGAAAAAGGGGCCGGTGATATCGCTCAGTGGCACGGGTGCCTGTTGGCGCGCGAGGTCCTGAGGTCGTCCCCCTGGTACCCACAAAAAAAAAAAAAAAAGAAATAATTCTGTGTGTTCATTAGAGGAGTACATTCAAATAAAGTATATAATACATAAAAAATTGAGTCCCACTACTTATTGTGCTTCTTTCTTAGAGATAGTGTATGCTAGGCCCACTCACTTAGACTTTTACTTTAGGGAGGACATTTTTTCCCACTTATTTTGTGTGTGGCTTGGTTACTCCACCCAGGGTGTTGCACAAGCTAAGCTAGCGCTCTGCTGCTGAGCTATAGCAATGGCCCTAAAGAGGATGTCTTGAGAAGCCTAAAGACCCTGAATCTCTAGAAATCTCACCAAGATGGCAGGATCTCAAAATTTCATAGGCTTATTTCTTTCCCTGGTATGCATATTTCCAATCAAAGTGTACTGGATATCGTCTAGGCTTTGATCAACTGTTAAAATTATTGTATCACAATCATGTAATATATCAGATTGATTTACTGTGGAATGGTCGCATGCTAAAATTTTCTGCACATTAAATTATGCTGGAGTGTTAATGAATTATGACTGTGAAGGCATATTGCTGTCTCTTTCAGGTGAAACCAAATTGTCTCTAAAGTATGGATAAGGGAAAGATTGGTAAAAGAGTATCTATATATAAGGCATATGTTGTTTTTCTCCCAAAAAGAGACCATATATGTAAGCATGGTGTTCATGCCTGCAACCCCAGCATACAGGGATGGTGAGGCAGGATGACTGGAAGTTTGAACCTGCCCTCAGCAACTTAGCAAGATGCTGTGTCTAAATAAATAAATAAATAAATAAATAAATGGCTGGGGATATAACTTAGGACAAAGGCTCTGGGTTCAACACCCAGTAATGAAAAAAATAACCCTAGAAAACAGAGACCATATCCCTAATTGTAGGTACATCTCTGCTATCCGTCAAAAAATAGTTTTGTCTTTGATTTACTGGGTTAGCACAGAGAAGTTTCTACTATGTTTTTCCCACTATAACAATCCTAATTTCATATGTGATGGAATCAATTCAGAGATTTTTATCAGTTTCTTAGCATGTCTAATATGAATGTGTATTTCAGAAATGTGCAAATAATCACAGAGGTTTTCTGGAACCTACCAGTCTACTGTAAACAGAACAAATTCCATTCTCACCTGAATTTCCAAAGTTTCCACTATTACTGGTTGATCATAGTGACATTTTGGCTTCGTTGGATTAGTTCGGAATTAGTGTCCAGTAATCCCTCCAAAATGTACACATTTTTCTTTTTCTAAAACTTATTCATGCAAGTAGTTATAAATCTCTCTGGGGAAAGTCTAGAAGAAAGATTTACAGCATTCACTGTAGGCATTGTGCTCATATTCTTATTTAAAAGGAGCTCATTCTAAATTAGCAGATTTGTGGATTATTTTCAAATATGGTTAACAAATTATTAAAAAGTTAAGAAAATTCTGTGAAGCCCTCAGATTCACCCATCTTCATTATCAGTCACCTATTTTTACTTTCTAAGGATGGTAGTTGTTCACAAAAGAACACTAATCTTTTTAAACCCCCCCTTCTCTCACCAACCACCACTCATTCCCTCTAGACTTATAACTAGACTCAGATACCAGCAAGTCTTATGTCATGAGTATGAAAACTAAGAGTGACTTGGAAGAATATTATAGGATCACACAAATCACAAGTTTTTGTCAGTTAATATTAATAGAAATCTTAAGAATATGCATGGGCATGGATTCTCAAGGTAGGAGAAATATATATGGGGAAGAATATAGAGTTATTAATGTGAATGCATTAACAAAGCAACCTCGATTTGATGTATTAGCTTGAGCATCTGGCAGTGTCAAAATTTATCCAATTGCAAGATCAAATATAAGGTTGGTTTTTAGAGAATTTGTCCCTGAAGTTACAGAGATAAGTGTTTCTTTTTAGAACAATAATAAGATTTACCTATTTCCTTACCCAGGTCTTGAATCAGGAGCTTGTTAGTATCATTAGAAGAAACCAAGCAATGTCATGACATTTATAATCTTTATATCCCTTTAATGTTATGCCAGCTCCCTCATCTCCCAAAGCTGTTCATAGCTCTCCATGTCTTTTTTAGGTGACTGTAGCTGATCACTTGAGTAAATGACTAGACAATGCATGTCATTACCACCACTGTTCAGTTTACAAGAAAAAACTGTCATTAATGCCTTTGAAACAAAACACATCAGAGATTTAGTTGTCAGTTCCCATTTTAAGGGTAATGCTGTGCTAGAAGCACTTCAATTACCAAATCTTTCACCAGTCTGGGTTCGATCAGAAAACCAGAAATGTTCTATACATGTTTGAGCTTGTAATTCATGGTGTCCGAACCTGAGACAACTCATATGCTAGTGATTGAGGCTATTCTCAGGAAAAACTAAGACAGTGAGGGAAGTAGGATCAGAACTGGAGGTAAGCAACAAAGGTATTATTTTAGCTAAAGGCCCCAGTAAGAGAATCTGACAAGTCATCAAGAGTATCTGCTAAAATGTATTATGGAGATAAGGAAATAAATAAGGACAAAAAGGCTTACACAAATAGGGGAGGAACTAGTTGAATGAAGACCTGCAAAGTTGCAGAATATAGGAAAATCAGCATCCGACGTCTATCTAACATTAGCAGAAAGGAAAGCAGCTGATATTAGGAAAATCTATAATGAGCTGTGAAGTGTGAACACGTGTAGGTGTCTGAAAGCTGCACCTGACTACATGACCTTCTAGAAATCATCTTCTGTTCCACTTCTAACTTCCAAAAAAACTCTCCCAAAGTGCTTCTCTGTAGAAAACAATAATCTGAGTATTGTGTTATGAAAAATGCACACATATGTCAATATGATCAAATTTGTTAATCATGTTTTCAGATCTTATTTATAATTATTAAGTTTTGTCACCTTGCTCTTCCAGCCATTTTGAAAGGTACATTAATATCTTCTACTGCCATTTTGGTGTGAAGTATTTCTACTTTTCTATTTAACTTTGGACCCTTTCCATCTTTTCTGGTTAAATGTCATTTTTTTTTTAACTTCCAAAAGTTAAGCAGACACTATAAAAAATAGTGGAGTAAAGACTGAAAGCAAAATACAGCCTTTCTAGGACCTGGAATCAAGACACTTCGAAAACAGCTACTTGGTGAAGAGAAAAAGGAGAACCTCAGGAATAGGGAGGGAGGTGATAGGAAAAATAGAAGCAAAGAGAAGCTGGAAAAACTGAGCACAAAGCAGAGAAAAGAATGAAGCAGTCTGAAATGCTAGCCTCAGCTCCCAAGGAGGGAGACCTGTTTCTGTTTACACAAGGTTAGCTGGAGAAGGTCAGCAACTCCAGGGAGAAAAAACAGACCAGATTGACAGTACTAGCTCCAAGAAAAGACCAGGGGTATTGTAAACTGCAAAAGCAGCATGGGGTTTTACTCTGAAAGTAACTCCTTTCACATGGCAGTCTAGCATTGGAAAAAAAACTCCATTACTGCTCCTGCCATATTTGACAGTGTTTTATTAGGAGCTATTTGGAGAAGGGGTTAATTGGTTAAGACTGAACTACAGAACAACTACAGTACAACTACACTTCAGAGTTTCTGGGGTCAGCCTATCACAGTGACTGAGTGAGACATAGCCACAAGTGACATTTGTGGATAGGGCATGGGTTAGACGTAGACCCCTTGAGAAGTTTAAGCTCAGGCGGACAGTTACAATGTCCTGGCTTCTGTGGTGAGAAGCCAGGCCAGTCCTGTGTGGATTTTGAAGGGGGCTGGGTCTGAAAGTGCTGGCATTGATTCCAGCAAGTGGATTGCTTAACTCTTCCCGCAACCTGCCCTACTGTCTGTATCCCGCATGAATCCAGTGGTCTGTGTGCTTTCCCCATCTTCTGATGTGATGGGGGATATACCTCAGTTTAGATGGTTGCCACAGCCTGGGGTGTACAGACAGAGGGAATTATGGAAGAAGGGCACCCCACAAACCCACAAACCATAAAGATAGGCAGAGAAAACTGATTTGAGGTGCAGAGAGGGACAAGAGAACTGGAAGCTTATAGAGTGAACATAGCCCTGGGGCAGATACCATTGGCAACTGAGTCCAGCAGGAAAGGCGGAGTAGGACTCAGCATTCACATACAAAAATGTGAGTATGATGACAATTTAGGACTTACAAGTGGCTCACTAAGCCTCCCCCTACCTGATGGATTCCAATACTGCCGTCCATGGAAAGAAACCATTCATTCAAAAGAACAGAAGAATTTTTGGGACTCATTTCTTTTTTTCTTCATTGTATATTGTCTGTTTTTTTTTCTTTTTTCCTCCTTTTTCTTGTTTGTTCTTTCCTGTTACTTTATCTAATTCTATTTTCTTTTATGCCCTAAGAGGACCCTATATCTCACTTTTATTACCTCTTTCTCATCTTCCTCTTCTTTATTTTTCAAATTTTACTTATTTCATTTTCCCCTTCTCCATCCCCTCAGGTTTTATTGGTATTACTATTAAGCTTTATTAATCACTAGATATTTACTTGGCTCTGTAGTAGTATTGTTGAATTCTTTTCTACTATTAATAAGTGATATAGTTGTTGCATTTGGTAGATATTTACTTGTGGTGGATTAACTAATGTTCAACTTGTAACACCCAGCTGAACTGAATCAGCTTGGTGCTGGGTGTGGGAGGCCCACCTGAGGATTGTTGCCAACAGCATAAAAAATGAGAATGGGAGGGGAAGAGGGCGTGCTGTTGATCCTCCTGGAGAAGACTTTCACGCTGGCTTTCCTGAAATGAACTCAGCTGTTCTCATCATCAGAGGAGCTTGGGTCATTGCTGTTGCTGAAGATGGCTGCAGTTCTCTTTGGGAGAGCTCTGGTCCTTACTTAAAAGTCACTTCCTGGTTCCAGTGCAGATCTCTCAGCCTGCTGGCATAGATCCTTCATCCCACTGGTGCAGACTTTCTAGCTTCCAACACTGGCCTTTGGGCCTTCCCAGTGCAGATCTGTGATACAGACTTGCATGAGACATTGTCCTGGACTCTAGGCCTTCAGCTTGACTCACAGAGGACATTGCCATGGGCTCCAAGCCCTCAGATGATTTTTTGGATCTCTAGTGTGTGGATAGATCTTCTGCATTCTTTTGCATTTGACTCTTTGAGTGAATACTATAAAACAATCCTGTAAATTGTGTCCTGTATTAAATCTCTTCCCTTGTAAACCCTGCTTACAACATTATTGTATGCCAATTTTTGTGACTATATCATTACTGCAGATCTCTTTTCTATTTTAAAGGTGGTACAGTGGTAGCTTTTATTGGTTCTTATGGTGTGCCAATATCCAGTTTGTCTTTGGTTCTATCATTTTTGCTGAATTCTGTTTTATTACCAAGGTGGTATAGTTCTTGCTATTAATTTGTTTCCATTGACTACCAATAACTGGTTTGCCTTTGTTACACCAATAATACTGGGATTCATTTCTGGACACTGGGTCAGTTAATCCCTAATTAACAGAGGCAAAAGCCTATAGTTAGCTACATCCGGACTATATCTTGCGAAGCTGACATTAACTAAAGTGATTTCCATACTAGCAACAAAATGTTTCCACTATCATTGTCCCACCACTGTCATATCACACACACATGCACACACACACACACACACACTCACACACATGAAACATGAAAAAACAAGGCAACAGAATCCCTCCCCAAAACTCCCAACCCCACAAAGCCATGGGGCATTCATGGGGAAGAAATGAAAATGAGAAGGTAAACAAGAGATAGAGAAATGGGAGAGAAATGTAATCATTATGTTCTGGAAACATCCAGCCATAAATATAAAAATGCCAAAAAGAAAAAATAAAACTCAAGCAGATTTGATCTTCTGAGATATTTTCCTATAGTCATTTTCTTAATTTTATTTTTGTGGTCTCAGCACATGCACAGGTTTATGTGAGCACTAATACACTGAGGATGCAAAACAACCCCATAGCATGAAAATATCCCTCAAGGTATCCATTTGTCCCTCCTTCCTCTGAATGCTAACCACGGACAATCAGGGATATCTTTCCCACTGTCAGAGTTTGTTGCTCCTATTGCTTACATAGTCAATATTTATTTATAGACACCATGTTTTATTTCCAGTGTACTTTATCATCATCATTATTATTTCATTTCCACTCTTCTGTCTAGCATATTCGTCCTCTGCCTAATGAACTGCCTTTAATGTTTCTGTTATACATATACAGGTGATTTTTATGATTTTTCATTTGCTTAGAAATGGTTTTTATTATTTATTGATTGATTTTTATGTCTGGCTTCATAATTGTGGGGTATTTTTGCAGGGTATAGAATTAGAAGAAGCAAATCATTTCCTCTTAGTATTTTGAAGATACTCTATTATCTTCTGATTTTAATTATTTTGGTTGAGTAATCAGGTGTCAGTTTACAAGCTTTCCCTTTGAAAGTAATGTGTCTTTATTGGTTGCATATAAGATTTTTTTTTAGCACTTGGTTTTTTAAAATTTCCTAAAATATGTGAACATATAGTTCTCTTTTGTATTTTTCTGTATGTTCCTTCTTTTGCACTCTCTGGGTGTTAAACATTTTTTACTAACTTATAATGAGTACACTATTTTATACTGAATATTTTTAGTTTTTATTTTCAATACATTGCATTATTCACTGCAGAATTTCTAAATTTAATTAATTAATTGATATTTTTATTCTCTGGGGAACTTCTCTATCCTTTAAATTTCTGTGTTTGGCTCATTTTAAGTTGGTTTTCCTTACCTGGTCTTTCTTTCATGCCTATTGCTGGTATGTCACGTAATCTTTAGTTTGTGACAGATATCATATTTCATAAATTGTATAAGGTTTAAAGGATATTTTTCTTGTCAGAAGAGAGTTTATTTTAGCTTGTGATAGCATACAGGTTCCAGACACATCACCTTGATATCCACTGGGACAAAATTGTCTCAGGACCAGATTGGAGATTTGGAGTGCTCAAGTTCATCTCTACTTCAGAGTAGAGCTCTCCTTGAGCTGCCAGTGTTTATTGCATTCCTGTCCAGGTACTAGTAGCAACTTCTGGACTTAATTTTTTATCCCTTTTTTACCATGAAACTATAGAAATCTTTAATCTTATTTCTCTATGTGCTCAGTCTCTTGCCCTGTACAGTTTAGGAATATGGTAAATTCTTCATGCAGAGTAAACTTCACCATCCTTTCCTTTTTTTTTTTTTTTTTTTTTGTTCCATCCTTTCCTTTTTGTCAAGGTTTCAATTTTTTGTTTCAGGTTCCTGGCAAGAATGAACTCCACATACGTCTGTCTGCTTCTGTGAAGTTATCAAAAACTACGCTGGCTCACTGTTTATTACATTCCAGGAATCTAACTTTTGGCTATTAGCCACCTGCATCTTCACCAAGGATTAGTAAGTGACATAAGACATGAGATGGCTTGGAGACTATAGGTTTACATTCACTAATTCTCTTTCTAAAGCCCTGGCTAAGCATTATATTTCTGGGAATCGATGTGTCTCACTTGACTTCTTTTTCCATCATTGGCCCAAGTCAAAGGCCCTTACTGAAAGTCCCAGAAAGAGTACAGCTGCTTATCACTACAGTAGCCCTATGAGCGGTGTTGCCTCAACAGATCTCACTGATCTCTTTACAAAATTTTTATTTTTTTATTTGTTTGTCTTCCTACATTTTGTATTGATATTTACATTTCTTATTTTTGTCTTGCTAAAAGTGTGATTGTTCCATAACATAGTGCAGCATAAACAAAAGCTCAGGTCTTTCCTTCACTGTTTTGTGAACCATCAATATGGAACCCTGATTTTTTGGGCTAATGATGGGTATCGTAATCAAGTAAGATATATAGCATGCTTAAGAAATATAAATTTGATCAGGGTATTAAAAAGCTTAGAAAGTTGATCCTATCAGATGCCATAAAAGATGGCTCACTAGTTAGTGCTACTCACTTATTGTCAACTTATGGTCGAGAATTATAAAGTCTGTGGTTGTAGTTTACTTCCTTAATTGATCATAAAATTTATCCTAAATTGTAAATAATATACATACTCATGGGCCGGTGAGATGGCTTAGCGGCGTAAGCGCCTGCCTTGCAAGCGCGAGGGCCCGAGTTCGACTCCTGGATCCCACATACGAAAAAGGGGCCGGTGATATTGCTCAGCGGCACGGGTGCCTGTTGGCACGAGGTCGACCCCCCGGTACCCACACAAAAAAAATAAATAAATAATATACATACTCATATAACCTGAGTCAGTTTGTACTACTGACATCCAAGGAAACTAATCAATTTACCACCCAAAATTATGAAACTCTAAAAGTAGAAATTACTTTTTATTTCTCTAGACACAATACATTTCTGAAGATTATGTTTTTACTATGTGTTGAATTGAATTTTACATTGTATTTCAGGTGCTGAAATTAAGTAGAAATAAAATACATCATTTAAAATTAATCAAACTTGATATTTATAAATTCTGAGAGTATAAACCTGCATTCTGATAGTATAAATTAATCAAACTTGAAATTTAGAAATTCTGGTAGTAAAATATTATAATATCATCCAAAATGAGTGAAAGTTAAAATACAGATAATTGAATAATGTAAACTATGAATATAAAAGAACAAATCAAATACACTGATTCAACGCAGTCATTTATGGATAGGATTACAATTCACTCTAAAATATTCCCTGATAGTAGTTGTCAAATAGAACTATAGGGAGAAGAAAATGCTAAAATGTCAACATGTATTTAAAATTATATTTTTACAAAAAAGCATGAATAAAACAGTAAAAACAGTGACTACTTTTACTTTAAGAATTAGTAACTTTGAATTTAAAAATTGTTTCTCATTCTGCATATGCTGCATGCATGCAGAACTAGAAGACAGCTGAAATAAAAATAGAGATTTCTATAAACATAATAGGTTGTATTAAGCCAGCCATTATGCTTGATATGATTTCCATTTAATGTCAGAAATTGGCTTTTGAAGATGGCACTCTGGAAAGTCTAAGCTTTCAATTTTTGCAGCTTCTAAATTGATTAAAGTAGAAAAAAAGTAGTGTTAAAGAAACATTTTGAGAATATAGTCATTCAGGTCTCATTGTGGGGGCAGATAGTGCTTTGTTTTTATTACATAAGGAAAAGACAAGGAATGATCGAAACCAGCAATAAAGAGATAACTATGTCAGGGAGGGAAAAGCATTCACAGCAGAGCTCTGTAGCCCTTCACTATTAGAATATAAATGCTACATCTTGAAATAAACTGGAAAATGAAGGAATATCTCTTTCTCTTTAAAGTGCCACATCAGACGAGGTGAGCTTTTCTCTGAGAATCAGTAGAGCTGCCTTCTGAGGTTTCTATGATCAAAAATGGGAAAAGCACTGATGTGGAAAGACTGATATTTGAATCTCTCAAAATTGGTTTTCAGCACCAGTAGTGTTAATGGAAAGGATAGCAGATGCCCTAACCCGTTCACACAGCGAATTGTACATGGGCAGCTGGGGAAACCTAATTGCAAACTAACACAGGAACTCTACTCAATAGTTCAAGTATATGAATATGTTTTCTTCACAAAATTTTTGTTTTATCCTTGCATGGGGATGTTGTTATTTATAGCAAACTGGGAGGTGGGTAAAAGTAACACTTTAACACTGTGCCCTGGGACTAGTGCAGCTTATACATGGGGAGTTTCTCTTGCACTAGCATTATAATTATCTCTTGAAGAGAACATCTCCGTAATAAGAACTCTGCTTTCTCTCAGCTGTGTCACTGATGGAAATAAAAGAACAAGAAAAAAAAATATCATCCAGAAAAAAAAGCAAAGCTTTCTTCCCTAAACTCTGGTCCAGATTTGACATATGGCTGGTACCTTTTCAAAAGTGATTTCAGGGCCGGTGAGATGGCTCAGCGGCGTAAGCATCTGCCTGGCAAGCGCGAGGGCCTGAGTTCGACTCCCGGAACCCACGTACGAAAAAAGGGCAGGTGATATCGCTCAGCGGCACGGGTGCCTGCTGGCACGTGAGGTCCTGAGGTTAACCTCCGGTACCCACAAAAAAAAAAAAGGTGATTTCATCTGACTGTGGTTACCCCAATTGGTTACAGAATTTTGAAACTACTTTAGTTTGTGCATTATACTTTTTTTGAAACAATATTCTTAGAAACTAGTGCTTGGTATAAATTTCATGTTCAATGAATACTTATTAAATTAAGTGTTCTAGTCCAAATCTATTTGAATACCAATAATATGACATAAATTTGGACAAAGTCAAAAATTCCATAGATAAGTTAGGAATATCATTTACTAGATATGTAACTTTTACATTAACAACTTACTTAAACACTCCCAATTTGTTTGTCTATAAAATCCTTCATGATTGTGCTGTAAATTATAGCATAGTATCTATAAAAGACCTTCCATAGAGCCTAACACATCACAGAAGCTACTGTTATTATTTTACTAACATTTGCAAATGCTAAATGAACATTCATCTTTTAGAATTATTCAATATCTTAATAAATGGTTATTCATAGAGTACTAAACTTCAAAGTACCAAATCAGCATGAGTCAAGTAAAAATAGCACTTTGCTTCTTTGGTCATTTTTTTTTTTTCCAGGACACACATACAAATTCATTACTCATTATGCAGTTCTACAGGGGTTTCCATAATTTCTGTTAGTGGTGTTACCCTCTCTCGTGTATGTCAATATAATAAGATTCTGAAGTCAGTGACCTGATAGTCAGACTTCTTTCTTATTCCCTAGGGCTTCCATCTACTGTCCTTAAATGCACTGCTCAATCGCTGAAGAAAGGGCACTGAAAGATGTTGTTGTGGTAGCTGTTTTAACACTTCTAGGAATTGACAAGATAGGATATTCTCAAGAGTGGCTATTGAAGAGTACATTTATTTATTTTTATTTATACCATTTTGTTGCAGCACTAAATACATATATTAGGCAATTGAGACTCTGCTAAAGGG
Source organism: Erethizon dorsatum (assembly GCA_028451465.1). Taxonomy (NCBI): domain Eukaryota; kingdom Metazoa; phylum Chordata; class Mammalia; order Rodentia; family Erethizontidae; genus Erethizon; species Erethizon dorsatum. The sequence continues at coordinate 40,024,700 of CM051825.1, forward strand.
AAGGTGTTCACTTTTGAGGATTGGGACAGGGTTGCACTCAATTTTGGATGATAATCTGTTTGTTCTCAGGAGATACTAGTGCTGGAAGATGAACTGGTTTCAATAAGAAAAGCATTGTAAACATTCAGCCCATTAGCAGTGCTATGGTCAGTTTAATACATGAGTCAGAAAAAGCAGGTTTTTGCTCTCTACATTTACAGGTGCATTTAAGTGGCTGACTGGTCACAATATAAAGAAAGTGATATTCATGACTGGAAAGGGAGGTCAAGTTAAACTAACTGTATTTTCTTCTAATGATAGCGGCCACTGGCCTGTTAAAACCTTTGCCATTATGATCACTTATGTGAATTAAGTTGTATTTACAAGATATTCATATCAAAATGGGAATACATTTAGGTCTTTCCCTTCTCTTTCTTCCTATTTTTAGCCATTCACCATGTCTTATGAATCTACCTACTAAAGCGCTCATCTTTTTTCGTACTGACTGTACATCACGTCTAGCCTCCTATCTTACCTTTGTTCCTGGCTTTGATCCATCCAACTCATTCTTCGCCTTGGAATTCTTTTAATTTACCTACCTGTTAAAATCTTTCAGCATGGCCCTATTTGCTTTGAGAAAGATACTCAAATTTCCTAACATGCCCTCCCACAATTTCCTAGTATGGTCATATAATAATTATTTTCTCTTTCTGAGAACAAGTGCAAACAATAGATTATAGTTCTTAATTTGAAGTCCAGGATAAGCCAGAGAGTTTGCATACCAGTACTGAAGAGGAAAAATTTTCAGGTTCTGAACTATTCTTTGCCACTGCCTCTCTTTGCTTGGAAATTATTCTTGCTTGCTGTTTTGTTTTTCATGATAACAGTGCATTATGAGAGATGAAAGCATTAAATGCGTGTATAAAGAGCTCATTCATATTTTATATTTCACTCACAGCTAGGACTTGATGTTCTCTTGTTGAACATAAACAGTCCCACAGAACAATAACATATGACAAGGCCACCCTGTGACCATGACGAAATGAGAGCATACCGAGATCATTTCATATTTTTGTCTAATCACAGACAAAAACAAGGTCACTCTTCATATCACCAGGTACTGTGTACCTCACTTCCTGGCTAATCTGAGTACTGCTGCATTTTAATCTTTAACCCTACTCTAGTCTGACTTTTTTCTATATAAGATTTATTAACATATCCAATCGTAGAACTATGCCCTGCTTCCTGTTACCACCTTATCCACAGAAAATGCCTGCTTCTTTGAATCTTTGCTCAAATGATCTAAACAAAATCTAAATTCTTTAAGTCCTTTCTTACATTCTTTTACTAAAATACTCCAAAGTGTATCATGTCACCTGGTCTCTGTGATTGCAATAAGAATGGGACCCAATTTATTCACAGCTACGAATGTGTACTTGGTAGTCTTTGAACAGAGAGCCTGTCAAATATGCCCCTTCTCCCCTTCTGTCTACTGCAATCACTTCATGATAGAAACTAGAGGTTTTCACTGAAAGGTTGAAAACACCCACATTTAGGCTGAGAAGCTAGGAATTCCTTTTCTCTTTAATAAAACTCTTATTTGTTTACTTCCTTACAATTCAGATATAAATTGTAATTATTTTATATATTTGTCCATTTATCTGATTTTTTTTTCTCTGCTTCCTTCGGTAGACTACAACCCTATTAGAGGAAGTGGCTAGAGAAGTGTTTCTACTTTTGATTCTGAGTGCCTACTACATGGCTTGGCATTTTCCAGATGCTCAGAAATACTGTTATAAAATATTTTTAAAATTCAGAAATAAACCAGTAAGATAATATCCAAGACCTGAAAGAAGAAAATTATAAAATCAAACTAAGAAACATAAGAAGAAGTAAACAAGGGGAAGACTAAATGTTTCTGGCACCAGAGGACAAATTTTTAAGTACACGGATTTTCTTTAAACTTCATTAACTTGCATTTATTTATTTATTTATTTATTGCTTTCAGCCACAATTGACAAAATGACCACTCTAATCTTCTCAAAATACTCATTAGTCTCAGCCTTCATGATATAATGCTCTTGTTGTTTTCCCCATACAGTATATCTAAGTATTCTTTTCTCCCTTTTTTCTTTTTTTATTAGATTTTATTAGTACATTTTATTTTATTTATTTATTTATTTAAAGACAACAAGAAAACATTATCCTGTATTAACAAACTCAAGCATTAGAGAATGTACAAATACCTTTTGGAGAAAAACATTACTCAGTATAAGATTAAGCCATGTAAAAGCTAGGTAATAATAGAAGACTAAGGAATGGAATAGTCACAGTGAAATTGCATTTTTATACTAGGGAGACAATACGATGTTTACAAATGTGAGTCCAGTTTATTTCGCTTGTGAGTATTTTCTCAAGTTGCATCCATTTACCTATAAAAGTTTCCAGTTTATCTTTCTTTAGGGCTGAGTAGTACTCCATTGTATAAAAATACCACATCTTTTTTATCCATTCCTCGGTTAATGGGCATTTGGGTTGTTTCCACGATCTAGCTATTACAAATTGTGTTGCTATAAACATGGGTGCACATATCTCGCTGTGGTACAATGTTTTTAATTCTTTTGGGAAGATACCCAGAAGGGGAATAGCTGGGTCAAATGGGACCTCCAGTCCTAGTTTTTTGAGGAATATCCACACTGATTTCCACAGTGGCTGCACCAGCTGACACTCCCACCAACAGTGGAGAAGGGTTCCTTTTTCCCCGCAGCCCCTCCAGCAATTGTTATTAGTTGATTTCTTGATAACAGCCATTCTTTCTGGGGTAAGATGGAATCTCAGTGTTGTTTTAATTTGCATCTCTCGGATGACTAGTGACGTTGAACATTTTTTCATATATTTATTTGCCATTTATATTTCTTCATCTGAGAAGTGGGTATTCATCTCAGATGCCCATTTTTGGATTGGGTCTTTACATTTGGGAGGTCTGATTTTTTTGAGTTCTTTGTATGTTCTCGATAATAATCCTTTGTCTGAGGAACAGCTGGCAAACATTTTTTCCCACGTTGTGGGTTGTCTTTTCATTCTATTGGTGGTTTCTCTTGCTGTGCAAAAGCTTTTTAATAAGATGAGATCCCAGTTGTTGATTCTTTGTGATAGTTCCTGTGCCATTGGGGTTTTATTCATAAAGTCTTTGCCTATACCAATGTCTTCAAGAGTTTTACCTATTCTATTTTCCAGGAGATTTAATGTTTCTGTTTTAATATTTAGATCTTTGATCCATTTTGAATTTAGTTTAGTGCATGGTGAAAGATATGGGTCTAATTTTAATCTTCGGCATGTGTAGAGCCAATTTTTTCCAGCACCACTTATTAAAGAGGCTATCTTTCTTCCAGGGAATGTGTTTGGCACCTTTGTCAAAGATAAGGTGGCTTAGTATGTCTGGAGTTGTTTCTGCATCTTCTAATATGTTCCATTGATCTTCGGGTCTGTTTTTTTGCCAATACCACGCTGTTTTTATCACAGTAGCTTTATAGTATAATTTCAAATCAGGGATTGTGATGCCCCCTGCCTTGCTTTTGTTGCCCAGAATTGCCTTTGCTATTCTAGGTCTCTTCTGGTTCCAGATGAATTTTGGGATTGTTTTCTCTAATTCTGTGAGATATGTTGTTGGAATTGTGATCGGAATTGCATTAAATCCATATAAAAATTTTGGAAGTATGGCCATTTTCACTATGTTGGTTCTTCCGACCCAAGAGCAAGGGATATCTTTCCATTTTCTGATATCCTCTTCAATCTCCTTTTTCAGAGTACTGTAGTTTTCAGTGTAGAGGTCTTTTACCTCCTTTGTGAGATTGATTCCTAGGTATTTCATTTTTTTGGATGTTATTGTGAAAGGTGTTGTTTCCTTAATTTCTCTCTCAGTGAGTTTGTTATTGGTGTACAGGAAGGCTATTGATTTTTGAGTGTTGACTTTGTATCCAGTTACACTACTGAATTTGCTTATTAAATCTAGCAATTTTTTAGTGGAGTTTTTGGGGTCTTCTATGTAGAGTATCATGTCATCTGCAAATAATAATAATTAAATTTCTTCCTTTCCAATCATTATTCCTTTTATTTCTTTCTCTTGTCTAATTGCTCTGGCTAAAGTTTCCAGGACTATGTTGAATAAGAGTGGGGACAGTGGCCATCCTTGTCTTGTTCCTGATTTTAGAGAGACTTTCAGTTTTTGTCCATTTAGTATGATATTGGCTGTTGGTTTGTCATAGATAGCTTTTATCAGATTGAGACAAAGACCATCTATTCCAATTTTCTGTAGGATTTTTATCACGAATTGGTGCTGGACTTTGTCAAAAGCTTTTTCTGTATCTATTGAGATGATCATATGATTTTTGTCCTTGGTTCTGTTAATATGGTATTACATTTATTGATTTATGTATGTTGAACCATCCCTGCATCCCTGGGATGAATCCAACTTGGTCATGGTGTATAATCTTCTTGATAATTTACTGGATTCTGTTTGCCAGTATCTTATTGAGGATTTTTGCATCTATGTTCATTAGGGAGATTGGCCTGTAGTTCTCTTTCTTAGTTGGGTCCTTCAAGCATTATCAGGGTAATGCTTGTTTCCAGGAATGAATTTGGGAGTATTGCTTCCCTTTCAATTTCATTAAAGAGTTTGCGAAGTAGTGGTATTAGGTCTTCTCTAAATTTCTTGTAGAATTCAGCAGTGAATCCATCAGGGCCTGGGCTTTTCTTTGTTGGGAGGTTTTTAATTACATCTTCAATTTCATTGATTGTTATTGGTTTATTTAGGAGTTCCTTTTGCTTTTGGTCTTATACATTGTAATCATTTCCAAAGTTAATCAAGATAGTGACTTTTACTCAAGCCCCCACCCCACTTAATGAGATTCTTTTATAGATTTCCAATACATTAGTTTCTTTTGTCATGGAATGCATTACATGTCAGAACAGCTCTGTACCTTAATTTTTACAATTTGCATGCCTTAAGGCTGATTCCATATGCTATAAAAATATCTAGGTTTCAACAAGTGTATAATTTCATGTATGGACCATTATAGAGCCATGTAGAATACTTTCACTGCCCTAAAAGTCCTCTTTACTTTATCTAGTCAACACGTTCCATCCAGGACTCCTGATAATCACTGATGTTTTATCTTTTCCATAGTTTCCATAGTTTCCAGGATGCAAAATAATTAGAAACATATAGGAGGCAGTCTTTTCAGACTGCCTTCTTTCATTTATTTGCATTTTTTTGTGTAGACATAGTTTTCAAATCACATAGGCAAATACCTAGGAGCACCATAATGCTAGGTTGCATAATAAGACTATGTTTATCTTTGTAAGAAACTTTCAGCCTGTCTTCTAAAGTGGCTCCACTATATTACTAAGAGTTGTTATATCTGGACACAAGTCCTTTATCTAATATGCTCTTTGCAACTATCTCCTACTCTGTGACTTTCCTTTTCTTTCTTTCAAGTGTGCTTTCACACAGAAGAAGTTATTGATTTTAACAGTGTACAGTATTATTTTTCTTTCATGGATTATGGTTTTGGTGTTTTACTTAGAAACTTTTTACCTACGGTTTTTTTCCAGAAATTTTATAATTTTGAAGTTTATATCTATAATAGTTTGATTGTACTTTTTGAGATGTTGACTATTGGTAGCATTAAGCCCCGCTCTTTCATTAGATTTCTGGACAAGCTGGTAAAACATCTCAGGACTCTGTATTTTAACACTGACAAGAAGGTCCAATACATAAGCCCTTGCCTGCAGGCAGGAGCACTCAACCAGCACCAGCACCGGCTTCCACCATAAAATCTACATGCCCATCTCCCCTTTCTGCTCTCTCAAGCCATTTGAACCCAGCCAAGGTAGTGTGCTATGGTTTGCCATGAAAGCCTTTATGATGCAAGTAGTAAAACTTTTCCTACCTTCACGATGTGTATGGTGTCATCAATCTTGACATCTAAGGCAAATCTATGTCAATTCTACCTGTTTTTTTTTGCACTAATTGACACTGTGAATGAGATGTCTGGAAACTACAACTGCCTGGGGGACAGCTAACTAATTTTGCCCCTGCTGGCCAGCAAGCACTGTGAGCTACTCCTGCTGCATAGCTTGCTCATTGATCTGTGCTACTGCGTGATGCATTTTATGAGTTCTACCAAGCTTCTGTTATAGATTTACTTGACCTAAGTCACAAGTTTGGTTAATTGGCATTTCAGGACAGGTGTATGAGGATTAGGGCCCTTCATAAAATGACCCAAGGTCATGTAACTGAGTGGAGACCTATTTGTGTGTTTTAAATTGAAATGTATATCTTAATCCCAGCATCAGCTGTGACTGATGCCAGGCTCAAGCAGTGCCTTATCTTGTGATTACTGGCTGTGTGTCCTTGCCAGACATTGGTCCTTGTTCAATACATTTCTCAATGAAATGACATTGTGTGTTGTATGGGACCACTGGGTGGCCACTTGTTTGGAAGAAAAGCAGCTACTATTTGAAGAACAGTCATTACTTGGAGAATTGAATTACTGAGACTCACACCCCTAAGGCAGTTTGCTCAGCAGGGCCCTATAAAATATTTTACTGCTGCTGTTGTCTATGCCTCTGTAGCAGCAAAGACCTTTACCATAAATTATGAGGAATAACACCCACTTACCTGTTAACCCTGGTGCGCACAAATTAATGCAATCATAGCTTAAAACCAGGATCCCTAAAATCCACAAAGCAACCATTTCCATAGAGGGTGACCGTAACACTGGTGGTATTGCCTTGAAGATCTCTGAATGAGAAAATAATAAATATGAACAGGATAGAGATTCCATCTGCAAAATATATCCCAAAGCCAACCACACACAAAGAAGGGAGTGATGGGGTTTGGCAGAGGAAGAAAGTCAGGGAAGGTGAGAGGAGAAGAAAGGAGAGGACACGGGGTGGGGGGGAAGGGATCAAAAAATGCAGGAATGCATAGAAAGGAAACAACAAAGGGAACAACGTACGGAAGCAGACTCCACGATATGAGTAGATTAGAAATCTAGAATTTCCTACATGAAATTATATATGAGCAAAACATTTCATTGGTTGACTTTTATACCTCACCAACACAATCTTTAAACTAACATCATCAGCTGCTGGAAGGCACGAATGGCCATAAATACAGGCTGTTGAATCCTGCTACTGTCAAGAAACACCTACAGAGCGGCCAAGTGTCCATAGTGTTAACACAAGCACCACCATTTAAGCCTTTTGGGAATTTGAAAGCAAGATGTGTTTATCATTTGCAAATTTTACATATATACATTTATATTGTGCAAATTGTTCCACTTTGAATGTTGCTTTCTTTTTTTTTTTTTTTTTGGAACTGGGATTTGAATTCAGGAGCACATGCTTCCAGGCAGGTGCCATGCTGCTGAGCTATACCACTGGCCCCTTGAATGTGGCTTTCACCAATAAAAGGCCCTAGAATCTGTCCAAATCAGGATATAATTGTGCCACCAGAGATGCCTAACTTACAGAAACCTTAGCAACTTCACTTTCTTCCTGCAATCTCTGGACCACCTACAAGGTCCACAGGCTATCCATTGATTTCTATTACAAGAAAATAGCTTCACTGACTCTGTGCTAAATGCCAACAGAACAACAATGGCTGCTTGCATATGGGGCTCTTTGGGAAATTAAGGCCCTCAAGTATCCTGAGCTTGTGACTCTGTACCCAGCTAGCCATCCCATTATATCGTGGGTCATGGAAGTTGAACATGACCACAGAAGCATCTTTGCTACAGGGTAAAGCCAAATGTGAGCCTTCTGGGATATTCCTATCTGTATGAGGAGGGGATAATTAAATGCAAGAAATTGTCATCAAAGTAAATATTGTATAGTATTAATCTACGTAAGAAGTAAGATCAACCTCATAACAGTAGGAAAAAGGAAATGCAAAATTTGTTTTACTGAATGGAGTGATTGTAGGTGATTTTTCTGAGGATTAAGTCTTCAATTTGTGTTGATTGTTCTCGCTATTAGTATTTTTAACTTGAATAAATTAATGCTCTGTAAATTCTAAGTTTTCTAAATTAAGCATGCTTTACCTTCATAAGGAGGCAAATATTAATACAAAGAGAACACTTAATAATGTCCCATTCTTCTAATTTTTCTCTGTTAGATAATTAAAACAAAGTTGAATTCATAAGGATTCAAAGTACTTGGCTAGAAATGATGAGTTATGTTCTATTTTGATCTTACATGAAAGAAAAACTTAGCCACAGAGGGAAAAATAAGTGGTAAGAAATGAGAATTTTTCCATTTCATATAAAATTTAACGGTCCTATACAGCATTGTCAAAGAGGAATCCTTAGTAATGAAATAAATCAGTCTTTCCTCTAATAAACCCTGGAGCAGGTTTCACACAGTTATCTCTGTAAGATATACCTTCATGGTAAAGCTAAACCCTTATAACTGCCCCTGAAAATTGGTGCATTTCCTCATCTGACTTCTGACAAGAAGCTCTTACTTGAAATTACTATTTATGTTTTCTGTCCCTGGTGTTTTGCTCTGACTTGGAATGTGAAGGAGCACCATTGTCCTTCATTTCAGCTCCTCAAGAGGGAGCTGCCCATATTTTTGAGACGTTAATGAGCATTTGAAGTGTTTCATATAGTCTATCATTTAAGACAGAATTTCTTTTTTTTTTTTTTTTTTTGTGGGTACCGGGGGGTCGACCTCAGGACCTCGCGTGCCAACAGGCACCCGTGCCGCTGAGCGATATCACCGGCCCCTTTTTCGTATGTGGGATCCGGGAGTCGAACTCGGGCCCTCGTGCTTGCAAGGCAGGCGCTTACGCCGCTGAGCCATCTCACTGGCCCCTTAAGACAGAATTTCTAAAAACAACTTCACAACCCTGTGAAAGAATAATTACTGTTTTAATCTGAAATGGAAACACACATACACAGAGAATCTTATTTTTATTTATGAAAATATGTGTATGTTGGAAATGAAATGCTTGGAAAAACTCGCTCTAAAATCCCAAGGATGTGATGGAAGCTTTCTGTAGATATCACGATGTAAGAAAAATAGATTGCAATTGAAAAATAGCTTTCATCTATTTAGAGCCCTCTGAGACATTCATTATTTGTATTTTCTCTTTCGATAATGAGATTATGAGGTTTGACCTTCCACTTAGAGATGAGAAAATCTAATCATGAGTTTATATTCTTTCATATTTCTAGTAGTCAGAGTACTGCCTGAAGAGGGAAACTATGTAAGTGATCTCAAAATTATGGAATTTGACCTTTTTTTTTATTGCAATGCTTGAACACTGGGGCTATGGCTGCCTAGTCAAAGTTCTACTTTTGAGACAAACAGATCAAGATGTTTCATGCCCATCGTCATTAGGATGGGCGCAAAAGATTCCAAAACTCCAGACCTTATGACAATGGTAGTTAATCACTTGTATATCCAAAGTACGTTGTGAACTCATGCAGTCATCCTCCATGGGATGGTCAAGGTAACTCTTCCGCACCAATAGAGGCAGTCACCATAGCCATGAAGGACAAGCGAGGTAGAGAGAGGGTTAGGTTCCAGAGATGAAATGCTTCTACCCCAAATTGGAACATAATTCCACTTATATTTTTTGAACAAAATTTTCCCAAGGCCAGGTCTAATTGGAAGGTCAGGATATAGTAGGGCATGTGGAAGTATAAGAATATAGAACACTAAGAATAAGTAACCAGAAGTTTATGGTTGTATTAACTGTATTATGGAATCGTGATGTGCTAAAACCCAGAAGAATTCACCATTAGTAAATAAAAATGTGGTGCCTTGATTCTACGTTAGCATTCCACAGAGGTAAGGTATCTGGGCTCTCCATGTATTTTTATGTTAACATATCTAACTGAGATTGAGACAAACAGGAACCATATATACATTGTATATTGATGCTTGTAATTGTGAATACTACCTAGACTTCTTCCCCACACAAAAACATGCATGTTGAAATTCTTTGAAAAAATGTTCCCTTCAGTTGCCTTTTTGAAAGAACTTTGATTTTAAGAGAAACACTGCCCTCAAACTTCTAGCATTTCAAAGTGACAGGTAGCTTTCATACACTGAAATTTCCTATATTGAAAAAAGGTCCGATTTTATTGATGGAGAAATGAAAGCAACAATGTACAACATAATCTTGTTTGAGAGATACAGTGGGAGAGAAAGAGCACAACCAGACTCCCTACTCATCTTTAAATGAGGCTCACTATTGCTTTCTATATAGCTTAATTTAAGTTAATATCTCATTCTAACATATGAAATAATGCGTGCAAATGATATATAAATAAATATATTTAATAGAACACACTATAAAACCAAGAAATATGGGCAATTCAATTTTATTTGGAAAATAAATTACTGTGTAGAATAAAAGCATGTATCAAAATGTATAAGAATACTAATTATCTCTCAGAAAACTCCAGGTTCTTATCATATACTGGGAATGAGTCCTACCATAGAAGGATTATGAAAACTTTTATCATAGCATATAAATGACATGACAAAATTATGGTGTACACTGGACATGACGGCATACAAGGGTCCATCACCTAGTCAGTCTCTAAAGTCTTCACCTTCCCAGACAAAGCATTATCCAGCTCTGTGATTCTGACCAAAACCATTGTTCACTGCAAACTTTTCTTTGCCTGTGGTTCTATATTGTGTTTTGTGAAGCGATGACACGGGGCAAAGCTGCTGTCCAATCCAGGGAGTTATAGATGGGAAAAGGCGAGTTCCCCGATGTGTTAATGGTTTTAGACCTGGAACTTCCTGCATCTGCTCTGAGCTGTAACAGTTTACAGTACTGGGCTGTCTTTTTGTTCCCATAATGATGATGAGGTTGTTTGATCTGTTAATTTTTTTTTTAACTTTGTGTCATGGCATACTTTGCAGACTCGCAGATGTGTTCTGGCACTTTCTTTGGGACTAAACTTATCTTGGTGAGTGCATTGCAACTAGATTTAAAAGGTTTGCTCAGTAATGTGGTTAGTTGGTTTAAGAACAGATAAAACAATTTAAATTTTCCTCTCATGATAGAATTATAAAGGGATTCTTTAAAATAATAAAGTTTAACAAATCTTTTATAAATGCTCTCCACCAAAATATGTTCTTTGGCTGTACTTTAAGTTGACATGAAGAGGGATGTGGGAAAAGGAATTTATATTTATTGAATTTTTAGGTACTATTTAGTTTCAAGTACTTTTTGGTATTTTAGAAGCATTTCCAAATGTAGCTTTACAAATATCCAAATATGTGCACAGCTATATTCATAGGTAGTATTAAAATTCATAAACATTTATCTTCCAAATTCATGTTCTTTCCATTGCAGTGACCCATAGAAGGAAATAATATACAATCAATGCGACAATTAATACAATTATGGCTGTATCCAGTCTACTACAGCAACGATGTGAACAGTAGAGTTAACGCTATTGAGTGTTTTACTATATTTCAAGCAATAATCTTCAACCTGTGATATTTCTTTTAACCTCTAAGTACCTATGATTTAGGCTTCATTGCCAACTTACCCATTTTAAAGATAAGGAAATTGTGAGATAGATTGTTATTTGCTTAAAGTTATGCAGCAAATTAGTTAGTGATGGATCAGGAATTAAAATGCTAAGTCCATTTTGACATCAGAGTCAAAATTCGAAGCCACTGCTTAGCAACATTCCAATTTATAATTGACACATGGATTGCTTTTCTTCACTTTAATAGTCACCCATGATTAAAAAAAAATATTTGTCTGGTTGAACTAAGTGGCTACTATGGAAGTTTCTAGGAGCAAAACAAAGGTGTGATTACTTTTAAACAATCAGAATGATAAGCAGAAATTTCTGATCATCAGAAATGACTATTATTTAAAGGAAAGAGGAGCTTCAGATTCATTTGCAGGTTATTTCAGGATCTTTTATGGCTCATTAGCTTCTCTTTTCCCTTTTATTTTGGTTTGACATCTCTGTAAGCATTTGTACACTATTAATCAAGCCTTCTAATGTAAGGTCACGGAGCACACCTGGGTTGACACAGCCCTACCAGTACTGCCATTAAAGCCAACCAAATGCTTTTGCCCTGCTGACAAATGAGTTAGGAGAATCTCTTCCATACAGAAAGGTGAGCACATACAGAAAGGTGAGCATTTTGTGTTTTGGTATTCTGCACAGGGTGTCTCTCTACTGGAGCACGACACCCAGGCAGAGATATGGAACTTATTACCTGTCTTTGGCTAGAGGACAGGTGGCCCAATTTCATCCTCTCAACTCCAGTCTCTTGCACTTTTCACATCTCACTGCTTACCAGTAAGCACCACTGCTGGTCACTGCACACTTTAGCAGGTGATGTGACTCATGTGTCTCATCCCTATCCCTCAGTCGCAACATTACATTCTGCCTGATGTTGAACTGCAGCGTTTACATCTCTGTGGGAATCACCCTCTGGCTGGCATGCACTGCATGCCAGAGTCTACGAGGATCCAATGCTCTGAGTAGCCCTTAGGTGGTGTCTGGTGGAAACTGCTGCATAAAGCTCCAGGGCACCCACTGCTTAGGCAGTGTAAGTTGGGAGGGATGGTGGTAGTGGTAGTGGTGGTGGTGGTAAGTTTCCCCTAATGCCTGCTGTGATAGCTGGCTTAGCAACACGTGCTTTACTGGCTACCTTTCTGATTCTATATTCTCTCTCCTCTGGTATTCTGTGAACTCTTCATGTAAGATGACTGCTTGAGTCTCTGTTTGAGGGTCTGGTGGGAGGAATCCCATAGCGAAGAACAAATGTTTTTACAGTGTGCCAGCGCTGTAAAAAGGCACTGAGACATGGAGCTTGCAGGAATGATGGAGACACACTCCTCTGCTTTGGAAGATTTCACCCTTCAGAAGAGACAAGTCTGAAAAAATGGAGGCAGTCCCACGGTGCATGAGTGTATTTGGAGACCTCAGTGGAGAAGGTCTTCCAGGTGGAGGGGACAGTGTAAGCAAAGGCCCAGGTGTTTCCTGGAGCTTACTGGGTTCATAGCCTGTTTCTCTGCCTCTCAGCTCCCAACCCCATTTCTTTCCCCTCACTGCTTAGGAATTAATTTTATAAAGGGTCAGTGGATCAAAAGAAGAGAAATTGTGAACAAGAGGCTTTGAAGGATAACTGTGAAACCTGAAAACAGAGCATTCCCTTGACAGTCAGCGGAGATTAGACTGAAGATCTTCCTGGATACTCAAATTCACACATTTCACTACAGAAAGTACTGTTCTCAGCTGCTAAATGAAAACAGTAAAACATATCTTCAGTCAGATGTGGTGGCACAGCACTGTCTGTAATTCTAGCACTGAAGAGGACTGAGGCAGGAGGAATGCAAATTCTAGTTCTGCCTGGGCAACTTAGTGAGGCTCTGTTTCAAAATAAAAAAATATAAAGAGATGGGGATGTAGCTCAGTGGTAAAATGCCCCTGGGTTCAATCCCTGGTAATATACACAAAAGGAAAAGAAAGGAAGAGAAAAAGAAAAGACACATCTTTCAAATTGCTATGAATATTAAGTGAGATCATCAAGTTCTGTGGAATTAAAGATGCTGGGTGATTGGTTAGACATATTTGCTGGGAGATCAGTTCCTCTACTGGGACTTACCTGTGTGTGGTTACACTAAGTGCTTCATAAATATCACAGTTTACTGTAAGCCACAGACCTCTGTGTTGCTCTTGATTATTTAACTTAGAATTGTACACTTACCATTCAATGTCCTCTTGCTTTTCTTATGGGCAATCTTGTGCATGTTCATTCATCTCTCATTCTCAGATTCTCCACATAATAATTTAGTCCCAGTCAAGTCTCACCTAACATTAAAGTTTTTTGAACCTTTGCTAACCTGTGGCACTCTTCCAGTGGTCCTACAGTGTCAAATAAACTATGTCCTAAATGCTTTAGCCTGGCATTCAAGGCCCTCCAGCATATGCTCTCAATCTACTCATTCACCAGGAAAGCAATTTTTTTTTATAACACAACTAAAACTGTAACCAGTGAGAATAATTTGCAGTTTCCTAAGCACAAAGGGAGCTTGTCATCCTTAAGCCTTTGTTCTAGCCATTTTGTCACCTAGCGACTCCACCTCCTCCCTACCTCTCTGCCTTCTTAAAGTGTGGCTCCATCACAGCTATCTCTGTGACGCCTTCTCTAGTTCTCAAATCAGGGACCTTGAACATTTCACCCACTTCTCCTGTGTCTCAGTGTACCTTTTATTTTGGATGATAGATGTTTAAATTCATATCTAGTCTTTTCTACTAGAATATCCATCCCTGAGTTAGATTTGTTTTTCGAACTTAACTATATTTCCTGGAGTACTACAGCGTAGCACTATTTACACTCAAAGTGCTTTCCAAATATCAGTGGAAAAAGGTAATATTACCTTCACCTCCTTCCCTGGCATTCCAAGAAAGTATTGATAATTAGGTGGACATCAGGTTCAGTCTCCTAAGAGCCCTCCAGAAATGCAATTAAGTACTGTGGTTTGTACAAGAAGGAAACTAATCTCATTTTCTTCTTCAGCTGACACATTACAATAGGTGGTACCAACAGCGCAGACGTTTTCTGTTTTACAGCCTCCAGTAGGACCAGCTTCTGATAATGCAGCTTAGAGGCTGGCGCTGATAAGTATCCGGTCTAATTATAACAATCCTTATTTTGTCTGCCAGTTGATAAATGAACAATCTTTGATATTTACATTTAAAAATGCCACCTGTAATTCTTTAAGCCTATTCTACAATGTGATTGTCAGGGTTTCCTTGATGTAATGGCAGGAATGAAGGTTCAGGGTTTTATAAGTGAGTGCCATATAAATATACCCATTCCGACTTCCCATTTCTAGCTGATCAGGTAGGTGCGAGGAATAAAGCTGAATGAACTGAAAAATCATCAGTGCTTCTTAGATAGGTCAAGGAAATGAGAATACAGGGCGAACTGCTGCCTCCCACCAACCCCATTGCAGAAAGAGGAAGATACAGAGAATTACAACATACCTGAGCAAAACCAGGAGAAGCAACCTCAACCTCAAGGGGAGGCAGCACCAGGTGAGTGGGGATTCCTAGGGGTCTCCTGTGGACAAGCTGATGAAAAGTACAGAGGGACCCGGTCACAGAGGCCCCATCACATTTCTATGAGTTTCATCTCTCGGAGCTCCACAAGGTTCTCACAGTGAATGATGGAAAAACACCCCTCAAGCTTCTAGCAAGAGAAGAGAACGGAGCCATTTTGAAATACATCAGAGCACTCCTTCATCTTAACGAAGTCTGCCTGCAGGAGACATTAGGTTACCCAGAGCCTCACCTACATGGGTTTTATCAGAATCTCACCAACTTAGGAGAGTGGAAATGGCCAACTACAGACCATGGTAGCCATCTTGTCAATACAAAGGAGAGGTGCCTTGAAACATTTGGAAAACTCACAATCTAGGCACAGGCTCACCAACCACCAAGATCTATCTAGATGCCTCCTCTCCCCCATGCTTCCCCAGCACATCAGCAAAAGATGGACTGGGGATACAGCTTGGAGGCACAAGTGCCTGCCTAGCAAGTGCAAGGTCCTGAGTTCGATTCCAGGTACCAAAAGCAAAAATACAAAAACACAAAGCAAAAGCCTACTGACTGAACTTACTCCTACTTTGCACATCATGTTCCAAACTTTTAAAATTTATAAATAAAAATTCTATGTATTTATGCAACACAACATGGGATTGAGATATGTGTACATTGTGCAAGGGCTAAATTGAACTAGATAACATAAGCATTACCTCACATAGTTACCATATCATTAAGTAGGCTCACCACTTAGTATAGTAGATCTCTAAGTGTTCCTCCTACGGTATCTAACTGAGATTGTGTATCCTTTCACCAACATCTCCCTTGTCTCTCCTTCTGCTTTATGGCCATTGTAACTACAATTCTAATCTGCTTGTATGAGTTCAACATTTTATTTATTTAACTATTTTATTGAGGATTAAACACAGGCATTCTGCTGAACTACATTCCTAGCCCTTTCTTTTTTTTTTTTTTTTTTAATTTTGAGATAAGGTCTCACTAAGTCATTAAGTTGCCCAGGTTGGGCTCAAGCTTGCAATCCTCCTGCTTCAGCCTCTCAGAGTGTTGGACTTATAGGCATGCACTACCACTCCTGGCTTCAATATATTTAGATTCCAATATATTTAGATTCCATTCCTGCTTATGACAAATATATTTAGATTCCACATATCAGGAAGATCATGCAGTGTTTGACTTTCTGTGCCTAATTTATTTTACTTAACCTCATGTCCTCTAGGTTCATTCACGTTGTTGCAAGTGGCATCATTTCCTTCTTCTTTAAGGTTGAATAACATTTCCTGGTGTATGTATATACCATATTTTCTTTACTTGTTCTCTGCTAGTGAATATTTAGGCAGATTCCTTATCCTTAATTTTGTGAATAATGCTATGATGAATGAGGGAGAGCAGATATCCTTTAAACATAATGATTGTATACTCTTTGGCTATATCCCCTGTAAGAGAGTTTCTAGACTACATAGTTATTCTTTATCATCTTTTTTGAGGCGCCTCCATACTTTTTTTCATAATGGCTACACTAATTTACATTCCCACTGACATTGTTCATATTATTAAGTGAAATATGACAATCTCTGCAAGGTAGTTACTATATGGTTCAATTATATGTTATTCTGGAAAGTAAAAAATTCAGAGTAACAATGATTAATGGTTGTCAGGTTTGGAGGGTTAGGGAGATAAATAAGTAGAACCTGAGAATTTTTAGGGAAGTGAAGTTACTCTATATGCTACTATAATGTTAAATAATGTCATTATATATTTATCCAAATACACAGAATGTACAATACCAAAAATGAACCCTAATGTCAACTCTGAACTTTTTGTAAGAGTGATGTATCCATGTAGTTTCATTGCTTATGACAAAGGCACCGTTTGCGGTGGAATACCCATAGCAGGAAAGTGCTAAATATGTGTGGGCAGGGGATGTGTGAGAATTGTATATATTCTGCTAGTTTTCCTGGGAATTTAAAACTGATTTAAGTAAATACAGTTTATTAATTTAGAAAAGTCTTTTCTATCACCTAAAATCGCTGCTATTAGTGGTGGAACTAATTCCTTTAGCTGAAGTCTTTGTCTCTTCCAAATTTCTTAAATACAAGTTTCAGCTTTTAAAATAGCCACTTACAATAAAATTAGCCCTCAACACATAAACACATTTGATTTTTGTTATGAATATCATATGGTTTAATTGTCACTAATCCAGATTTGAAGGGGTTAATGTTAACAAGCTATGATAAAATGGGCTCCAGTTTCTCCAAATGACAAATGGGAGGACAATCACATTTAAATTGTTGCCATTACTTAACATTGTTTAAATGTTAATTAGCAAGTTTATGAAAAATTCTTCTTGCTTAGAATTCTATGTATATTTCTCTTGAAGGGTGGGTGCATTCCATCTCATAATACAGTTTTAAGCGAGATCCCAGGATTTTAATGTGATGCTAACCAAAAGTCACTGAGAAAGCACTCTGGTGTAGCTCAGTAGTACAGTGTGTACTTAGCTAACAGGAATTCTTGACTTCAATTCCCAGCACCTCCCATCTTCAAATAAAAAAGCTGAACCTGTATACTGCCCTGTTCCAACAGTTGTATTTAACTTTTATGTCAAAGGAAAGAATTATTAAAAAATCAACAAATGATTTCCAAGAGCAAATAATTCTTGTTTATAGAGTTTAAAAAAAGATTGAATAATGGAGAACTTCAAAGGAAAATGGTAAAACAAATTCTTTTGTCTTAAAATTTCATTCAGAAGATTAACATTAAGGATGCATTCTAGTATATGGTAGATTCATAACTTCAAAGTATGTATATTCAGATGCTGCTGCTTATTATTATACATCTAATATGTATATCAGCTATAATTTTATATGTGTGCAATAAAATAATTTGATTTAAAGATAGATATACAATTATATAATACGATTTCAAATATATTGAGTAAAGACATTAAATATGTGCTGCTTCTTACTAGTGTTTGATTTTCTCATTGTTCAGATATTGTGGAAAATAAGTTATAGTTGTGGGTTTAAAAGACTTAAAAGCAGCCTGTAATCAGCACTCGGGAGGCTGAGACAGGAAGATCATTGCGAGTTCAAGGCCATCCTGGACTACATAGCAAGACCTTGTCTCAAAAAACCAACAAAACAAAACAAAAGATTGAAAAGCGTGCCAGCAAGAATTTTATGTCTTTGGGAAAGTAATATTTGAAAGGTTACTGTATGAGCAATCATATGGTATTACACGGTCTAATACTGAAAAGATTCCATTTTATTTGTCGTCCATGGAAAATATTAACCAAGCCATTGACCAAAAAACCAGAAATGCTTCAGCATATCTTGCCACGTCAAAATTCCTCTTTACAGATAACATGCTAGTGGCTGAAAAGGTGAAACTCTTTACTTAATTAGTGGGAGAAAGAAGAGTGTTAGATAGAAGCCCCGAAGTGTTGAAAGCCTGAGAAAACACATAATTTTGAGAGAGAAATACAAGTATAAAAAATCTGTAAAAAGAGTGGAAAAGGAAGTGGAAAAATACCAGAACATGTTGAAAATAGGATAGAAAGCAGAAAATAAATTCTAAGATGCTGCAATGACTCTGACCCCAATTTCCTCCCAAATTATTGAATTGTATCATTTCTGTAGCTCTTGATGACATACTCACTAGAGTGTTAAGGGATTAGCTAATGAAGATACTGGAACACTGGCAATTATTTTTGAAAAATCTTCTAGAATCGGGAAAGTGATATGTTGGAGGAGTACAAATAAATAAAAAAGCAATTTTAGTTCTCATATTCAGAAAGCACAAGAGCAATACTCCATGAGCTCATTGGCCAGTTAGTCCATCTTTAATCTTTGACAAAAAAGAGTAACATTAAAAACTTTCTGCCACCTATAATATTCTGCAATTAAAAAAAGGAAAGACATTTTTGACTGTCAAAAATCTGGTTCAGCAGGGAACTAGGGATTAGGAAATTTGTGCTGCCAGAAGCATAGATAAGAATCTAATGGTACTGGGGGAGGGGCACAGGGAAGGATATCGTGAAGACTATAGTTTAGTATTGTAACATGAAAAAGACCTCAAGCCTTGAAGTTACTGAGGTATTTACGGTGCACATTTGTTTAACTGTGAGCATTGCTTCACAAGTGCAGAACTGGTAAGGCATTTAGGACAAAGAAAAATGATTAATGACATGGCATCATTTCAAGCAGGGAAGATAAAACCAGAGAGCCTGTAAAGACATGGTGTGAACTCTGTTTGAATGTGATATCTTCTCACATAAAACAAAGATCCAAGAGTGAGTAGAAACCAAATATTCATAACATTTGCAGATAATAGGTCAAGGGGTTGTTATGCACACCAATCAGGACTAATGCAAAATAATCATTTTTTGTGTCCACAAGGTATTGAAAAATGTGCAATACATAACAAATGAGGTCTAACTAGGAAAATATGAACTGACATATCAGGGGAGAAATAGTCTAAAGCAAAGACAGACAGAAAGGAGCTGAGTTTGAAGAGATAAAAGGGTATTTCTGCTGAGGAATGTTTTGAAATCTATGTGTTTTCAAATACGGCTTCCAGTTAACCCAGTGAAGAAATATTTTGTGTATTCAAAGCTTAGTAATATTACTTTCTAAGAAAGGTTACAAGGAGAATTTATTATAGTAATGATGAAGATCAGGTACACAAACAATTAAACTGGTTGTTTTAGGGTTTGATACTTGTGTATATTTTCTGAAAGTTTCCCGAAGAGCTATCTGAATAGTTACATAAATAATGAACAAGGCACCTTACCAAATACTTATATCTTATGTGACAGACACCATTCTAGTTGCTGAACAGTAAATGACTATGATAGGGTTGGTAACCTCAAGAAGCTAAAATTCTAATAAATAGTATAGAATTAGGGGTTGGTGATTGGGGAAAGTTTAGTCTATAGGGTATCTTTGCCAGTGAACAGTTGGCCCTGCAGCCTATATGCATAGATATAAGATCCATACTCTGTAGATTGAATTTATGGAATTGCCAAATTCAAACTTAGAATTTAAAGCATGTGAAGTAGTTTCATGTGACAAAAAATCGATTGAGGTGAATATTGCAGATTAGTCAGGGTAAAAAACAAAAACAAGCAATGAAAAAAACCCTTCTCATTCCAACTCCAAGAACCTTCAATATTTCTACAAGTAGTTTCTAAACATGATGAAGCATACCTTGGCAATAATCATTATATTCAATTTTCTTAATATGGGGTAAATGAAGAGGAAGTATCCACAACACCTGCTCCTCAGTAAGTTGAGAGGTGGATGACAAGGCCTGTGTCCCTGCAAGAGACTTATATTTGAAATTTAGAGGGTTTCTGTACACAAAGGGAGACAGTTGGGTTCATATTTTGCTAAAGTCCTCATTCTTCCTCTGCAAATAAATTGGAGAATTTCCCAAAGGCAAAATCACTGATTGGTAATCTGGCATAATGCAGAATACAGTTGGCAGAAAGGATACCTTACATTTTGTTAGCAAATCCCCCTTCCTTCTCAGGTCACTTGAAATGTTTATTTAATTATTAAGGTTCTTCTTTTATTAAAGTTACTCCTAAATGTGTGAAAGTCAAGGTGAGATGACTCTGCAGTGCAGCCGAGCATTTCCTAGTGGTCGATTGGCAATCTTCCATTTTATGTCCCTAATCAAGCATGGAATGGATTTTGGGTGTGTAAGTATTTCTTTTTCAGCACAATTAAAGGAAGACATCTTGAGGAAACAGAAGCACAGGGAATTAAGTCTCAGCCATGTGTCCAGTTGGTACATTTTGCTGTACATGAAGCGAGAAGAGTGAAACCTTGGGTTTAGGTTTCAATACTAAAAATGGTCTGTGCAGTTCTTATGGATATTGTGTGTTTGACCATTTTGACATAGGTGCCCTTGGGGCCCACTTCTTCATTGTTTTGGCATGCATTCATTGTGGATGACATTAAGAATGTAGTTCTGCATTAGGTCCATGGGTTGAGATGGGATGGAAAAATATGCCCCAGACAGACAGTTAATTTCTTAAGAAGCTCATCAAGTAGTGGCCAAGATAGGAGTTATATAAATAATAGTACTACTAATAATTATGATTAAAGTTTCTCCTTAAGTTGGATAACACATGTTGCAAAATTTTCCAGAAACATGGAGGAAACAAGAATACAATCCAGGTGTGGATTCAGAAATGGGAAGATTTCAGATGGAACTTCGTGCGTAGGAACCAATGGTTATAATGAGAAATCACCCACTGTAAACAGAAAAAGCTTAATACAAAGTGTTAGTTATAAAGAAATATTGACTAGTGCATAAAGAATAATTTAATGAATACAGAAAGAAACAGCAGTTGTAAAATCAGTCTTTATACCTAGGGCTTAGGGAGATTACCAAGGGCAGGAATGGACAAATCTTTTCTGGAATGTCTCACCCATATTGCTACTCTCTGGCTAGGATAAAGATTTCCTTCAAGATTGCACAGCTATGGCCTGCTGCACACCAACGGATGCCACACCAACAGAGCCTTTGCAAAGCCACCCTCTGGGGTACCAAGGGAGCCATACTCAGGAAACTGCTATGTATTAGAAGATATTGAAAAACCACCCAAGATGTGTTGACATGGATCTCAATGCTGCCATTTTCACTGCATATAATAGAATCATGCTGAAAAGAGTACAGGACCTAAAATTAGAAGATTTTGTGTTTCAATTGTCTCTCTGCATCTTAACAGTTGGCAGTTTTTCACCTTTTCTGAAACCTGGGTTCCTCATCTCTAAATCATACTAGTTACTCCTCCCTAAATTCACAATGGCATTTTAAGGCAACTGCAAATGTATCTATAATAATAAGCTTCTACTTGGATAATACTAATACAAAGAAAACTGTGGGGCACTACAAATGTTTTCACATTCACTACTGGCTAACTATGGATGCTTTTACACCTGTAGCAGTGAGAGAAAATCTTTCCTGTTGATAAGGCTTATATCTTCCAGGAGAATCTCACTACTGCCTGCCTCCCTTCATTCCACCTTACTGAATACCTTACATCCTATTGTAACCAAGCATGAGAAAGGAGTCAATACGTCTCTGACCACCACTTCCAATCTGAAAATAAGTCTCTATTCTTTTTCTGGGCTTCCCAAAAGAATAACAGTTGCTGACAGTGTTCAGCACCATGTGCCATCAACTATCGTAGCCATTTTCTTTTTCTTTTTTCTTTTTTTTTTTTTTTTCTTTCTTTCTGTTTTTTTTTTTTATATGCGGGTACTGGGAGTTGAACTCAGGACCTCGCACTTGGCAGGCAGGTGCTTATGCCGCTAAGCTGTATCACTGGCCCTATCGTAACACTTTCTGCCCTTACTCGGTTAATAATCACAAGCCCTAAACCCTCAAAGACATGTACCTTTATTGTCATTTTACATACTAGAAACTGGCTTAGAATTTTTGTAAAACTGCCCAAAATTCTATTTCCAGAGAGTTGTGAGCTAGAACCAAACCCAGGTTTGGCTTCAAATGCCATAACATTTAGCAGTCCCCAAATGTGTCTCTCACATCCACTTTGAACCTTGCAAACTCTCTATGAACATTTTGCTTATATTGTTAAGGACCAGAAACTTTCTTTTAATAAAATATTCTCTCTTTATTGTACATATTCAAGGTATACAATATGATGCTTCTATTTACATACACATTGTGAAATGATTACTGCAGCCAGACGAGTTAACTTATCCAGTCCCCAGTGAAAACTGAACCACTGTAGCTATGTTCTGAAACTTGAGCTTCAGCAGAGGGCAAACCTAACTATCTATTAAGACTTTAGGGCTATTCTATAGCTCCATGCTCCCCAGGGGCTTGATGAGATCAGTATTTTATGTGTCAGTGCAATTAAATCCAGATTACCAGAATCTTTATTGATATTATTATTACTTATAGTCTGATATACTTCAACAAAGCCATACTGAACAGCTTATATTTCTAAAACTTTTGTTCATTAATTCTTAAGCGTTTCTTCATGCTATTCCTTTTCCTTTTTTCCTTTTTAATTTCATTTTCTTTTCTTGGTCAATTCATCATCCATCAAGTTTCAGCCTAAACATCACTTCTGCCAGGAACTGTTCTTATTCCCATCTGAACTAAGTTAGCTGTGTATGTCTCCACGCAGCAAACTTTATTGATCTTGCATATTTAGTTTTTGTTTACATCAACACAGAAGAAACTCCAAAATATCAGAGCATTTCTCATCATTATTTTTCAAAGAAAGTCTACACATAACAGTTCTTTCTATGCATGAGGTATTTAATCCTCTGACCCTATAAAATAGGTATTGTTAATACAAAGATGAGAAAATAAAGACAGTATTTTAAAAATTATTCAAGTTCACTCAACTAGGAAGCAAAAGAGCCAAAATTCAAGCCCTAGTATGTCTCCAAAAGTCTGAAACTTCCTATGTGCAAGAAACACCACATTTGTGTTTAAAAGTTTGGCAGAGTTTACTCAGAACTCCAAGTAGGGTACATATACAGAACCAGGTCAATATAAGAACTCTAAAACACTGATTAAAAAGATGATTTGCCTTGTGAAGTAGTGAGCTCTCCACTCCCGGAATAGTTTACACAATGTCTGGTTAGCCTTTTTGTCAGGGATATTTAGAAGTCATTCCAGAATTTGTTAGAAAGATGGTGGTGGTTTGACCTGGTAAGACTCTGAAACTCCATGAAAATAATTGTGTGACACTTAAGGGCAATTGAATGATTGCTCGGCTCAGAGATGAAGCAGTCTTAGAGATGACCTCCAATTTTAGTACTTATCAAGCCATCTTCAGTTGCTGCTGTAAATCTTATCCAGTAGCCTGGCATCATGGATGGTCTTTCCACTTAGTTTTGCCGACATCCAAACTTAATTGGACCCTAAATGTTTTCCCTGTAGAGCTCTTATCTCCCAAAGCCACTGCTTAATCTATTTTGGCAGACCCAGGATTCATAGCTCTTCAGGGAACTGTAAAATACCTTTTCAAACAAAGTCAGCCTTCTCCAGTGGGACAGCCTAGTGACAGACTTCATTTGCTATTCTGAAAATTTCCTTTTGCATGGTTAATATTTGACTATACAGTGCTTTTCAATGTGTCTTGGATTTTTAATGCCATTTTATGGTATTTGAAGACTGAAGATACTTTTACCATTATTAAATTAAATCAATCAATAAAGAAATCATTAATAGCTCTTAAAAGCTGTACAACAGAATACAAAACTACAGAAATATTTTTAAAATGAGATGAGACAGGCTGAGCCCTTTTGTCATGTGGAATAGAAGTAGAATTCCAGAGTGAGGAAAAGACTTCCCTATATCTCACTTTCTATCACAGATTCATTGCCTGGAAAGAAATTCTTGGCAGGCTGAGTACTCTACCCCCTTCAATGTGCCAGGATTGATTTTATTAGAAATAACTTATTGGTTATCTGATAATATTTCTGCTTGGATCGAGTAGTTTTTTCAATGGATAAGAGTTATTTTTGTTAGTTTTTGAGTCATGACTTTTGGTTCTGAAGCAATCTTTTCTCTAGGTACTTAAATCATAGGAAGATTATCATTCAGAGTTGAACAGATTTCTGTTTCAGAAAGAAACCACAAAAGTTAAAAATACATGCGTAGGGAGCCTAGATAGAAATAGGAATTCAAATATGATGGATCTTCTAAAATATTGGAAATGGTACATATGTTATCTTCCTTTATTTGTAAAAGTACTTCATGATGTGTGTAAATATATACTATGGATAACGAATATAAATTATATCTAAAATACTAAATTAGGTAGGAAAATTATGATATAATTGAGATTAGATTGTTCTAGTAATCCTAGTTTGGGTCCCACTTTAGTTATGGATTGGTAGTATTTTAGAAATAATTATTGAATGAACAAATGAGAATTTATCTCTTGAACATCACCTCTTTAACTTCATCAGCCCTACAGATTTTGAGTAAAGACAGTTATATTCCACCATAATATTAACATATGCCATAAAACAAAACATGCAACATTTGTAAAATTTAGTTGTCACATATAGTTTCTAAAATAATATTTTTGTTCTTATTAACATTGTTTTCTAGAATACACTAAAGTGAAGACTGAATAATGAAAAGATAGCTAAAAATGGGGAAAAAAGAATAAAAGTTGAATTTTAAGTATATTTCTACTCATATAATTGTTTTAAAAGAACAGGAAGAAAGAGTTAATTTGGAGAGGACTTCACTTCT
This sequence comes from Erethizon dorsatum, assembly GCA_028451465.1. Taxonomy (NCBI): domain Eukaryota; kingdom Metazoa; phylum Chordata; class Mammalia; order Rodentia; family Erethizontidae; genus Erethizon; species Erethizon dorsatum. Next base: position 40,050,073 of record CM051825.1, read on the forward strand.
CCACCCCCAAGTCTTGTTATTTGAACAACAGGAGAGAAGTTCATACCTTCATCTTCTCATATTCTCCCAGAAGCTGGTACATGCTATGACATCACTCTGTGGTAGAGAACCACAGAATTGATATTTAGGGAAAGGTTAAAGAATCAGGTAAAATGACAGTAAAGGGAAAAATAATATTATCAGATAGATGAGTGTGGAAAATTTCAGCCAGTTTAAAATATTTTAGAATCTAGGAACCATTGAGGGTAATAAAACCATGGAATTGATAGTATTCTGTAGCTCATATCTACTACTTTCCTGTAAATGTTGTAGAATTCTTTTCTGAAATCGTATACAAGCCAAAGTGATGCATATGAGCATTGGAAACAATTCGGACATAACAGGGACATTTTAAACCAATAATAAGTTTACTGGTTTGAACACTCATCCAACATCAGGAAATACTTAAGTTTCCAAATTCAGGAAGTCTCTGTCATGCAATTCATTTCAAGGCAATGAAAATAAGTATTCTCATAAAATTCAAGGAAAGGTATTCTTTAATAAATATGCATAACCAAGTTATTTCGTACATTATTTTTAGAATTAATACTCAATGTAAATGTCTCCAATTCTTTTTTTTTTTTTTTTTGTGGGTTCCGGGGGTCGACCTCAGGACCTCACGTGCCAGTAGGCACCCGTGCCGCTGAGCGATATCACCGGCCTTTTTTTTCGTATGTGGGTTCTGGGAGTCGAACTCAGGGCCTTGCGCTTGCCAGGCAGGTGCTTATGCTGCTGAGCTATCTCACCAGCCCTGTCTCCAATTCTTGAACTAGCTCAATTTTATGTAGGCATTTTGGATTATTATGTAGTGTTTGCTTTCATTTTCTGTAGAAATTTTTTTTTTTGTACTCAACAGAATAAACTCACAGAATTTACAGGTGATTATGGGAACAAAAAGCTAAAAATTCTTGCTTCCAATATTTTTCCAATTTTTATTATTATAGGTTCACAGTACATAATGATTATATTCCTTCTGGGGAGTTGGTATATTTACATAACACATCTTAATTTTTTCATCCTCCCCCATCTCTTAGTCCCCTTCTCTTTCCCAAAAGAGCTATGTATTTTCCATTGGTTCACATGAATGCCAATAATTATAGGAGTAGTTCCAACCTCCTTAAAGGCACTGCTGGGTAAACTATTGTTATTATTTTATAGCTTATGTAATGAACTGTATGATTTTTAAGTGGATAAGTTGACAATAATAATTATCTGAACTATTACACTAAATGTTTGCATTTTTTACTTGGTCCCAATAAACATACACTATAAATTATTTATGCATGTGGTATATATATATACATATATATATGTATAAATACAGTATAAAATATAGCAAATGAGTGCTATATTTATACATATATAATGTGTACCAAAAGTGCAAGAATGAAAAGTAGAAAAAAGGCCAACATAAGACAGATCTATTTTTATAAATTTATTAATTTAGATGTTCAAAAATAAATAATGGAAATAATGTGCCTTGTTTCCTATGAGGTGGTCCTCAGCCTGGATGCTTTGTAGAGTAGCTTAAATATGCATAATATACCTCAGATCTATGAATGTTCCCTTGGTTACTTTCTATGTCCTTCTGAGATAGGCGATAAGGCTTGGTTTAGGCTGGCTGGGAAGAGAGGCCTGTCAGGATCCCAGGGTCTGCACAGCACTGCCTCTCCAGACCCTGTATGTAGAACTTCTCATGAGTTGCCAGGAGATGTGGATGGCATAAAAGAAATGGGTAACCAGGAGGATCTGGCTATCACGACTTTTCATGGTATCCCACCCTATGTCTTCCAGGCCAGGGTGTACTTTAGTTTTGCTTTTCTCTTTTCCTCTCTTGTTCAGCCCAACTTTATTCTGCAGAGCCAATTGCTCCCTCACCCCCACTTTTCAAATAAACCCTGTCACCACTTCTGGCTTATTTCTTCAATTCTTAGTTTGAGGAGAGAAGGACCTGGAGTATGCTTAATCAGCAAGCCATTTCTGAAAGGAACTACCCCAACAGTTCTGAACACACAAAAGGCCAGACCTTTCCCTGCATGTGTCATAATATTTGAAAACATGTAAGCAGCTCTTCTGTTTTACTATTTTATGGAATATAACTTCTGGGGGTTAATTTCCTCTTAGTTTTAAAAAATGTAACACTGGTTGGAGGAATGAAATGCAGCAAGAAAGAGAACCTAAGTGCAGCACCTCTCCAACTATCCATGGCAGAATTCCTACGGGATCAGTTTTGCTCCATTAATTATCAGAGATCAGTGACCAGTGAAGAACTGAAGTCTCCACTCTACTTTCCAGTGTCTTTTAATGACCTCCAGACCTTTCAATTCTAGATCTTTCCACTGAGCGCCACACCGTGCCTAGTTGGCTTCTCTGATGAAACATAAACAGAAGCGTCTAGGGGATAAGTCAGTATGTTTGACTTGCTGTCCACAGGGTGTCAAGAAAGCACTAAAGGAGGCTTAAAGGCAGATAGAAGAAGGCTGGGTGCAAGGAATAAAAACACTGTTATTTTAGAAAGCAACTTGGGAGAGACTGTGGTACAATGGGGTTGAATTTCATGTCAATATATGCAAAAATGCCCATACAACCCTTGAATTTTGTACACAAGGTATCAATAAACAAATCAGAAACAAACAAAACCACTCACAGCTTCCCACGTTGCTTGCCTAACCTAAGAATTCATAGGACTGGAAGATGCACTACTGAAGAGTCAACCTGTGAGCTTTCGAAGGCATGATTTGTTCATTACACAGTGCATATAGGAAACATCTCATTGTATTCCACTAATATGCACAATTATTATGTGTCAATCAAATAAAAGGCAGGAGCAGTGAGTGTAACTAGCAGTTGTTTACATTTCTACCTGTTTTCCTGAACTGTGATTAGTAAGTTATAATTTAATGATACTGAATGATGGATTTGTCTTCTAAAGATCAGGATGACATTTCCAAGGTAGAATAGGTAGGAACAGCTGCTGAATGTGTGGGATGAGAAGAAGGAGTTGTCAAAGATGTATGAGCTCCCTAAGGTTGGGCATTTGGGTGAATGGTGATTTCACATAGGAAAGTGATAGGTTGACTTAAAAAATAGACCAAGGGCTTCAAGCTATCCTGAGGCTAGTTGATTTTTACCTGGTTCTCCTGTAACAAGTTTGCCACATTTGAGCTACTTTATTACATACAAACAAAAAAGTTTCCAAAATGTTGAGAAGCATTGTCAGAGTGTCTCCATTTCAAGGAAGGGAAATCCTTCTTAGTCCTTCTTAGAAATGACCTTTAACCTTATGGTGAATGACCTTTCACCTTCTGGCCAAGCTGATATATCAAACACCAGCCAGTCCCTAACCTGAGCTGTCACCCTTCTTAAGCACAAAGCCTAGGTAGCAAAAAATACTGCTGATAAAAATAATCCAACACCACATTTACCACCAAGTCCCTAGTATCTATTAGGTTGGTTAAGAAATTCCACTAGTGCCTTTATGGCCATCCCATTATGATATATGCTAACAAAACTTCTATTTGGGGCAAAAAATCTGGTAGGCTTAATCTATAGATTGGTCACCACTGAAGTCTTGCATTGAAGTCTTATTCAGTGGATGATGAGAATTGTTCCAACACCATTCAGGAAGATTATGAAATTCATACAATGCCTGCAAACTTAACCTCCCATTTATATTTATTTGATCTAGGCCTTTAATCATAATCAGAATAAATCAGCCCACCCTTTTGTTTTTTTAGACCAAATCTGTAGAAAAACTATATATTAATTTTGATATATTTATATGTATTTCATTTTAATTTGAGTCCTTATGTGAAAACTTTATGCCCAAATAACTACCATCTGGTAAACTATATGGAACCATTAGCTCTATGGAAGTTTTTTTTTTTTTTTTTTTGTGGGTACCGGCGGTCGACCTCAGGACCTCGTAGGGCCAGCAGGCACCCGTGCCGCTGAGTGATATCACCGGCCCTTTTTCCATATGTGAGTTCCGGGAGTCGAACTCGGGCCCTCACGCTTGCCAGGCAGGCGCTTATGCTGCCGAGCCATCTCACTGGCCCTCTATGGAAGTTTTGACATCAGAAATTCTTCTTATCTTATTCTGTTACTTCAGGCGATTCCTTTTCAACAATGGCATTGTTCTGATGACTAGACTGTCTAAAATTATTGTTGTCCTTTGAGTGTTTGTCTCTTAGAATTCTTGTGTCATAAGCTCTATTCTCAGACAACGGTGTTGGGAGGTGGGGACAGGTAGGAGGTGTTGGGCCACCAAGTGGAGCTCTCCTGAATGGATTCGTGTTATGATTATGGGTGTAGGTTTGTGACCTTGAGTTGAGTCATTGTAAAGTAAGTTCACTCTACTGCTTTATCCCACCACTCACTTGACTTTTCACCTTTCATTGTGTCATGAAGTGTCATGGAGGCCCTTGTCATACACCACCTCCCTGCCCTTGGACTTACAAGCCTCCAGAACCATAAACTACATACACTTCTTTCCCTTATGGAGTACACTAAGACAGTTGTCAGCACATGTGGAAGGTGTTTCTAGTTAAGACTGGCTGATACAATCCTGGCACAGTCTACAAGTTTGAGTATTTGTTATAAGAAAGACAACTTAAGGAGAATATTTACTGTTACAAGAGACAATAAACACATTGCTTTTCATTATCTTACAAAACATACTTGGAAATGTCCTCATGCAAACAAGGGTTAATTACTATCATATGTGAATATTTAGAATATACTATGTACAAAAAAAAACCAAACTGAAAGATAAAGCAATATAACATTAACCAGGCTATACAGCTTAAGTCTTTGAGGTTATCTAATTTGGAAAACAACTTATTTCAGACTAATTCTGGTTTCTTCTAAAACGTCCAAGCCATCCTCCATCAAATCAGTTCATTCAAAAATTGCACTCTGGGCACCATTGTGCAATACTGCCAGCCATTTTATAACAATGATCCAAACTTATTTGGGTTAGTTTAAGAAATATGTATTAAAAAGCATCTCATTTTAGTGTCTCAGTTTTAAATGAACATGGTAGAGATTAGCAAGTTTAGTCCTCAATCATTTCCTTAAGAGAATAAATTAAAGTCTACCATATTTCTTGACAAATCATCTTTCCCCATAAGCACAGGAATCAGGGTCTCTCTAAGAGGCATCGCTCACACTGCACTTCAAGTGAAATTCCCAGAGGTTGTGTTGTTTACAACTTACACAACCAAACATGGCAGTTCTGAAAAGAACCACTGCTGCTGAAGGAGCTCTCAGAAATTTTCTTAAATGTGCCTATTCGAATGTCCCTGAAGACTTATAAGATTAAGACATAATATCTTTTATTATAATAAAACTAAAAACATAAAAACATAAAAACCATTTATTATGCAGTCTATGTCAACTGTACTTTAGAAATCATATAACTGAAGTATCGTGGGGACTTGGAGTAAGAGACTAGAGGTATCAGGTATTATTCAACTGGCCAAGTTCCTGCCTTTCAGGAAAGGTAAAATCAATAAAAATATGAAAACAGACTATTTTTACAGCTAACTAATATGACACTACATTCATAAAATAAAGAAATATTCATTCCACTGTGACAGCTGCTACTGTGCAGTCACTTGACAAGCCTGGAACTGTGGTTCTCAAACTTTGCTTCAACCAAATTTCCAGGTACTACGATGCTGCCAGTCAGGAGGCCACAGCTTGAGATGACTGCATTCGTGTAGCACAGAGACCCTGTAACCGAAGAGAAGTCCACATGGACTAGAATTTCCAGAGCAACACTCGTGTATATACATTCAGATAAAATGCAGAAGTCGTGTATAAGGCATGTGCCCAAACTTCTCATGAACTTTGTCATAAATATTGTGAGTGGATAAAGATTGTTGGAAATGCCTAAGATTATGGAAAATTATTTTCCATTATCCGCTCCCTTTTCCAAAGCTTAAGGTATTTTAGTTACACAATAAAACCAACAATAGCAGCCTTCTTTTAAAGGGAAAAAATCAAATAAGTAATTCTGCATTCTAAGAAGCATGGGACAAGAAGAATGAGAGGACGTTAAACATGGAGAAGGTTTAGGAAATGTCTGGAAATACTGATGGGGTACAGTAAAGAGAGGAAGAAGCCAGGCTGCCTGAAGCAAATTGCTTCACCAGAGAGAAATGTTCATAGGGATGTGTGTTAGTTACAAGTGAAGGATCCAAGGAGCTGAAGCTCAGTAATGTTTGCCCTTTGCATTGTCTACAGTTTTAAACCACATTGTGTTTGATAGCATCACGACAGATTGGCCAAAAATCATATGTATTTTCTGTTATTACCATAACACTTGCTAAGTCACAGTTCTATCAGTGCCACCTTCCTTCTAAAAGGCCTTTAGTGATTCCTAATTCTCCCCCCCAGAAAAGACAAACTTTCAAACTCTCTGCAAGGGTGATTCTGTTGTCTTTGGTTTTCTGTTTGTTCTGTCTTAGTTTTCTCCCCATGCCTCTGTAAGGTTTACTCTGCATTCCCTAAAGGCCCTTGGACATATTCTAGCTTATTGCTTTTGCCCATATCATTATTTTACCATAGATAGTCTTCCATTCCTTTTCCTCATCTGCAAGTACCACCTATCTCCAAATATATATTGAAAAAGTCTACTTTTATAACAACTCGACCACAAGTGATATCTTAGAACAGTCTCATAAACCTAATAACAATAAACACCTTATATAAAGAGTGCTATGATTTTTTCCTCAAAATCTCTCATGAAACCTGTCATATAAACTGTTCATGCAGTCATTTATTCCTTGGAGGAATTTGAAGATTGCTTCTTCTTCTTCTTCTTCTTCTTCTTCTTCTTCTTCTTCTTATTATTATTATTATTATTATTATTTTTTTTTTTTTACAAAACGAATTTAGCATCATTAAGAATCATTTGTCCCTTGAACTCACTTTGATCACAAGGCAATTACTTTCGTTTCATACATTTGATAGTTCTATAGATCATCTCCCAATGAGATGAGCAAGCTAAAGAAATGGATATTTCCTTCTATGCTGAAAGACTTGGGCTGAATAGTTTGCAATGAAAGAGCTCTACAGTTTTTCCATTATTTACTAAAATGAGTCCTATTTTCCTATGTTTACAGAGCTGTAAACATTATGCACTATATTAGAATAAAAACTTTAAAAGCACATTTATTATAAATAATAGACATCTTCTAAAATAATTAAATTTTGCATCTGGGGATGAGAGTAGAGGTGGAAATGTAAGAAATTGTCCAATTTACTGTCTTCATTTCAGAGAAATTGAAATCAACAAATATGAGAAACACATTCTTTATAGCTGCATATGGCTGTCACTTGGCCTTTCACACTCCTTTCCCTTGGTATCCAATCTCCTGGAAATCACACCCAGATCTAGGATTTTAGAGCACTGCAAGTGGTACTTCTGGTTCAAAAATCTCAAACTGAGAAATGCTAAAGGTCAAAACAGATAGCCTTCTGGGACTGAATAAGGGGATTCTAAGGTAGGAAAGCCACGGTACTCTAGTAGAATGTTCTTCTGCTGGAGGTTGGTTTTACTCTGCAAACCCAATGTCTTTGATTAAGGATGAATTTTCATGACTTTGCGAGGCCTTCAATGGCATTGGGGCATGGAAAGTGCATTGTTCTTCCACATGTCAACAAGCATTTATTGTGGGTAACAGCAAGACTCTGCTGTCACATTTCTAATTATTATAAGCATGGAGGGAGGGATTAGACAAGCACTTTTCCTCCCTGGCCCTTGCTCTGCCACTTTCTAGTAGAATGTCTCCAGTTCCCTGCATACTGTGAGCCTGAAATTAATGAGCTCCTGAGAGCAACAGTTCCCAAATCTGGCTGATGACTACAGATATTTAAGAAAGTTGTTGAAAATATAGTTTCCTGGGCCCTGTCTTTGGATATTTTTATCTAATAAAGTCAAGGAATCTGTATTAAAATTTTCTCAAGGGGTTTCTAAAACTTAGAAGTGAGAACATTGTTGGTCCCTATGACTTCTAGGGTCCTTTTAAAAAGCTGAAAATCTTTTTTTGTTTTTATTTTTTCTCCTTTCCCACTAGTAATGAAAAATACATCACCTAATACAATAGGATTCAATAAATAGTCATTAATTTTTCATAAGTTTTTAAAAAGGGAAACGTAGCAATAATGCTTGGGAAAAACTTTGGTTTAATTTTTTTACATCATCAATGCGAGTTATGTTCCTTACTTAAATTAGAGATAATAAAAATTAAGTTAAGGCTGCTAATCATATGTGTTCTCTTCGAGGTAATGAAAACATTCTTACAATTTTAAAATAATCAGTGCATGTTTTAAAGAGAGCTTTCAGTAGCTTAGGTAATATGGGTGTGGGAGAGGAGGAAGAGAGCCTATTTCTCTTGGCTCAGCTTGTTTGTCACTGTAAGATTTAGCTGAAGGATGCTCACCGAGTACTCTAACACTCTCAATATAAAGCACATACATTATTCTTACTTAGTATGTAGAGAGAAAACGCATCCTGAAAACTATGATATTTAAATTGCTCTTTTCTTAAAATGATGCTTTTTCAGTCACCTTGGAAATATGTGCAAATGCAAATCTAAATCCCATATGCAGTAGTGATTTGGTTGAAACAAATACTATTCCCTCAAGCTATGTTGGTTTTGGGGAAAAAATGACTCTTCTAATGGGAAGATTGCAGTGGCTCTGCTACTAAGGGGAAAAGGAAAAAAAGCGGTACAGATAAGATGTTCTTATTTATAACATGTAACAAGATACGTTGCTAGACACAAGCATCTTTCTGATGACTTATCCTGCTGATCTGAGTACAAAAGAGTTTATTTTCATAATTACAACAGATGGAAAACAATAAAATTATACTTTAGGCTAATGCACTCTCACCCTTATTATCCTTTTTGCGGTATGTGTGTCTCCCCTGAAGCTATTCTATAACTATATAAAAATTGTAGAAATATGGCATCACAAAAGCCTGACCAGATTTCCTAATTATCTGTCATGACTCAAGACTGCAGTAAGAAATTAGCTCTCCTGGGACAGAAAAAATTTTGATGGAATTTAAAATAATAGAAAGAGTCTTATGATGTCTCTTCTCCACAAGTTGGGAAAGAAATTTGTCCATTTTTAGTGGGCCTAGCCTAAATATATATATATATATATATATATATATAGAGAGAGAGAGAGAGAGAGAGAGAGAGAGAGAGAGAGAAACTTTTGTTAATCAGACTCTCAGTACATGACATGCAAAGATTTACTTTTATTTAATTAAATTTTATTTTTCATTCTCAATTGCATTCCATTTCTGTCTTGTTAACACAAGTGTTAATTATTGTACAGAATGAATAAGCTATATGTACATGGGATAGACATATATTCAACACATCTATTAGTTTTATCTTCCTATTTCCCAGCTCGTTAGTACTTAGGTGTGCCCATGTGAACTCATAATCCTGTCCAGTAGAATGTGGACAGAAGTGATGTCTACTTGAACCAAAACACCTTCCATATGCTAGGTATTTCTCTTTTGTCATCCTTTGTAAGTCACTAAGTACCCAGGTTGGGCTCAAATTTGTAATCCTTTTGCCTCAGCCTTTTAGAGTGTTGGGATTAGAGGTATCTGTCACCACACCTCGCTAAACTACTACAGTGTTAAAATTTGTCTGTGTTCCATTTGCGTCACTGTTTATTTCACTGTAAGGAACTATCTTACGAGGCTTACGTGGTCTTTATGTTGCCATATCTATTGGTTGATTTTATTTTGTAATTCAGGTAAAAATCCTGAAAATCACACTACAACATGGAAAGACACCAGAATGGCAACTAATTTATTTTCTCCTAATCTGGCTCACTATGACAATGCTGGAGGCTGGACATTCTGAGTGTTGTTATGGCTTATATGTAGATGTCTCCCTAAAGCCTCATGCACTCATAGGTGGGGCTTTTGGAGGTGGCTGGATCATGGGTGTGTGACACTGGGATTGAGGATGTGCAGTATTACATTAGTCCACTGATTAGTTTAACATAGTTCTGGGTGTGGCTGAATGGATTTACTGAAGAGAGAAGCCCCACCATGGGTGTCGGTGGCACCAGCCAATAGGCTTGTAGCCTTGATGGAATATAAAGGGAAAGAAGAAAAGGTAGGCTGCTGATATCTGGCTGCCCTACTGTGGTGGTTAATTGATTGTCAATTTGGGTGGGAACACCCAGCTGAATTGAGTCAGCATGGTTCTGGGCATGGAAGACGCACTTTAAGCAGGATTGTTGTTGGAATGGTATAAAAAGGAGGACGGTAGAGAAGGATTTCAGCTGTTCTTCCTTGGAGAAGCTTCGTTGCGACTGCTTTTCTTTGGAGGAGTTTCAGTGGGTTTACTTCAAAAGAGCTTTGGGTGTTATCTTTCTTGGGGGAGCTTCAATCCTTGTCTTCATCTTGGATGTCATTTTCTGGCTTCCAGTGCAGATCCCTCAGCTTTCTGGCACAGATCCTTCATCCTTTAGCCACAGATATTTCAGCTTCCAGCACTGGCCCTTGGGCCTTTTTGACGCAGATCGTTTAGTCTCCCATTGCGAATCCTTTAGCCTCCTGATATGGACTTGCATGGGACACTGCCGTGGGCTCCAAGCCAGTCTCAACTGGATGCTTTGAGTCTCCAGCGTGCTGAAAGACCTTTTGCACTCTTCTAGATCTGACTGTAGTAAGCACTGAGTAATACACCTGCCATGGACTGTTCCTTCTCTGTCATGCTTCTCTGCCATGCTGCCCTGCCTTGCAGCCAGCTGACTATGGACTGAAATATCTACAAATTGTGAGCTAAAATAAAATTTTCCTCCTTTAACTTGTGGATGTTGTGTATATTGTCCCAGCAACTAGAAAGTAACTAGGACAAGTATCTTAAGTATTCTATTGATTAGTTAACCTTCAATTCCAGTCAGGCTACTCAGCCACTACGATACGCTGAAGGTGAACTACCTAACAAAAATAAATTGGGCTAATATGGTAACATGTGCCTTTGACACTTTGACAGTAGGGAAGAACTTTTGTCAAGTGCTCATTTCAATAGATTAAATGACACTTTCTTGTTTGCAAAAAAAAAAAAAACAAAAACAAAATTAGCCTTTGGTAAGACCAAATCACAAGAGGTGCTGTCAGAGAACATCCACACTGCTTTAAATCTATTGTGCACAAGGGCCTTCAGATATATATATATATATATATATATATATATATATATATATACTATCAGAAATGTTGGACATGGTAATATTAAGTTTCTCCATGTGTTGCAGATAATAGTGTATTTATTTTTAAAAAGATTTTTATTTTCCTCCTTTCTGAGCATTACTTTCCCCTACATTGTTTATTACTGCATATTGGTTATACAGATTAATGAGTTTCATTCTGGCAGATTTGTACATGCACTTAACATACATTAATCTATTGTCCCAACCTCCCCCATAGTTTCACATGTTTTAAATGGAAGTACTAGAGTATATTTATCCACTAACCTATTGACGAGATCGGGCACATTTAGGTGGCATGGCCATAGACTCACCTATTGAATATCTTGATTGCTTTTACATTTTGTAAATTTAGAATAAGTTGCTGTAAACATTCACATGCAGGGGTTTCTGTGGATATGCATTGGCAGTTCACTTGGGTACATATACAGGAGCACAATTGATGGATTGTATGGTAAGACTATGTTCAGCTTTGTGATAGACTGCATGATTGTTTCCTAATGTGGCTGCACCATTTGGCTTTCCTACCAGCTACAAATGAGAGTGCCTGTCACCTCACATTTCTAGAAGAATCTGATGTCAGTGTTTTGGTTTTCTTTTCATTCTAATAGGTGTATAGTGGTATCACCTTGTTTTAATTTACAGTGTAATCACTTATGACACTGAACACATTTTCATGTTTATTTCACATCTATCTTTTTGGTGAGTTGTCTATTCAGATCTTTTACATATTTTTAATTGGGTTGCTTACTTACTTTTCAGCTTGAAGGACTCTATGTATGTTTTGGAAACACTTTTTTTTTCTTTTTTAATCAGATATATGTTATTCAGTTTTCTCAGTCTATGACTTTCTTTTAACAATGTCTTTCTCAGGGCAGATATTTTGGTGTTAATGCAGTTTAACCCACCATTTTTTCCTTTCTTTCTTCCATGGTGTGTGCTTCTGGTGTTGGATCTAAAAGTAATTGCCAAACCTGAGGTCACCTAGATTTTCTCCTATGTTGTCTTGGGCATTTATTTTTAATCTTAAAAAGTTATAATCTTTATAATGGGGGGGTAGATTCAGGAATTCATGACTTAAATGCTTTATTTATTATTTATTATTTATTTATTTATTTTTTTTTTTGTGGGTACCGGGGGGTCGACCTCAGGACCTCGCGCGCCAGCAGGCGCTTGTGCCGCTGAGCGATATCACCGGCCCCTTTTTTGTATGTGGGTTCCGGGAGTCGAACTCGGGCCCTCGCGCTTGCAAGGCAGGTGCTTAAGCCACTGAGCCATCTCACTGGCCCTTAAATGCTTTATTTCAGATAACTTTGATTGGTTCATCCCACTTCTGACATATACAGCTTTTTCCCTCTGAAAAGTCACGCCATGTTTATTGAGAAAGGATGCATGCTTTTCTAAGACTAAACTACATCTACACATGTTTTTTAGAGTCCTTTAGGGAATATTTTGGGAGTTCATCTTTATTCTTGGGAAGTGAGACTGACATGGGTCTACAATAGGACCATGGCATTGGTCACTGTATCCCTACAAAGCCACAGCTATCATGTTGGTTCATTGAAAATTCCCTTTACAAGTAAAGAATACAATCTACCTGAATCAGTGATTGACACTTGCAATGAATAAGCCACTGACATCTTCCCTAAGGAATAGCTTGAAAATCGTCAGCCCAACGTAGTGATTGGCAGGGTACACCTTCTCTCCAATGTTCTTCAAGAAAGGAATAAGACCCAGGTAAAGAAAGCCCTTTCCATGACAACATGAAAAGCAGATCTTTAAAGAGAAAGAGGCAAATATTAGCAATTTGAAACTCCTGATTGTGGGAAATTTATGATTATCATTGAAATTGTGATCGTATAAGGCGCCGTCAGTTTAGTTTTTCAATGTAAAATTGCCAAAAGCTACTTACTTATTGCAAAGTTACTGGCATTGCTCAAAAGCCTTTCAGAACTATTATTTGTAATTAATGCCTTTTGAGATTTATAAGAAGTATATGAAGAATAATTCAACCTGCTTTTAGATCATGCCTCAGAATAATGACTACTGGAAAATACTAATAGGTTTACCATTAAAATCTAAAATCAGGCAAGTAACTTTTTTTATACATAAAATAGATTTGCATATGACTGTAAAAGGTGATTAATGATTAGGAAAGTTAAGTTGTTACAGAGACATATGAGAAAGTACTATTGATATAGTACTTTGGTATATTGGTCACCAAATGAAGTGATATATGTAGTTTTCCTTTTTGTTCATCATATTTATATCTTATTCATTTATTTTTATTTAGTGTTAAAACCTTCAGAGTAACTACTGTACAGGATAAAATTCAAGGACCTTATCCCTCTCTTAAAGATTTATGAAGAATCTAACATTCTTGTCAGTTATTTCCATTATAGCATTAAACTATTCTCCCAGTGACGTCAGTGCGATTGGAGCTCATACCCTTGAGGTCTATTTCTTCTCTCACTTTTTCAGCCAATTCTTAGTCTCCCTCTCTAATTTTGACTATAACCTCAGAAGAAGGGACTCTGTCTTCTTCTCCGTCACATCAACTAGGTGTTCAATGAAGATTATTAATTATCATTATTAAAATTCATAATGGTGTCAGGCTGGCCTAATCAATTTTAATTCAGCTTAATCTAGTTCAATTAAGTTTAATTTAAGAGGTGTTGCCCTGATATTTTTCTTTTACCTAGATTTCTAATTTAGCTCTGCAATGGGGTTTCCACTAATTTATTTATATTTTTGGTGTCATAAATTTCTCTTAGGAGCAAGATTTTTCATGGCGTTGCTAAGGCGCATTTTATCTGCAGATGCTTTTAAAAGGCAAAAGATTTATTCGATCTGAAGAGAAACTAGAGTATTGACAGATTCTTTTAAAGGAGGCTCGTTTCCTTGCCTATGCAGTAATAGTATGCACAAGGTGTTAAAATAGTGATTTTTCTTTTCCTAGCTAAAATCTCATCTCTGGATATTCCCAGAATCTGGATAATCCCAGTCCATATTAGGAAGTAGGAAGGACAGTCTCCAATGAACAGGGTGTCACTCATCATTTTTATGCTTTTGAGAAAGTGTTCCTATAACAACATAGAAGATGGAGTGAGCCCAGCAAGACTGGAGACAAGATTTGGAGAGTATGGAATTATCCACATTACTGACAACGAGAGGTTATACAAAGCTCTGACTGTGAACATAAAGAGGTTTTGGTTGGAGATATTAAGAGAGGTATAAAAAAAGCAGTTGCTGACCAACAAGTGGATCTGAAAGTGAGAGGAGGGTCAAGGATGACAAGTGGCACAACTTTGCAGCACGTAATACAGGAGAAGTAGGGCTGCTGTGGCAGTGATGCTGTGTTATTGGGCGTGGTCAGTTTAAGGAATGAAGACCAGGAAGAGTGGAAGCCACCTTTCCTGGGGAAAGAATGGTGGTTCCCAAAGGGGATGAACAAGCAGTGGGAAAATAGGAAATGCCAATTTTTATGGAGACAAAGAAAAACAAATTGAAAAGTATAGTGAGTAGCAGTGAACAGAAAACTAAGGCAATGAGGAAAACATCTGGTTATAGAAGCCATCTGTTATTTTAGCATCTGAAAATCTTGAAAGGGAGAACTGCACACAAATTTCACCCTCTGGGATATGTTCTTTCTCAAGAGAGTGACTTACAAGGCACTATGAACAGAGTTGATACGTGCCTGCGGGGCGTATTTAGCAGGTAGGCAATGGTACATCTTATGGCAGTTTGAGGTTTATACCCATTCTGACGTATCAGCCTGTGCAGCAGTAAATATTTAGAATAACAACCCTGACTGTAAATGTAGCTTTCTCTCCTTTCTTGTATCTGTCCTACCCACCTAACTTGGTACTTTAAGAAGGTAGTTTCGTACCTCTTGTTCTTAAATAAGACCTGCTCTGCAGTGTTTTGTGAAAGTAGAACAACACAAACAGAATGAGGAATTTACACACCTGGAGCTGAGCCCTACACATATATGTCACATGCTAACTTTGTGAACTTGGGCAAGTTTCTTAAGCTTTCTGAATTCTAATGATTTACATAAAAATGAAAAAACAGTTCATAGATGTTACGGCTGTTAAATGAAATCAGCCTGTTTAACATATAACTAACAAATTATGGGAACATCATAAATGTCACTTTTTTTGTTCTTGCCAAGTCAGTTCGACATCTCCTTTTAAGGATGATCTTGCACCTTAGATTACTGAAATCCTAAAATTAAGGTCCCTTCCTATTAGTCCTTGATAGGAGAATGAAGATCAGTGCAGCTTTCTCGGAGAAGTCTTTGAAAGATTCATCTTTAAGGAGGAATCTAGCACTAACACTCACATCAAAAAGTTGCACTGTTCATTTTTCATTCATTCTCATGAACTTTTCTTGCTTACATTTTCTTAAGGAATCTTGGTGACATTGTGTTTTCCTTTGTTCACTCCTTCACCCACTTCGGTTGTTATCTTCTTTAGGCAAATATACAGTGATGGCTCGACTGATGAAGTGCTGAAATAAACATCTGCTCACACATATCCTGTTGAAGTACAGACTAAAGCCTCAAGCATTTTTAGTTGAAAAGTTCTCTGTACATATGCAGCATTTTACACTTACCAAGAAGGTTTCTATGTGCTGAAAGCACATAAAACGTGATCGCCAGACTCACAACAGATGAAGGTTTTCTTTTGGGTTCTTTTATTCCGTGATGATTATAAAGGTCTTTTTTCATCTCATTCATCACGTGACTAGACAACGTCAATTTTCACTTATTTTGAATCAAAAACATAACAAAAATCTGCAATTTCCAGAAGTGATAAATTTTCAATTGAAGATGAAATAGCTGGGAGAATTCATAAAATAAAGGCTAAAAGTAAGAACCCCAACTAGTCTTACCTACAAAACAGGTTTTGGGAGGCTGCATCCAGTCATGAATAGAGCACGAGGTTGTTATCCGGAGTCTTGATTTTTTATTCCTGGCTCATGTGTAACGAGCATGAATTTATGCATTTGACTTCACTATCAGTTTTGTCTAAAATGTAGGCATTAGGTGTAGGAACTCTAAAAGGAAGCAGTCCAGAGACACATGAAGTATAAAAAGCAGCCAACGTATGCTAGTTGCCCACTCCTAATACGACTCTTTGCCTGCTGTGATTGTGGAGCTACTACTGAAACATCATGTTTCGTTTAACTATACCAAGTAAAAGTGAACAACAACTTTATTATTAATCAAACCATCAACTCTTTCATTATTTTCCTTAATGTCTTTTATGGTAAAAAAAAAACTGAATGTAATGTGCCAACTAATAAAGAAATGTTTGTATTACTAAAAGCCAGGTCGTAATACGGGCAAGCTTATTTTTTAAAACATTTTCAGAGATCAAATTGCAGATGATCTAGTAGAGAGTTGCCACAATATTGCAACTGCTAAACTAAATAGCATAACTAAATTAATACTTTCAAATACAAAGCAATTATGTGTTTAACATGCCCATGGATTCATTTACACTGATGTCATGAAGGCATATAATACGTTGGTTTTTTAAGAAGATAGAGGTTTTGCGCTTGGTGTAAATATATATTGCATTGAATTGATTGAGGTGAATTTAAATCATAGAACCAAATACTAGCCCAACAGGTAATAGAAAGCTTGAGTTGATCAGCCTATTACACTTTTAAAGTTCAAAGACAGATTGTGGGTGACTAAATCAAGGTTGATTGGTGGAGAAACCTGCAGGGTAGTCGGTCAATTAAAAAAAAAAAAAAAGAACGCTTAGTAACAACTGAAAAATGAAATCAAAGAAAATGACTTGACCTGAGCTTACAAGAGACTGAGAGATTCAGAAATGTTTTTCCCTTCATCCATAACACATTCTGTTCTTCTCTGGTCTCGAAAATAACATGTGACCTATGAAGCATCCTATTAGCTGTTTCAGAAAAGCATATTTTCTTCTGAAAAGAAATCAGGTTTAGAATCAAGAAACAAGTACAAACACAAAGCCAAACACACTGGAGTCTCCATGTGGCACTCATTCAAAATGTCATGTCATTTGAACATGTCTCTTGTTTTTAATGGTGCTTCACTTGGGTCTAATCACATTCAAACCCTGCTGGGTTGCGTGCTTTAAAAATGCTTTAAAAATGTATAGCCAAGACACAGCTGAAATCAAAAGCTCATACAAGCCAGCAGCTAAAGCACAGAAAGAAGAGGCCTCTGGGATTCTGTTCCGTCTGTTCCAACTGGCTTACAAGGTCATCTGTGACTTGTTGCCCACCTGTGTCTCTGTTTCCTCATTGTTAAAATAAGAGTGGTCATTAGAAATGATTCATGACTTATAGCTGTCATATTTATTTTCTTTAAATTACATTTAGGAGACTGTTTTTGGAAAACAGACAATCAGTTTTGATGGACTTCTTTCCTTATTTTCTTTAAATTACATTTAGGAGACTGTTTTTGGAAAACAGACAATCAGTTTTGATGGACTTCTTTCCTTTGCCCTCACAGCATGAAAGACACTGGGAAGATATTTCCAAACATAAATTTCTACCAAAATGTGACCAGAGCCATTTCTGTATTTTCCAGGAATACTGTTGCTCTGAAAAGTTTCAAATAAAGGGATGATATCAAACTTTCTTTCCAAGTATTTCAGATGGTGAATTTTCTTGTTCTCATCATTTTAGCTTTGTAGAAGTTCACATTAAATTGTATGTGCACATCAAACAGTGTTATGTATCTTTAGGCAAGTACGTAGGAATAACGGGTCCTTTGATTATTTTCCCCTGAAGTTTGAACATTTGTTCAAGAAGCCTTTGCTATGTTTTTATTGTTGACATTCAAATGGAATTGGACCAAGGGTTTTCTGGTCAGAAGAAGAAAAAAGATAAAACTAATGTACAGTAAGAAATCTTGTGATACTTTCATTCAATTTCCCAATATGGTTGCTTCCCCATCTCAGCTGTCTGACTGAAGTAATTGGAAACAAAGTGCATTTTATGATAAATGCCTTGGGGCAAGTGTAGCCCACAAAAGATATTACAATTTTCCTCTCTTTTGCGTCTTCAAAAAAGAATCTTGATTTGCCTTAATATTAGCTGGTTCTCAAAAGAGAAAAGGGAACCCATGCACACGTAAGACACACATGTATATTCATCAAGCTTGGCTGATATAACTAAAAAGTAATCACATTATGCTTATTTTCCTAATCCCAAACAACCAAATATTAACATTTTTTGCCCTGAGTAACCTGATGTGACATGAAATATGAAAGAACATATTGTTGGTGCAGACAGCTCTTCCCAAAGTAAATTAAAATGGCATAGGTTTAAAAACACTCCTGTTGGAGGTTGACTTCCATCTGCAGGACTCAATCTGTGCCAGAAATAATCAAAATAATCAGACACCAAGAGCAGAAGCATGACCCATTAAGTGAGCTGGCGGCTGGAGTCCAGAGGTGTTGTGCCGAACATGTGGATAGGATAATGAGATAGCACAGTCCTGAGGGAACACGGTGGCCACTGTGGGACCCTGAGAGAATGCTAACATTCCACACCACGGCATAGGATTTTAGTAGATGAAACGGCCTCCATGGCCACTGCAGTACTGACGAGCAGTGAACAGGAGTTCACTGAGCCATATTGGGCCACAGTAAATATAAGTGAAAGCACATTGTTGGTGGCCTTGGTTGTACAATGTAAGGACCACCGATTATGAACTATTGCTCCTGGTCACTCTAATAACCATTGAGCAATACCCTTCTAAAATTATAGGAAGCAGAACTTGGAAATAGTAGAGTGAGCTGACATATTTAGCAGCAGTACTACCTAACCATCATCTCCCAAGCTGGTTGTCCCTTTACCAAGTCAAGTCCAGCTTCAAATGAGGAGCCAAGGGGGCTGATCTGCTTGTTATAAAACTCTATGAACAAACTCTTAAAACTTACGTGGTATGAATGAGGTATACAGGGCATGCTTACATTTTAAAAAATGTATTACAATAAAAGACACATTGCTGTTAACTCTCCTCAAAATATTCCACCTTGCTTCAAGTACACCGATGATGTCATTTTGCTACTTTCTGAAGCAGTTCTGGAAGTCCTCTTTCATGAGTGTCTTTATGAGGTATGATAAAAAACATGGTGAATCCCACTATTGTGTGTTGTCTAATGGAAAGGCAGGCTTATAAAAATATTACTGTGTAACCTCATCCACCTTATTCACCAGATCTGGCACATGTGCCTTTTGGCTCTTCCTTAAGTCAAAATAACCATAAAAGGTAAACTTTCTAAATTGATTCAGGACATGGAGGCAGCCACAACTCTGCAACTAGACACTCATGAAAAGAGGACTTCCAGAACTACTTCAGAAAGTGTCAAAAATGATGGGATAAATGTGTTTGAATTGAAGGTGGGTATTTTGAGGAGAAATAATGGCAATGGTCTTTTACTGTAATAAATTTTTAAAATTTTATGGTACAAAAGTACTGTGACATCTACCTGGAGACCGAATTAGATCATAAAATGTGTTCAGACTGCATTTAGAAAACTAATATTTTGGTGATCTATTTAAAAAAAAAGAAAAAAGAAACTTATACCAGGGAACACTGTGAGTCACGAAGCAAGCATAAGGCCTGTTGCTAAATGACTTCCAATCTTTACTGAGTCCAGTGTCTTTCCAGAGGTCTGTTGTCCCCCTCAGTACTGCCAAGGCCCATCTCCTTCCCACCTATCCCTTCTGCTCCTTTCTTACTCTAGGTCTATAATGAAAACAAATGATATTTAGTTAGCAACACTGTAGTATTAGCAATGTGTGCCCTGGAGGCTGAAGCATATTTCTTACATGGTGTTTAGTTTTTAATTCAAGTGCACATGAGTCTTCCCCAGAGAAATTGTTAAACCCAGATTGCTGGGCCTACTGCAGAGCTGGTCTGGGATGGGGCCAGGGAATGTGCATTTCTAACAACTTCCTGATGATGTGGACGCTATGGCCATGCCTTAGATAATAATTCCTCACACTGAAATTGCCTCCTGCACTATCCTCTCCACTACTTGAAGAGAAAATTCTACACCTGAGAACACTGAAATAAATCTAAATCAAATTCCTCTTTAATTTAGGTGAAGGTAGTCCTCTAAAGGTTTGAGTCACAGAGAGGTTAAAGTGTATGAAAAACATTAGATACCCCAATTTTTGAGATAGGCAAATTGGAAATTCTTTCATGTATCCTACATCATAGCTGGCTCTTTTTAGTGCTTCCAATAAGTTTTATCCTTGCAAAATCTGACTCAATCTATAACGGCTATGTAAAACAAGAAGGGCTTTAAAAAGGAATATGACTATTTCACATTAAGTCCCAAATTAAGAATCAAATTCTCAAGTAGAAAATCATCATCTTTAGACTATTTATGTTTAAAGATTTACATTTTATATAAATTGCATTATTCTTGGATATGTAGTAGAGACCAAAGCATTTGAATTTGTTGACTTTGTTGGAATAATCTTTGCTTTTATCCCCCCCAAAAATTTACTTGTTCAATATTTTTGCAAATGGGAATACCTTTCTGAATAAAACTCTGAGGCAACACATTTCCTTACACTCTTGTTGAGATTCAGATGTATTATGGGGCCATGTTAGTCATTACGTGTGTGTGTGTGTGTGTGTGTGTGTGTGCGTGCACTCGTATTGTAAGAGCACTTTGTGATAACTAATGCTCTTTGGGGCTTCATTTTCCTTTGGTGTTTGACTGCTCTTAACAGATTTCATTTCAAAATTATTTCAATTTTTCTAAGTTAAAGCCAGTTCTAACTGGTATTGGCAAATTTTTATCTATACTCATACCGTGATGGAGAATTGAACACTATAATATACAAACTTGCATTTTACCTCAACAAGTCTCATGCCTATGATTTACCTGAAAACACTTTCTATTTAAGGCCAGTTTCTGATATGTCTTGAGCCAAACTCCCAAGGAGGGTTTTTGTGTAGTGGTTCCTGGCAAGATATGAAGGGAAGGGAAAAGTTTGAAACTGAGTATTTTTACTTATTTTGTTTGTTTGTTTATTTATTTTTGCTTTTGCTATTCTCCCTGTCAAATTCTCCAAAGATGGACCAGTCCCCATTGTATGAGGCATGAGGTAGTATACAGGCACCTTGTCCTCTGGGTAAAAGCTGATACACAGAAGTTGAAATGGGGAGGGGAGCAGCAGGAATTCTTCAGAAGTGTTTCTTTTCCTGGAAAAGTGGCAGATGCTTTCTCTACAATCTTAAATACTTCCTTAGGAGGTGTCAATTATTTTCAGTCCACCTAAATTACTGGCATTCTGTTACCTGGCAGCTGTGAACAATATTCCTTTGAGGTTATCCACAGCCACAGTGATTCAGATGCTAATTCCTGAAGCTCCCTCTCTTATAATAATTTTTTCTTAAAAGCCTGAGGATTTCAGATGGTTTGTTTTATTATGGATTTTCAATTTTGGGCTTCCAAGAGACAGAGGCCTATGAATCCAATTTTTATTGGCAGTGGAACCCCAGGGACTCTCAGTGTGCAACTCAGGAAGAGTCACCTTGAACTTCAAAGTGGACAATCCACAGTCAGGTGGATTTCATTTCTCTGAAACTGTCTGAAAATGCAGTGTCATCATGGAAAGAATCTGAAGATATCATTTGGTTATGGACACCTTTGATGATGGTAATAAATACTTAAAAAATTGGGACAAATGCTGCCTATTTTTTCTTGGAAACATTGTAGGAACAATTGGTTCTGAATTCACTCTTTTTTAATAGTGAACAAAATGATTAGATTAGAGGCACAGTGTACCTTGGTTCCAAGAAAGTTATAATTTGTTAGGAAAAGTGGGCATGCCACTATTAAATTAAAGGATAGGTAATATCAAAATACTATGGAAGAACAGAGGCAGGAATGATTCAACTTACCCAGGACCATGGAAAAGGCAGAAAGTGGAAGACAATCTTTGAGCTCTGGTAGGTAGAGATTTATGAGAGAGATATCAACCCTTAAAATCTGCATGGACTTGTCTGGGAAAAGGCAACTATAACCAGGGCGAAGAAATGAGACTAAACATAAAGGAAAGTGTAGTTAGGCCAAAAATTTGATTGCCATGTTAAAAAATTTATGAAACGTTCTTTTTTTTCAATTGTAATCCACTGAAGGCATTGTTCTCAGGTATACATATACAGCATTGGTTTAGGAGAATTTAGGTTGGTCCTAATGATTGCCCTGAACTCAACTGCTACTGTGTATTCTAATCTCTCTCCACATATCTGGGCCTTCCTATTGTTCTGTGATTATCCCCAATTATCTTCCTATTTGGGGGCCTTTTATTTGCTATTCCTCTTTCCTAGAAAGCTCTTTTCCCTCGTATCATTTCTTTATGCAAATGCTCTTTGTCAGTGATTCCTTCCTGGTCTACAAAATTATAACTCTCTCTCTGAATTCTTATCTTTCTCCTTTGCTTCATTTTTTCTATAGTACCAGTCTCACCACCTACTGTGATATAGTACTGTCTAAAATTTCCTCTGCCTAAGGGAAAGAATTTTTATTTCCTCCTTTGTTCTTGTCTAGAATAGGGCGTGGTGTCTACTTGAGGGTGAGTAAATATGTGTATTTATTAAGTGATTGAAAAAAGAAAAGGAGTATGTTTTACTCTGCTTAAACTGACAGAGCAAAATATCCGTAACTGGATAACTTAAATAGAAATTTGTTTTTTCATAGTTCTGGTAATGGGAAGCCTGAGATTCAGCATGACTGGTTATGGTGAAGGCTTTCATTATGACTTACACAAAACCACCTTTCTTCTTGCTGCCTGCGTGGGAGAAGGAGGAGGACTAGGAGCAGAGAGAAAGAGAGAGAGAGAGAGGGAGAGCGAGAGAGAGGGAGAGCGAGAGAGAGGGAGAGCGAGAGAGAGGTTTCTCATGTTTCTCCTTATTAGGGTAGGATTTCCATCATGTGTGAATAACCTTCATAATTTTACCTGAACATATTAACAGTCCAAAGGTCCTATCCCTAAAAACCATGACCTTGGGAATTAGGTTTTCAACATGTGAAAGTAGAGTGGACATACAAACATTGAGTCCATTAGAGAAGAGGGAAAATGGGAATGGGATGGTTTCTGATTCCAAGGGAGGAGGCACTTCATGGCAGCAGTGAACAAACCCTCCTTAAATTCCCAAACCTTGTTGCAACTAATAATCCCAGATGAAAACTGGGAATTGAAGAGGATAACGGTAACATGTCAGATATTTACAATGCCTTCTAGACAGATCTAACATGGGCATAAAGTAAAAGATGCATAGAGGGATAACTGGAAATAAGTAGAGGTGTTATAGACAACATCCTTACCCTTTTCAATCACACTTCTCTGAGAAGGAGGAAGGGTGATACATATGACGGATGAAAATGTTTCTGCAAAATGGCACTGCTAGGAGTCCTGGCTAAGCTTCCTGCTCCCCAACCGAGAGATTAAGACTCCCCATGGGATGATTCCTGGTGTATATGGGGAAAATGTAGAGGCGATCAGTGGGACTTTCCTTGGGACCAGATGACAACACTCAGAAAAAGGGTCAGAAATTAAAGCAGAGAGATTTTTTTTTTTTCCCTAGAAAGTGACCATAAGAAGAGAAAGAGAATGATACTCCAGCTATGGTTCCCATTAAGCGGGAAGACAATGAAAACCAATACATGTACAGAAAGATAACTAGGTCCCCCCAAAAGAGACCAGCATTTAAAACAAAACAAATATCTCTGAAAGAGACATATGGGATGAAGCAGAAACAAATTTATTCTGAGATGTGTTCCAAAGAAATTTGAGAAATCCATCAATTAAACTATTTCAAATCATCTTAAAATATATTCAAGATTTAGGAGAGAAGAAAAACAGAACCACTAAGTTAACAATTGGAAAGGATATCAGCAGAGACAATGGATAGCAGCAATGATTATTGAAGTATATGATAAACTTAAAAAACCAAAAACTTAGAGGAAAAGAATAAGGAAAAAATGATGGTGATGGGAAAAAAAAAACAGGAGTTCCAATCTATGTACAAAAGAATTCCCAGACATTAGGAGAAATATTATTCCTAAAGAATGGAAGGAGTAAATAAAGTAATTAAAGAAATACATATTTTGATATAGGAGGGAAAGTAATTATGTATGAACCATGGACCACATCTCCCACCTTCCTGCGTTCACCCCAGTGTCCCAGCTGCTACCATCTGGCTCTTCAACCTCTTGTTTATTTTGAAATTTTCCCTATCCACTCATTTCCTAGCGCCTAGATTCTCACCTCTTCTACAGGAATTTGATGAAATCTCTATAGGATTTTAAAATAAGCATAATATCATTACGGAAATTAGACAGATGGTCTGTAATGTTTTATTTCCTACACTGACTACTGATATATATATGTTAAATGAAGAACTGGGTTCTATACATGCTTACTTAAAAATAAGCAACTAGTGTTTCTTTGCATTTCTTTGTTTTTGAAAAATGATTTTTCACTTTAAACAAAACAAAGCTAGAAATAGTTCTGTCTAATAAAAATGAGGTGAACATTAATGAAACTATTTCCTCCAACTTGAAGAACAATGAGTTGGGAGCTTTGATCACTTCTTTCAAACTGTTTCAGAATGTGGTCATTTTTATTTTATTTTATTTTATTATTTTAATCTCTCCTGTGTCTCACTTTTGACAGTCGGGTTTAAGTAATTTATAGATCCTAAACAATTATATTTTTGGGTTAGAAACCAAAACAAAAACAAGAACAACTGGCAATTCTCAAATTAACAAAGAAGATGATATTTTAGGGTCATATTGGACTGTGAGCACAGATGTCTACTTGACCTCTCACAGCCAGCCATGAGGCCTTGCCCGGCTCTCTGGGAAGAAGAGCTGCAGAACCCAGCTGCTGCCTGTCCCTATGACGGATGCCAACGTGGTTTTGGGGGCACTGAAGCCATCACATCATCTGCATTCTTTGTTTCTCAAATGACTTCTATCAAGGGCTCACAGACAGTTTATATCTGTGGATCTTTTTATACATGATACCAATTCTCTGATAAAACAAAACCATGATGGACCAAGAGAAAATGTTGAAATGCCCACCTACGTGCAGGATGCAGGGGAAAATCACTCACTAGCACCCTCCCTGAAACTGTTCAGCCCAACTGGGCCCAGCCCAGAACAGCTCAACTGAGCCCCGCACATCTGTCTTCTAAGTAAAAGGCAATACTTTGCATTACCTTGAAGATGGGCACACTCCTGTAACAGGCAAAGAGGCTCCCATGGGTACTCTGTGACATTTTTGTTAAGAGAGATTTTTGTTAAGGTAAAACAAAACTATTTTTAGCTCCAGTACTTAATAGAACAGATATTCATAGAATTCTACTACAATGATCTTTAATATTATTTTTTTCATTTTTTTCCTCCCCCAGCCCTGCTCTCCTTACACCAAGAAAGAAGAGGAATAGTATTATAGACTTTCTTAAAAGCTTCAAGCTGTATCTGTCAAATAGAAAGTGAAATGAAGGTCTTCATATAACGTACGGTTAAGTTTAAGACAAGTCTATTGTATCTGCATAAGGTTCTAGGATATAAGGAGGGTAACAGGCCACAGAAATTGTACCGCTCCAGTTTCCTCCTAGTACCTGCCTCTGGGTTTAATTAAAAGTACTTAAGTTTCATTAATGTTTGCTTTGGTGCTTGGATTTTGTTTTAGGGCTATCACCAATAATAATACACATGGTATTTTCATATGTAACCCCAACAAGTGTCTCTGCAGTAATTAACAGCAGTATTTTAAACTTCTACAATAATACAAGCCTACGATGATATCTTCTTATATTAATAAAATATAACTCCAAAAATCCTTTTAGCAAAACAAAATAAAAATAATTTAAGAATCTGTCAAATATGAAGACAAAGATGAAGATGAAAAAGAAATGAAATACAACAAAACTAACATGTTCCAGTTTTTACCTGAGGTTCTATACCTTTTGACTTTTAATTTCTTGGAAAACAGAAGTGAAATCAAACAGTGACTGTGAGTAAATCCTTTTTACATTTTCCAAACTTTGTTCTGCAGAACAGAAATGCACCTCAAAACACCAATTGATGTTTTGTGGGAGAACAAAGCTCTCCCATGGTCCAGTAAATTTTTGGAAATACTTACATTATGCTGTACCCTCTCTGGGAGAGACGGCATATAAAAATCTCTGATAAGATGTATAGAATGTTTTATTTGTTTAACCCAGAATTACCCACAAGTATTTTATCATAACCACCCTCCACCACTTTTACAATGGAGGTCAGGCTTACATTATTAAGTAGAGCTCTGATTAAAAGGGGTATCAACATAATTCTTTAGAGAGTTATTATTTCAACATGTATTGAAATTTCCATTTGGATCACAATAAAACAATGACATAACTAACTCTCTTAAGCTAAGAGCCCTCCTTTTCTGCTCATGTATGTGTACCCTAGTGCTGGAGTGATGGTTTTTCAATCATTAACTTTTCTGGGCTGCAGTGCTGATCAAGTTTAAGACAAGCTTGTTTTCCTAATAGCATGGATAGTGGTATTTTTATTTTCCCTGCGCTTCCCTGGTTCTCAGAATACGACCTTTGTCTATTTTTGTCTTTTGATGGTTATGGGCATGAAGAGACTTAGATATGGAGGGAAAAAGATAATTGTCCTAGGCCACAGGACTAAGTAGTGACTGAGTGTATAGGAAAGATTATACATCTTGAAGTCTAGTTTCCCCTGGCTCCATTATTATGGCTGCCACTACCACCCCATGAGGTAAGGCAGCTTACTTCTATCCGAAAGTAGTTAACAACAAAACAAAGCTTAAAGAAAAAGAAAAAAACAACAAAAAAAATTATCCCTTCCATCTTTTTCTATTCCTGGTTAAATATATGTGACACTAGCAATTTGCACTCATTATATTTGATTTATGAACCTATGCCCAATCATCCGATTATAGCCTATTTTAAAAATGTGCCTGCAGCAAACCAGTTAGAATTCATGCTCACAGCATAACTATAGCCAGGGGTGACTTGTGTTCTGATAATGTCAAAATGCTTAGAATTGCATTGGCTGTATATAGATAAGTCCAAATACCATACAGGTAATATACTAGAAGAGAGAAATAACTTGATAATGGTTGATACTTTGTGCTTATTTCTTCATTCATTTGTGCTAATGAGTTGTTGTTCTTATGGTAGCAATATATTGGTGTGAGAAATCTGTAAGTTTTAGAGATCAGCAGTTAAAGAGACAATATCAGAGGATGCCCTTTTTACTTTCTTGTGAAGGCAAATTGAGTATTTCCAATCCCTTTTGCTTAATCAATATTTGTTTGAGGCAAGAATTTTTATCTTAGTAAAAGCAAAGTTAAAAACACCCCTATAAAGTGCTGATCAAGCCAAAGACAGAGATGTTTCATGTTCAACATTACAGAGAGGAGGGAGAACAATCAGACATCTTGGCCAAAATAGGAGCGGTATTAAGGGAATAGTTTTTCTATTTCTTTGAAGCAAAGCAACCTGCATTTAAAGAAATTTTATTTATTTGCTTATATATATATTTATTTATTTATCAATCTATCTATTTGTTTTGGTGGTGCTAGATATTGAACCCAGGGCCTCATGCATGCTAAGCAAGTGCTCTACATGAGCTACTCCCCTAAGCCATGCAACCTGCATTTTTAAAGGCTGGTATCTAATATTGCTTTACCTCATGGCCTCCTAATCTCTCTTTTTACCTCATCTAAGTTAGATTATCTTTTTTAACTCATGGGAGTGGATCACCTACTCTGGAAAGCTCACAATGTCGTGTTTTCTACATTCTTGTTTTAATCCAATAGTGGCAGCTGGTTTCACAATCGTTAGTTTGCTTAGAAGGATTTATGATACTTAGCCCATATTGTACTTCTCAGGCACGTTTTCATTTTGTTGTGTTGTTTTTCGCTCTATAGGCCTGTATCTTAGATGCTCTTTCCCAGATTCTAATTTAGTCTTTAAGACCTTATTCAGTGAAGCCTTAAAAGCTTTTGATAGGTGAATAGACACACTGTTACTTGGCCACAGAAGTAAGTCTGTTAAGTCCAGTCTAACTTTAAGAACATAGATCAGCCTTCTAGTCCATGAAAACTCAGACTAACCAATAAACCCGAATACTTGAATATACTGGCCATGTGTCTGGCATTCAGTAAATAGTTGTGAAAAAAAGACAAAGTAATTATAGAGCAGCTCTGAATTCTTCTGAATTGTTTCTTTATGAAAATGGATGTAAGTCTTACATAAAAATAAGCACATAAATTTTAAATAATTCAGTCAAATTGATTCTTCATAAGGAAGCAAAACTACCTTCTGACAGTATTTCCAGTGGGCAAATCTCATTTATTTTTTGAGTATTTTTTATACCTTTCCTCTCTTAAGTACACCTATTCAGTTGCAAACTGTATGACATTAATTATCTTCCCCTTAAGTAGAAAGTCCACTTGCTTATTTATAGATTTTCCAAACAGTGATCTATGTCTTAAATAGTTTACTCTCTGTGTGAATTCCAGGATTTTTACCCTGGTCACACAATTTAATCACTCATATAATATTTTCATATCATCTGGGGGAAAGAAAATAAGAAAATGTCTTAAGAGTGAAATTCTAAATTTTAAAACTTTTTGGAGGAGAAAGAAAACAAGCAGCTCTAAATTTGATGAAATTAGAATGATACTAGGAATGTTAGAGGAAAATCCTAGATTTGTTTCTAAGGTCTTTTAACTGGACTCTTTAAAAGTGTCAAGGAGAAATTGAAAAGTAATTGATTAGAAAGAAGGAGTTAGAGCCTAGTTCCTTAGCTGGCTGGCTCGGTTAGTTTGTAGGAACAACAAATTGAAGTAAATTCTCACCTTTGTAGTGAGTTAACTGTGAATTCCCTGTGACTACCACTTGGCAATTAGGAGGAAAACAAACACAGAACTGACCCAGTTCACCTGACATGCTGTGGGTGACCTTGGCGTAGCCTATGAATTCTTCTGGGTAGATAAGGTGCTCCTTTCAAAAGAGCTTTACTGTAGAATGGCCTCTATTCAGCTCTCCACAGCAGGGTAAAGAATAAATATTAGGGCCATATCATTTTTCTTCATTGTCTATGAACTATTTGAAGTGGAAATGGCTTCTTTCAACACCAGAAACCATGTGAGAAGTGATCTATGGAGTGGCTAAGTTGACAGGCACGGTGGGGAATTTCATTACACTTTAGAATTTGACTGGCACAAAGAGCTCACTCTGGGTTTTCCTAAACTCTAGCAATTGCTTGGAACTGAATCTGTAAATGTTAATCAATATTTCAGGCCTATTAAAGAAATAAATGCATTGTGAAAAATCAAAATACTAATGGCCAGCCTGGCTCTACAATGGTCTATTCAGCTGTCAAAAGCATGATATCTCATAAGGAGAATATATTTTAACAAAATTCTTTCAAATTTATATAAAACATAATGTCTTTGTTCTACTACAGTACATATAATATCAGTGCCCCAAAATATTTAAGCATGTTAAACAAGATGGTACTTATTTCTTTCTGAAAATCCTTGAAACTAATGCCCTTTGAGAATATGGGGGGATTATAATATTTTGATATAGTCTTTCAATCATTTAAAGTTTTAGAAAAAGCTATATCATTAATATGCCAGTTCCCTAAACTAAGACAACAAAGTTCAGGTGTACGTAACAGCTACATTTAAAACACAAATAAGTAGAAGTATTAAAAGAAAATCTATCTTCTGCAGTTAAGGATACCTTCTTGAGAAAGTACAAAAATCAAATCCATTAAGAAAAAATATAAGGTTGAATAAATAAAAATTAGAAATTTATTTATGAAGAAAGGAACCATAATAAAGTTAAAATAATGCATTCTCGTATGAGAAAACATTTTAAAACTATATATCAACCAAAAAATTACACACAAAAACATTTAAGAAATCCTAATAAATCAAATGATGTACAGCTATCTCTATAGAAAAATTAGGCAAAGAAATAAGCAATTAATGGAAAGTAAAAAGGAGTAAAATAAGCTTATATGTATGAAAATGTTTTTCCTCATAAACAAGCAAAACTCATTTTTCACAATGGATGTCACTTATATTGATTTGACAAACATTAAATTGATTGATAACATTATTGGTAAGGATATGAAGGAATGGACACACATTCAATCATGTTAGTATAAATGAAATTGACATTGTGCTGGAGGACAATCAAAATATAAAATGTCCACAGCTTTTCTATAAACCATTTAACTCCTAGGAATCCATTTCATGGGAAAATGCACACATGTGAATACAATTTATATGGTTGAATGAGAACTATGTACTGATGTTCTTCTAAGAGGATGGAGACACAAAAGAGATATTGGAGAAAATAACAGATGAAAATGTCTGCCCTGCGTTGGGTGGCATATTCAGTAAACAACAGAAATAAGTAAAAATATGCATTACAAACAACATATAATACTGTGTTAGGGAGAATTTAAAACCCATGCAGATGTCTGAGAACTGAGCATTTCAGACAGAGTCCTAAGTCCTAAGTATACGGATCTAAGGCTGAAACCTGCTTGTGTTGTTAAGTGAAGGTCAAGATCACCAGTGTAGCTTAGTAAGGTAGAAGATGAGGTCTGAGAAGTAATGTAAGTCTATACCTACTAGGGTATGAATTTGGCTTTGCTTTGCATGAAAAAGTGAGTTCATGCTCCCATCAGGGTCTTGTGACACCAGTCTGATGACTGTGTTAAGGGAGCGCAAGAAGAGCAAAAGCAGACTGAGGGAGATGACTCATCTTTACACATGTGCGGCAACTTTGCAATAGGAAAAGAAAAAACAACTTATTCATTAATAGTATTATCCAGATTAAGCTAAATCAAGATACTATGAAATATAATTCAGCCATCAGAAAGGATTAGGTAGATCTATTCTATCTTATGTGATAAATTCTTAAGTCACTTTGTTGAGTGAAAAAAAGTATTCAGTATGGTGACAGGCATGTAAAAAGAAGCAAAAAGTACACAAAGCAAATGTTTTGAAACATGCTAATAATGAAGACGTTTTGCATATATACAACCAAGAAGGGGGAAAGACAAAAAGAGTGGCCTTTTACATCCACCCAGTTCACATTTGCAATTCTTGAGTTTTATACAATAACATGTGTTATTACTGTACAATATTAGATATACTTGTGACAAAAAAAATAGGAAATTCTGAGTGCAAGGTGTTCAAGCCGAAAACATTCATTTGCCTTGTGCCCATCAAAAAATTAAAGTGTTTATTTGTCTAATGACAAAGAAAATACACTAAAATATATATCTTGTTTTAACGTTAATATATAGGTATCAGAAAAGAAATTCTAAAGAACAGAGGATAATCTTTCAAAATACCAAGTCTTAGGCCAGTGAGATGGATCAACGGCTTAAGCGCCTGCCTGGCAAGTGCGAGGGCCCGAGTTTGACTCCTGGAACCCACATACAAGGAAAGGGCCGGTGAGATGGCTCAGTGGCACGGGTACCTGCTGGCACGCGAGGCCCTGAGGTCAACCCCCGGTACCCACAAAAAAAAGGAAAAATACCAAGTCTCAAAACATAATGACTTTCGAGAGATGCAAATTAAAACAACACTGAGATACCATCTCACCCCAGAAAGAATGGCTATTATTAAGAAATCAACTAATAACACATGCTGGAGAGGCTATGGGGAAAAAGGAACCCTTCTTCACTGTTGGTGGGAGTGTCGACTGGTATAGCCACTGTGAAAATCAGTGTAGAGATTCCTCAAAAAACTAGGGTTGGAGGTCCCATTTGACCCAGCTATTCCCCTTCCCATCTTCCCAGAAGAATTAAAAACATCGTACCACAGCGATATATGTGCACCCATGTTTATAGCAGCACAATTTGTAACAGCCAGCTCTTGGAAACAACCCAAATGCCCATCAACTGAGGAATGGATAAGAAAGATGTGGTATTTTTATACAATGGTGTACTATTCAGCCATAAAGAAGGATAAACTGGAGACTTTTATAGGTAAATGGATGCAACTCGAGAAAATACTCATAAATGAAATAAACCGGACGCACATGTGTAAGCATTGTATTGTCTCTCTAGTATGAGAAACTGAAAGAGAAAATAAGATCCAAAATGTACAATAGACATGGTGAATCAAAAAGAAACTGGTCAAAAGGAAAGAGAGACTGGAATAGGGGAATAGGGAAAAGAAAGAAGGGAAAGGCAAAAAAATTGTACGTATATATAAGATGGTTAAGATAGATACACTACCAATTTTACTTAGTTCATTGAAGAGTAAGGTTTGTGCCAATAATGTTTGGACAATTGAATGCTAATATCTGGTATCCTGAATAACTAACTTAAAGATAATAATACGTAATGCATTAACCATTGTTACCCTCCTATTATGTTGTTTTGAAAATTTGTTCTTTTT
Organism: Erethizon dorsatum; assembly: GCA_028451465.1. Taxonomy (NCBI): domain Eukaryota; kingdom Metazoa; phylum Chordata; class Mammalia; order Rodentia; family Erethizontidae; genus Erethizon; species Erethizon dorsatum. Next base: position 40,082,863 of record CM051825.1, read on the forward strand.
TGATTTGTTTTTTCTTCTCTTTAAAAAAAAAAACAATGACTTTTATGTTCCCTTGTGTACATACTGAATTGCTAATGGACAACTGGAATAAAAAGATGGAATATATCCTATTCTGCTCATTTCTTTAAACAGATGGAGTACCTACAATCTAGGACAACTTTCTAGGTGGCTTTTATTTAAGTGATAATCTTAGTACTTCAACAGAACTAAAAGAAAATAAATCGGGAAGGCATATGCAGGTTGTGAATTGACAGCCAAATTTTCTTGGATAGGATCTTCTGAAAGCATAGGCACATTCACTTGAACATAGAAAAATCCAAAGTGACCAAGTCAATTCAGCATTTGACATCACATTCCAGACATTTCAAATAGAAATTGAAAATATACAGTACCTGAAAACTGGTCAAAAGTTTAGGGAAAAATCTAAGTAAGAGTTCTATGACACCTCTTAGGAAAACAAACACCAGCTGGATTAAAAATACAAAAGATAAAAGTAAAGTATTAAAATTATTAGAATCAGATGAAGGTATAACTTTGGTGTAGAAAAATTGTTTTTTAGCCTGGTATCAAAGTCAGAGACTAGAAACTAAAGTATGGACAGTTTTTATTAAATACTATTTTAATACTTGCATAATAAAAGTATTATAGGACAGATAAAAACTAGAAAAGAATATAAATAAATATAAACAAGTACATTTAATATATAATGAGATCTCAGAAAACAATAAGAAAAAATAAATCTATGGGAAAAATGCTTAAGACATTACTAGGTAATTTAAATATCCAGATACAAAGAAATGCAAGTAGACAATGAGTATATTAAGAAACTTTAGCTTTACAATTAACATAATGCAGTTTCAAATAACGCAGTACTCTTGTCATTTTACATTATCAAAACTAATGTGTGCATGCATGTGTGCATATGTGTGTGTGAAATACAACATAATGTTGCAGAACTTTATTGCCCTAACCCTCCCTTTGCAAAGAATTATTTCCATCGGCTTTCCCACATGCTTAAAGTCCTCCCCAATCAATTAATTAAAAAACTCACCTAATTCCCCATGTTCCTAATTTCCTCAACTGCTCGCAGTTTATCCTATTTTCTCTACCATTTAATAAACTTCTTGAAAAGTCTTAACTAACCAGACATTTGTCTTCCTTTGATTTTGAGGTGTGACACACACCTGCCTCTTCTCACTTTTCTAACAGAGCTTTTTCCCTCCGTTGTGGACTCATCAGCTTTCCTTGCTGTGGGAATGTGAGAAGTCCCCTGGTTCAGTCCTGAATTCTTCCCCCTTCTTTCTTTCTGTTCTCTTTCAGGGCTAACTCAGATTCATACCAGACAAACTGTGACTCCTACACGTACACGTGCAGTCCACATTCCTACTCAGAGCTCTGCTCGGATCAGTCAAAACTATATGCTTAATATCTTCACCTGGACAGCCCGAAGACACTTCAAGTTCACTTGACCAAAACTAATTTAAGCAACCTTGGGTCTTCTAATCATACCTGTTTCGGTCCATGACACCTCTAGCTATGGAATTATAAGAGCCAGAAACCTAGAAGTGGTACTTGATCTCTGTTTTCTTTATCACCTGTATCCAAATCATCACATACTTGTCCTGGAACTTCTCTAGTAAAAGTGTTTATCTTTATCACATTTATCATACTACAGCTGCCATTAATTACCCCTTATTAGGTTGTTACAATACTCTCCTAATGGGTTTCCAATGCTTTTATTCCTACACCATGGCCATATCAGACTGATGTTCTGAAAACAAATATTTCATCCTGTTAATCCCAATTTAAAACACTTTAGTACCTTTTGTTGCTTTTAGAAGTACCAAATTTCCTAAAATGTATTCTAAGGCTTTCATTGATCTGGCTCCTATGAAGCCTAATGCCATATTTTTTATGTTCAGTCAGACTAATCAGTGATTTTTCTGATTTTTTCTCTTAATCAGTGATTTTTCTAAGTCTAATTTCCAGAAAAGCAGTATCAGTATCACCCAAGAACCAAGCAGAAATGCAAATTCTCAAGCCTACTGGAAACTTCTAAGTCAGAAACTCTGGATGGTGGTGAGCAGCAGTGTGTGTCTTAATTTGTCATCTCAGTAATATATTTTGACAGCTGAGGATCCAGATCCCTGTGCTCTGGCCATAGAAGCCATTACTTCTCCTGGATTCGCTCCCTCTTACCACGGAACTTTTGAAAATGCTGTCTCCTATGCCTTATATTTTTTCTTTGTCCTTTAAAATAGTTCTCTCCTGTTCTCCTTTCAGATCATAGCACATTTTTCTTCCTGTCACACCTCTCTTTCATAGTATTTTATAGTATTATCTCACTTATTCATAACTCTTGTCATGTTTGTGTGAGGATTTTCTGCCTTATAAATAGAATGCAAACAAATAATGTCCAAACTCTGGTTGTTACTTCTCACCATTAAACTTCTAGTCCTTGATACTTGGCTCAAAAGAGCATTCAGTAAATACTTTAAATGAATGAATTCTGGTACATAGATTGGTGTGTTGATGAATCTAGATTTTCTTAGTGTTATTTTCTACATGGTTAAACTGTTTTCCTCTTTTTAATGTTACGTATTTACTATTATGGTAAGTGAGCATCAATATGTTTTATAAAAAATAAATATATTTAATAGCAAAGAAACAAAATAATACATTATAACTACATGTTAAATGCAGGCAAAAGTAAATCCCCAATTAACTTTTAGTTTCTATATTTTTAACAGGAAATTTTTTTTTTTTTTTTTTTTTTTTTTTGTGGGTACCGGGGGGACGACCTCAGGACCTCGCGCGCCAACAGGCACCCGTGCCGCTGAGCGATATCACCGGCCCCTTTTTCGTATGTGGGATCCGGGAGTCGAACTCGGGCCTTCGCGCTTGCAAGGCAGGCGCTTACGCCGCTGAGCCATCTCACCGGCCCTAACAGGAAATTTTACCAACATCAAATTAATGAATTTGATTTTTATGAAATGATTATCAACTACATATTTTCTGGATGAAGTTATTGCCTTCTCAATGGACATTAAAAATGAACAGATTTAATCACAATTTTATGACATCTTTTAGAAGTTCATTTACATGATTGTGTCCATATATAATTAGGGCACATTAATTATATATATTTATTTATATATTCCAAATATGTAATTAAGAACACAGATTATTATACCAATACCTAAAGAACAAATTTTTACCAAACACCCCAGAAGATCCCTCCCTGTTACTTCTCAGAATCCACTGAGGACAACCACTATCTTGGTATTTAATATAAGGATTTTCTATTTTTAAATAATTTATATGTATGGAATCAAATGTTATATGTTTAACTTAGAGAATAGGGGATGTTTCTTTGCTTCCTTGGACATTCTGTGGGTGTTTTGGTGAATATTTGTACTTGTTTCTGTGGTGTGCATGCCCTGCACAATCATAAAATATGTATATGCTCAGCTTTTATAGCTATTACCAAATGGCTTGGCAAAACAATTGTACCAATTTACACTCTCACCAGTAATTTTTTTTTTGTGTGTGTGTGTGGATACCGGGGGTCAAACTCAGGACCCCATGTGCCAGCAGGCGCCCGTGCTACTGAGTGATATCACCGGCCCTTTTTTTCGTATGTGGGTTCCAGGAGTTGAACTCAGGACCTCGTGCTTGCCAGGCAGGCGCTTATGCCGCTGAGCTATCTCACCGGCCCCTCTCACCAGTAATTTGAGTCCTGACTGTTCCATGTTTTTGTCAACATTTGTATTTTCTAATTTTTTCCACTGTCATGGGGAGTAGTATTATAGTTTTAATTATTGTTTCCCTGATGAAAACAAAGCCACATTCTTTTCAACACTTAATGGGATTTTAAATATTGAATTCAGCTTTCCAGAGTCTAATACTCAAGTGTAGACAATGAGTTTAATATAAGTAATGCTATAGCCTTAAATTGACAAAAGAATGTCATTCATTCTTTAAATGTAACTCTCAAGGAAAGTATGCACCCAATATATATATATAATTATTGCCATTTTGAGACATATCTTAAAATAGTATATGTTTTAAACCAAGACTCTTTTGTTTCACCATTCTATTATTTGCAATATTGCTGGAACTGTATAATTATTTGTAACATTGAATTCTTCAACAACTTTAGCAATGACAGGATCAGAAAAGACAGCATCTGTGCATTCTAAAAACTTTCATTGAAAAAGAAAATAGCTACTGTCTTCTCTCCTACAACTCTAGGAAACAAAGATTCTCTCTTATTTAGCTTTTATTTAGACACCTAATGTTTTATGGCCCCTAGGCAATCTCAAATATTTATTTTCATTAGATTACTAAAATTAAATGAATATTGTGGGTCAGACTCAAAATGATAACAGACACTAGTAAACAATAGAGTTTTTCTACATGAAGAAAACCTAAGAAATAACGTTATAAACACTAAGAACATCAGATTGGGGCTTACTGGTTTATTGATTGTCATCAAAATCTGTGCTTGAGGAATTGTTATTTAAGTGAAGTTTTTTTCCCTAACCTCTCCACGAGAAAATCAAAGCTTTCACTATTTTACTCATTAATAGCAGAATTAGAAATATTCCTGGAAATTTTCTTCCAACTGCACTACTTTAAAGAATTCATTCTCCATTCTCGCCATTCTTATTGGGGCTCTTACTCTTACCTAGAAAAACATAATAGCTTTCTAATAGGCCCTTTTCATATTTATTCACTCACAAGTCACATTCAACCTCTTGTCTCTGCCAGATTAATTGTCTAGAACTGCAGCCCCAATTTACATTCTAGGAATTAGCAAAGCCCTACAAAAGTTATGTTATGTCCATCTTCCTATTTTCTAAACAGAACAAATGACTTTTCACTAATATTTTGAATTTTTCTCTGCTTGATACTCTCAATCTTTCTCAAATAGTCAAATTGAACCTTTCTTTAAGGCCAATTTTCAATTCCACGTTTTCCAAAAAGGCTTCCTTGATTCTTCCAAAGAGTTATAATTTCCCATAGCTTAAATTTGAGTGGCATTGCATATATTTCTCAAGAAATTTATTATATTTTCTTTAAATTCAAAGTCATTTCTCAGGATCTTAAAGTTTCTAAAGAGTTGTTTATATTTGAAGACATATTGCAGGCTATTTATTCTTACTACAAAAATCTTAGTGATAATTTCATTACTTCTTAAAATGTTGATAGTGATACAATATTTGGTATATTTAAAAAAGATATGTAGCCTCCAAAAGTACAGTAATGTAATGCTATCCATGATCTTAGAGCTTAAGAACTAAAATAGTACCCATATCTTGCTTTGTCTTCTGTTGTTCTTTCATCACCCTGCTACTTTCTCTGAGGGACAAACATTACCCTGACTTTTGTAAAACTCATTCTTTGCTCTTATTTGCTATTGGTCAACCATGACTACATCCTTAAATAATAATAATACTACTACTACTAATAATAATAATAATAATTGGAAAAATTTGAATTTAACAAAAATGGAATCAAACTTTGTATATTCTTCATCAATTTCCATCCTCCATTCAATTTTATGGATTATTTCTTGATCCCCATTTCATTGTTCTACTTCTGTTTGGACCATAGGATTGTTTTTAATTTTGAAAAGTTATGATCGTTGTTGGTAATACATTCTTACATATATATATATATCCTGATGTACACAAAAAATATTTCTAGGAGTGATATGTCTGTGTGTATGTGTGTCTCTGTGTGTGTGTGTGTGTGTGTGTGTGTGTGTGTGTGCAGGAGTGTGTGTATGTGGATGCTTAGTTATATGATGATCAATTTACAGGATATCACTACATTGTTTTACAAGTGGCTATACTAATTTCAAACTTGAGCTACTCTATACGAGTTCACATTGATTCATGTGTGGTCTAACACGTCACATTATTAAATATTTATTTTTTCCAATGTAATAATTATAAAATGGCACATCTCTGTAGTTTACATTTGCTTTAATCAGACTACTTCAAATAATGTAGCCCTTTTATTCTGTCTTCATTCTGCTTTAACCATCTCAGTAATGTTTATTACTGCCCTTAGACATGGGGAAATAGGATGTATGCTCTAGGTCTTGTACTTCAAAGAGCCTTGTACTTGGAAGCATCTTCCTTAAATTCTTTTCTGTCCCTCCCTGTGGAAGAGACACCTAGGCAAAGAGTCTTAAACTTGGAATAAGAAAAGCACAGGACCTAACACCTGTTTCTCCCCTTTCCCAAGCTTCTATAGGATTACTATTTGTGGTGGTATTCTAAGGTCCTATGTCTGGAGAACAAGTTTCAGGAGAACCTTCTGTTAAATGGATTGTTTTCACTGGCTCATGTAATATTTCTTTGATGGGATTGTGCTTTACTAAACTCATATGATTTTGAGTGAGCCTTACTGACATGGTGCATTTCAGTATTCTGAGCCACACATGGTTCATATCCTTCATATCTGGATCAGGGCATCAGCTCTCACTCATCCGAGTGCTAACTGGGGTCAGGAGGCATCCTCTACTCTGTCTATCCCATACCACACAGTCACAGAGGTACCCTTTTTCTTAAAATCTGGTGCATGCTCCAGGAAGACCTTTGGAATGGCTGCCTCTATCTCCTCTGAGGGCTTCCAAAACCATTGTTCCACAATAATGGGCCATTTGATCATTTTCCTTGATTGCTTCTGATCCTTGTAGTGACACTGTACTTTCCTGGTCTTGGTTTAAGCCATGCTGGATGATAAATAGATGTTCCTTGCATGAATGAGGTGCTATTATTGCCTTGCCTATCTTCCCAAATGGGGCAGTATGTACCAGGCAGAACTGAAATCAATTGAGGAGAGACCATACTTAGGAAAACTCAAATATTTGAGGGGAAAAACAAATCTAACATGGTGTTGATTGAGGTTTATGCTACAAAATTCTGATTGGTATATTTAAATAAATTAGAAGAACACCAAACTATTGTTAACATTTTTATTCATATTCTGGGTAAGGCTTACATTAATGCTCATTGTTAATGAAGTGCAACAAACTTTGAAAGAGTCATTAGAAAAAGTATGGGAGGCACTATGCAAAATACAACAGCATGAGTGCTATGATTTGGATCTTATATGTCCCTCAAAGGCCATGTGTTAAAGGCTTGGTGGCCATTCTGTGGCAGTATTGGGAGGTGGTGCAACATTCAGGAGGTAGGGCCTAGTGGAAAGAATTTAAATCACTGAGCCATGCTCTTGAAGGAAATATTGTGGACCCCACTCTCTCTTTTTGCTTGCCTGCCTCCATGAGGTGAGTTCCTCTTCCACCACATTCTCCTGCTGTGATGTTCTGCTTCACCACAAGTTTAAAGGTAACATGGTCAAACAAACATGGACTGCACCCTCTGAAACCATGAGCCAAAATAAATCTTTCTGCTTTATCAGTTGATTATCTCAGGTATATACAGTGACAGAAAGCTACACAATGAGCAATGAGCATTTAATCAATGGATTTAGAGAAACTGTGAGAGAACAATATCTGTGTTGTTTCCATACAAACATTTTCTGAAGAGGTAGTGTATTGTGGCTATAAAAGCTACCTTTCCTCATAGCAGGAGGTATAGAGTTAGTTAGGAATTCATCTATTTGACAAAAACCAACTTCAAGAGATGATTCCCAGACCTCAACAGAGAGATGTGCCTTGAAGCTACAGAGCAACTTCATGCACCTCAGTTGATTAATAAACATTTTTAAGTGCCTGCTCTCTACTTATTGTTCTAAATATTTATTGGTAACTCACTGTATCTCTTGTAGACCCATGAATTCTTATTGCATTTTTAATCAAATTGTTTATATATACAATGTCTTCAGAAAAAATTTGCTGGAGGTCCCATATATCTTAAAGAAGGACTTATTTACATTATATGTTTTTGCTATAGTTTTATATTTTTATTCTCTTTTTAAATTTTCTCTACTTTCCTCACTTACTTCTTTATGGTTATTGTCTCTAATGTTCTTAGTTTTCCAGATTGTAAATTCACTTTCTATGTGTTCAGTTTGCTGTCAAAGTCTTTGTTTTGTTTGTTTTATGTTCCTCCTTCCTTCCTCCTCCTTTCTTCCCTCCTTCCTCTCTCCTCCTTCCTCCTTCTCCCTGTCTCTCCCTCTCCCTTTGGCACTCTTTCTCCTTTCCTTTTCTTTCTTACTTTCTTTCTTTCATTCATTCATTTCTTTTCTTTCTTTCTTTCTTTCTTTCTTTCTTTCTTTCTTTCTTTCTTTCTTTTTCTTTCTTTCTTTCTTTCTTTCATCGTATGTTGGTTTATTTTATTTTTGAGTTCAAGTATGTCTATTTGCTATTTTCAAAATATCCATGTCCTCTTTATGTTTAGTTTTCTCTGAGATCTTAATTTACCATTTTCTCCTCAAGCATAATAGGAAAATTATTTTTTGCATTATGATGTCTCTGATAACCCCAATATCTTGATCTGTTTTTGTTATTTTTAGCTTATGGTTCATTTTGCTTACTTTCTTTTTATGTACAGTTATTTTTCTTACTTTGTAGAAATTGTTATTTGGAACATTTTTCTAGACATAATTAGAAGGTAAGATTCATATGTTTAGATTTACTTCTGGCAGACACCTTGAGGCACCAACAATTAAACATTGCCATCTCAAATTTTAGGATGGGAAGTGTGATTGTTAATTTGATTGGATTGAGAAACATTAGGAGATTAGTAAAACATACTTCTGTGTATGCCTGGGTGAGTCATGGGGGCTTGGGTCTATATCCATTTCCTGGTCTCTTTCTACCTTCCTCTCCCTTTGCTCCCTGCTTCCTGGCTGCCATGTGGTAAGCCATTTTCCTCTACTTTGCCTTTCTGCTGTGGTATTTCTACTTTGGAGTCAGCTGACCAGGGACAGACAATTCTGAAACTACGAGCCAAAATAAAGCCTTTCTCCTTTACGTTGTGCACGTCAGATATTTTGTCCTAATATTAAAAAGCTGAATAATACTTTGCTAGACCCACTCAGTTTTTGGTTTACTCTTTTTCTGTGGTGCAACTCTCAGTGTCCTAACACAAAGAACAGAGATTTAGCAACACCAAGACTTGGGCTGGCTCTGTATTTAAACTTTTGCTTTCATAACATGGGGAATATGTCAAAAACCCCATATGCTCATCTACTCACTGACTTTTTTCAAATTGGCAAACATTCCCAGGGTAGAAATTATCCACAAACATCAGACTCATGTGTCTCTGTCTTGGTAGACTTCTAGGGCTGAGCTTTGAAAATATTTCCTTGGTTTTCTTGGTGGGAGGATTAGTCTGAATCACTGATTATTACAGGAAAAAAATTTATTATTATAGGAGAAAGAAATCTTAAATTTATTTTTGAGAAAAAGCTTGGATAGTAGGTTTTCTTTCCTCCAGCATTATTAATGAAAATTTAGACTCAGAATTTTAAAGATATTTCCACTAGTAGTTTGTTTATAAAATAAAGTTCATAAATACAGAAAGCTCTAAGGAGAAAGAATTAAAAATTTAAGGATATGAGAATGAATATATTTTAGATAGAGTTAGTGAATTTCTCAGTGAAGGAATATTGTATTTTTTAGGAAGTCTGAAAACACGAATGCATTTAGTGACACATGTTGATTTTATACTAAATTTAGGCAAAGATTTGGTTGACCAAAACTGTACTGAAATGAATTCTTACTTAGCTACCTGTTTTCAAATTCTGTACAGCAGGGATTATTCAAAGTGCGGAGTCTACATCCTAGGATGAAGACAAGGTGAATCGTTGGTGTGCAGAAGGCAAACACAAGAATGTCTTTTGAATTTTTGTTTTTTATCTCATCCTCTAGTTTTAAAAAAATTTCCATATACTGAATACCAGAGAACACCACATCTTTGTTCAATAGATTAAAAAACCCAAATCTCATGAAAACCATTTCACTTGGGTAACCTTCAGAATGAAGGGGGCAGTTGCAGAATATTAATATATTTGGTGAAATTATTTAAATACTATAAGAGATTTAGTGTCTATGTAGGTAGATTTTTTTTTTTTTTTGGACTTCAAAAACTGTCAGTGGGACTCTGATAATGGCACTTACTGTCAAACTTAACATGCCTCAATTATTTTAACATCTTCTTTTGAAGTTTTCTTTTTAACATGAAAAACACAATTTATTATAAAAGGTCTCCACATAAGCTGAAAATATTCAAAGACCGCCAACAGGCTGCTGTTAAGTGAATTGTAGGAAGGAGAAACTTTATATTCTTTCCATGAGCAACCTCAGTTCACTTCGCTGTGAGAATAAAGCAAAAGAAAATGTGCAACTCGAAGGAATTGCATGTGAATTTTTTGCACCTGAAACAGTTCCCTTGGGCTCACTGAAAATCCCTTCAACATCTCCAGTCAGAAGGTTCTTGCAGATCCCCAGGCATGGCGTTAGGATATTTTACTAATCCAATCACAGTCAGTTAATTTATACCTTACTGATTTTATACATTTTTCCTCATCCTTGTTTTTCTAGCTTTCTGTGGCTGAGCCCACACTTTTCTAACCTTACTTTCCAAGACAACTTCCAAATGTTGATGAAAGGCAAACTCTAACAACTCTGCTGGCTTTTTTTTTTTTAATTTCTATTTTAGAGAGAAAAAAATAGAACAAAATTTCAAAACAACATAATAGGGTAACAATGGTTAATGCATTGACTATTGTTTTCTTAAAATTAGTTACTCAGAGTACAAGATATCGGCATTCATTGTCCAAATATTATTAGCACAAACCTTTCTTTTTAATGAACTAAATTACTAGTGTATCTATCTTAACTATCTTTTATATATATATGTATATATGTGCATATATACATATATATATACACACTATTTTTTGTTTTGCTTTTCCCTTCCTTCTTTTCTCCATTCCCCCATCCGTTTCTCTTTCCTTTTGAACAATTTCTTCCCATTTTATAATATCTATTGTACATTTTGGATCTTATTTACTCTTCCAGCTTCTCACACTAGCGAGACAATATGATGTTTACACATGTGCATCTGGTTTATTTCACTTATGAGTATGGTTTTGAGTTGCATCCATTTACCTATAAAAGTCTCCAGTTTATCCTTCTTGGCTGAGTAGTACTCCATTGTATAAAAATACCACATCTTTTTTATCCATTCCTCAGTTGATGGGCATTTGGGTTGTTTCCAAGATCTAGCTATTACGAATTGTGCTGCTATAAACATGGGTGCACATATATTGCTGCGGTACAATGTTTTTAATTTTTCTGGGAAGATGCCCAGAAGGGGAATAGTTAGGTCAAATGGGACCTCCAATCCTAGTTTTTTGAGGAATCTCCACACTGATTTCCAGAGTGGTAGCACCAGTCTACACTCCCAGCAAAAGTGGAAGGGTTCCTTTTTCCCCACAGCCCCTCCACCATTTGTTATTGGTTGATTTCTTGATAATAGCTGTTCTTTCTGGGGTGAGATGGAATCTCAGTGTTGTTTTAATTTGCATCTCTCAAATGACCAGTGATGTTGAACACTTTTTCATATATTTATTTGCTGTTGTATTTCTTCATCTGAGAAGTTTGTATTGATTTCAAATGCCCATTTTTAGATTGGGTCTTTTTGGCGGGGTAGTGGATAATCTCAGCAAGCCTACCCTTTCTGGCCGAGACCAGACTTATTTGGCCTGCTGTCAGCATGCCTTCCACGGGCCTGAACCCAGCTGGGAGCTGTAGATGCAGCCGGCAGCTGCCCTGAGTTCTAAGCTCAGCTGCCACCCCAAAGATGGCTCCGGGTCAATCACTCTGTCATGTGGGATGACAGCCCTCAGCATTCACTGCCAGCCAATGCAGTCCTTCATGTCTGCTGCTGCCCTGCACCACCAGGCCTCTCTGTGGAGGCCCCTGGAGTTGCCAGCAGTCACATGTGTCTGTAGCTTTGAACCGCTCTGTGGCGCAGGCTGTCCTAACCCAGGGAGAAGGCATTGGCAGCCATCTCTGTCTTCTTTGTTGAAGTTTCTCTCTTCACTCTCTCTGTGGGCCCCAAACTGCACTTCAGATCATTCCTGGGTCCAGAGGACCCACTTCCCTCCTTCTTGTCCTCCCCCAAGTGCTATATTCCAGCATTTGGATGGTGACTCTCAGAGAGAGGCTCTCTCTCTGCTGCTCACCACTCAGCCATCTTCCAACTCCTCCGCACTTTGCTGAATTTTAAAGGTTTCTTTCCCCTCTGAACCTCAATGACCTGAAGGTGAGACTATTGGTTGTTTATAGATATGTATATTCTATGAATTACACTCATTCATTTCTACCAATACCCAGGTGCCGACCGTTGGTGCCTATCTCATGCACTTCTTTGCTGTAAGGGGAAATCATGTTCATGTTCTTGCTTTGTCTCCAAAGTAGCCACATTGTACAAGTTTGTGTACTGCCTTCCAGTCCTTTGCCTTCAGTCTGACGATATTTGTTCTTCTTTTTCTTTGTCTTTGGGCTACATTTACCAGGAATGTTTCTTCCTTGTGAATCCTATATTACATTTCTTTGAAAATTTTGGTTGTTCTTTGTTATCTGATTTTAAATGCAAGTAGGTATACTAAATATAAGAACATACTCCTTAAAAAAGGATGCAATTCTTCTAGTTTATAATTTTTTAGGTAACAAATATAGACAGAGAAATTCTATCATCATATACATCTGTGTCAATATCTGGTGATATTGATCATACAAATGTACTTCGAGTCTCCTGTTCCAATATTTTGCAATATTCTAACTGTGAGTTGGACATTTGAAAATTTATGCTGTTCTTCAAATTCAATTAAGAAGTACTACACTTAACAAGCTCTCCCTTGTGAGATTCTGTGTTATATCTGCCATTTAGTTGTTAATTTTACATATATGAAAAGGATTCCATTTCTTGACCTTCCTATAAGCCAGCATTTATAGGCCATATTCCTCATAGAATTATAATTTTTCCCATTGATTAGTCCTGTTAACTCATTGAATTGCTCACTTCACTTTTCTATTACTCCAGTTAAGATGTTACTTTCAAAGAACAGAGTTGGGAAATTCTTAGGACAGTCACCCTTTATGCAGGTATTGCAGATGTACTTAATTGTGATGCTCTTTCACATTAGCAAAGATAGGTCTGCAATGTGACCTTGCTGTGACCATGATCCATATTTTATATAAATTAAAATTTATTTACTATCTTTGCCACGACATTATATTTTCTAAAAATAAAACTTCAAAATTTGGGTTTATGCTAAAGTTTAACTTTTATGGGTAATGATAACTTATACAGTAATATATGTCATACAAAGAAGTTTACTCATTAGTTTTTCAAAATTCTAGGTTGGGAAATAAATAGCACAGAGGTTGAGTACAGCATTGGCTTTCTTCATTTCTCATAGCTTTTCCTGTATTTTAAATCACAGATTAGTCTGAAGATATGTACATTTTTAATTACAAAATTTTCAAACAGTGATTAGACCAAGGAGTAGGCCACTGGATCCAATTTTTATTTAAATTTATGAGAATGAAGACAGAAAAACAGAAAGCAGACTATTTGGATTTTTTCTTTTGACTGGTCTCTTTTCCTACTTACCTTCTGTTAGGGTCGGGATGCCCGCCGCGTGAAGGAAGACTCCAAGAAGCGTTCTCTCATGCAAAGGGCAAGGGGTTTTATTATCCAAGCATGCGTGGGGCTCACTGAACACGCAGGAACAGTGGGCCCCGAGGTTTGTCTGTGCAGGGCTTATATGTCTATAGAACAAAGGGAGGAGGGGTCTTTGCAAGCGCGGTTACAGAAGCAGATAGCATTGGTTAGTTTAAACAGCTTTTTACATTCATTGGGAGAAGACACTCATATGGGAGTTTTTAGGCTGGCCGACCGAGCGGGGAGGATGTTTTCTAATATGGGCAGCAGGTGGTCCGGAACAGCACAATCTGCAATCCTCGCAAATTTCTTAGCCCAGGGTCAGTCGTTATCTTGCAGCCCAGTTCCCTGATCTGTGGTCAGCTTTGTTTTGTTTTTATCTACTTTAGGTAGCTTTGTAACAGCTCAATTCCCGGAACATTGGGAGGAGGGGGACAGTACAGACTGTGCATTCCCAGAAGGGAAAATTTCTCTTACACTTCCATTTACTGGTGTGCTATTAAATCTTTAAAAATAATTCAGAAATAAGCTTATGATGACAAACATTAATACTTTGTCAATTATTTTCTCCAGAGTAGATGTACTTGCTTTAAGTTATACAGCTAAGAAACTTCAAATACCAAAACATCTAGTGGAAAAGGGTTACCACCATGTCATGTAGGATGTTTTTACTTCAGCTTCCAGAATAAATTATAAGTTAGAGGAAACTGGACAAATACTTTAACTTCTGGTTTTTCCTTTTAGTGAGAGCAATCATGGAGAAAATGATGATCATTATCTAGGACACTCATTTAGATAACATGGCAGGCAGCAACTCCTTGGCACATATTCTGCCTGAGAAAGAAAGATGCAATAGTACCTACTATGCAGCACTGTATTTCTTCTCCTAAATACAGGCAATCAAAACAACTTGCAGAGAAATTAAAGAAACAGGGTTAGTCTGCCCTGCAACCTTCAGAATATTACTGAGGCTTGCAGTGTGCCTGGAATATTTTTATTCACCTGGTCTTCAGAAGGAGAGAGGAGAGAGACTTTGTTTTGAAGAAGTCACCGAGGAACCATGATTATGGACATGAACATCCAAAAACACAATTTAATTCTACCTAGGAAAGGCTTTCTTGTTGCTGTAGTTTTGTTTTTCAAAACGTAGTACTTTGTTACATTTGCAAATTAACAAAGTATGTGCCTGGTTTCCCATCTGTCTTTGAAAGATAAATCTGGGGGTCCAGCATCCTGAAAATATTCTTCATGGAATTTGTTGTTGAGATGTATCAGTTAACTGTTGTTGTGTAACAACCCCAAATGTTCTCACTTGTAACTTTCTTTCTGTCTGTCTGTCTTTCTTCTTTCTCCCTTTCTTTCTTTCTTTCTTTCTTTCTTTCTTTCTTTCTTTCTTTCTTTCTTTCTTTCTCTTTCTTTCTTATGATTTTGAGGACTAGGAATTTAAGTAGGGTTCAGCTTGACACTTTAAACTCTGGCTAGTGTTAGCTCTGATAATTAGTCGGCTACATTCATATAGAACCTGAACAGGACTGTAAACTTCAGTAAACCAATTTGTGTTTTTTATATTCTACCTAGAATCTCTTTAACAAGATTTCCATGTCCATTAAGTATATTTTCTATTTCCTTTTATTATTATTATTATTATTTTTTTTTTTTTACTATAGGTTTATAACTTTTCTCAAGCTCCCAAAGAGCAGTTAGATCTCCTTTCTTGATGCCCCAACAGCAGTTTCCTCATTGTATTTTAAGTCCACACTAAGAGTTTCCTCACTTCTGTTAAGGCTTTTACCCATATCCCTACAAAGCCAGTAGCCTATATTTTAGGATTTTTGCTATGGTAGTATCCTATGTCTGGTACCAATTATTAAAAAAATTATCTACTTCTAGGTAGCAAACAACTCCAAAACTTTGTGACTAAATGCAATGCAGTGATAATTTATTATTTTTTATGCATTTTTAAAATAGGAACTTTACATTAGTTATATATTCTTTGAATGACAACTCTCTATTTCCTCTTTCCTCTCTTTCCAGCCCTGGAAACCAATACTGTATTTTCTGTCTATGAGTTTGGCTGCTCTAGGTATCTCACATCCAGCAATGGATAAAAACATCCCAGTTTTTTCTCAGGAATATGTTTGGTTTAATATTAGAAAAATAATTTATATAATTAATTCCACTAACAGATTAAGGAAGAAAATTAGATTACCTTAATGGGTACAGTTAATAATTTGAAAAAAACTCAATTTCATTTTATGGTTTTAAAATAAAACTTAGGTAACAATATAGAAAATTTTCTTTCTAATTCATGATAAAAGATTTCTTTCTAAAAATCTATAGCAAATATCATATTTAATGGTGATATATTGAAAGTATTCCTTTTAAAATGAGCAAGAAGAGAGCAAGGTCATCTATCCCCTCTAATTACTAGTGTAGTTGAGGTCATTACCAGTGTAATAAGCACGGAAAATAAAGACATAGAGTTTAAAAAGAGAAAAAAGTAATTATTCACAGACTGATATAATTGTCTCTGAAGGAAAGCTAAAAAAATTATTAGAAATAATAAGAGAATTCAGTGAAGTCTTTGTATATCAAATCAAGATAAAACTGTATGAAAAAGAAATTCATCCCTCATGTTACAACATGGATAATCTTGGGGATCTTACAATAACTGAAATAAGCTAATTTCGTACACACAAATATGAGGATAAAATATTGTCATTTAAGCTTTCCCCAAAGAAACTCTATACCCAGTAAGTGTCGCTCCCTATTCCCCTTCCCTAAACCCTCCCCTCTGTCCATATCTCTCTGTATATATATTTGCCTATCCTAGACCTTTTATACAAAGAGAATCGAACAATATGTGACACCGTTTCTAAGGTTGACCCATGTTGTAGCAAATTGAGTACTTCATTTTTTTTTTTTTTACTATTAATAGTATTCATTTCTATAGATGTACCACCATTTTTTCTATCAATTTATCAGGTGATGAGCATTTAGGTTGTTTTTACTTTTTAGCTATTATGGGTAACACCACTATAAACATTCAAGTACACATGGTTTTAGGAGAATTTTCTTTCCTTTTGGGTATATGTTTCCCAGTATAATGGTTAAGTCACATTATAACTTTATACTGAAATTTTTGAATAGCTGACAAGACATTTTCCAAAGTGGCTGGATCAGTTTATATTCCTATCAACAGCATATGAGAATATCAGTTTTTCTCCATTTTGCCACTTCAAAAATTGTAAATATTATTGTTCAACTTTTTGGTTACAGTCATTCTAGAGGGTATTAAGCGATTCATGTTACATTAAAATTTTGTTTTTTTCTTTGAAAAAAAAATGAATGAAAAAAAATGAATGAATTGTTTGCTAGTGAGTCTAGACTACATCTAAAATATGAAATCCCCTAACAGTGAGTTAGCAACAAAAACTGTGTATTTCTTTTTCACGTAAGAGTAAAATGTGGGAAATCGGGCAGCAGTGTGGGGAAGAAATGGAGTTGAAAGTACCCAGGAAACACTCTTTTAACCTATTTCCAAGTCTGATGCCAGGTTGTGGTGTCCTGTCTGCAGAGAAAGGCATATAGCTAACATGGAGCGATATTGGAAAGTGCTAGATAACAGCTTGTAAATGGCTTGCATGATCTGCTCATATTTCATTTCTTAGAATTTAGTCATCTGTCTCGCCTCATTGTAGGGGAAATTGGAAAATATAATCTTGTCAAGTGTTCAGAAGGTAAAGGAAATTAAGTTGAAGACTATATTTTTTTCTCTCACCATACATGTTATAAATAAGACTGCACGATTTTACTCAATGTTCCCCAAACCACAAATTTTGTTTTTTAATATTCACTTATAGGAACTCTTTCTGTAACCTGGGCCATGAAATATATCTGGTGCCAGGTATTCATCCTTAGTTTCTTTTATTTATAAAACTCATACTCTTTTTTTTTTTTTTTTGGTGGGTTCTGGGAGTTGAACTCAGGACCTCACGCTTGCCAGGCAGGTACTTATGCCGCTGAGCTACCTCATCGGCCCATAACTTATACTCTTAATTCTTTTACTACTTTTTGGAATAAAGGAATCTTCAAAATCCATAACATAGTGAAATTTTATAGTTTCTGGAATAATTAAAGAATCCATTAAACATGTTTTAAAATACTCTCTTTTAAATACATTCTCTAAATCTGATATTTAACATGGCATTATAATAGAAAGTAAGATTACCTTACCACATCTAAAGTTTATTAGATTGTCTCACTTTGAACTAATGTTTCTAATATAGATTATAATCTGCTTGTGTCCATAAATATATTTTGCAAGCTTTCAAACTGGTATTATTGGCTTCACAAATACTGAAATCTTCCTTGGCATTGTAATCTTCTGTCATGTGAATCTTGTATATTTCAATTTTATGATGCATATACATTGTAAGTATCATACTAATACTACCAGAACCTTTGCCAGTAACTTTTGAACATAAACATAAATTTTGCTTTTCATGCAAATATTCAAGATTTAATTCTTTAAATTTAAGAAGCTTTATTTGCAGAAAGACAAATGAAATCCAATTTTTTTACATTTATATGCCACATACAGTCTTGGAAACATGCTTTTTAAGGATATATTTTAATATTTATATTTTTATGGTTAACCAGCACTTATGAACCAGCCTTTTTGACTTCTTTTATTTATTTAAACTAGCAGACATATTAAAATTTGCTAATTTTCTTTTTTGGCCTGTCTTCTCAGTTCCACCTTTCTTTATTATACTCAAGTAGTTATCAAGATAGTGAAGTAATGATTCATATAGATGTTAAAAATTATGTAGAAACTATATTGACAACGTTAAAGATAAAAAAGTAAAGAAAAATGCTGAGTTACTCTATTGACAGTTTGTTCCTGAATTGTCATCTAAAAGACACAGAAGACAATACTGAACTGGAAGATGACCAGTTTTGAAGTTTATACAACTCAAAGTACTATCCATTATTTTACACAATTCTATGAATTTGACAAAAGATTTCAACTTCATCCACTACATAGAAAAGGAAATTGTGTAAAAATTGAGCTGTTAGTTTACTTTCTCTGCCTGTTGATAATGTGATAATTTATTATCGATGCCTGTTGATAATATGACACTTTGATTGCTCCAGAGAATTCAGGAAGACTAGGTGTGATCCCTTCAGGCTATCTGTACCTCCAGTGTCCATCAGCAGATCACTCTGCTTATCTTTTTGTAAACAGATGTTCTGATAAATTTCTATAAAATAATATATTTTGGTTTTTTTCCTACTTTATTATGAGGAATTCTCAGTAGAAATGAGGTTCTAGGAGCATTTATCTTTAAGTTCCACAAATTATTCTGGTGTTATTTCTTCAGTCATTTCTTCCCATCTGTTTTCCATGGCCTACACATCAAAGAGTTCTATTACTTGGGATGTTCATGTCTGAGATTGATTTATGATTTTTTAACCTTTTTCTTTTCATCTTTCTCTTTCTTATTTTGTGGAGTCTTCATTAATTTTATGTTATGACTAATTTTTGAAACAAAAAGCAAGACACTATTTTAATTTTCTTAATATTTATGTTGAAGTGTTTGTAGTTTCATAGAAGTTCCAATGATAGTACAGATAGATCCAGTGTATCGTTCATTCTGCTTCACCCAGTAACTATATCTTACCTAATTAAAATAGTGCATCAAAACCAGAAGGTTAGCATCAGCACAACTGTGCTTATACTTCTATGTGATCATCTTTCTTGTAAGGATTGGTGTAAATGACACCATAATCAACATACTGAATTATTCCATCGTCAAAAATTATTCCAGCATCTTGTATGCTACCTTGAGAACTCTGGAGATTTTTTGAACTCTTGGCTTATTTTGAAGTGTGGTGTTTAATTCAGACATGTTCCTTTAATCTTTTGGTTGTTCGTTTCTAATTTGATTTCTCTATGATCATAGCTCATACTCTGTATGCTTTCAATAATTTTTAAAATTTGTTACTGCTCACTTTATGGCCCAAAATATGGTCTAATTTGGTGTTTGCTCTATGGACACTTAAAAATTACATTCTGTTTGCCATTATTGGATGAAGCATTATATAAATATTAATTAAATTTTGTTTGTTGATGTTATCATTAAATTCTCTTATTATCATGCTATTTTCTAATTGTCCTTCCAATTGTTGAGAGATGGATGAAGTCTCTAACTGTAAATGTGGATTTGTTTATTCAATTTTTACTTCTGTCAGTTTTTCTCTTACATATGTTTCAACCTTTGTTGAATGTGCACACTTTGAGGATTTCTAGATTTGTTGGGAGATGGACCCTTTTATTATTATCTAATGCTCATCTCTATCATTAGTAATTTTATCTGAATTCTATTTTATTTGATATTAATGAATCTATTGCTTTCTTTTAATTAATACTTGAATGGTATACTTTCCTCCATGTTTTGCATTTAATATACATATATCATTATATTCATGTTGACATTTATTATTATATTTAAGTGGTGAGCTAGTTTTATACATTTTGCATATGTGTATTTTCATGAGTATGTTCAGAACTTTTGTATTTATTTATTGGAGCTGTTGATAAATTATGACCTAAGTCTCTTTTCTGTTTGTTCAATCTGATTTCCATTCTCTCTCCTGCCTTCTGGTTGCATGCCTGTAATTTTAGAAAACATCCACATTGATATATCTATAATAGTGCTTTTGAATATATCTGCTTGTGAAACTTTTTAATGGTTGTTTTGGTTATTTTATCATATATTAACAATTTATCAAAGTCTTCTGGTGTTGATATTTCACCCATTCAATGAAGCACGAAAACTATCTCCTTTTATGTACGTTTATCCTTCACCAATAAACAATTTCTGTTACAACCTCAAACATAATTAAGAAAACTCAAGCAGAGTAGAAAAATTTATTGCAGTTACTCAAATTTGGCTGTTTTTGAAGTCTTTCTTTTTTCAGGTATTCTAATATTTGTTCATCTTTCATTTCTTCTATGTTTGGGGATCTCTTCTCATTTTTTAGGATAGATTTGCTTCCACAAATTATTTCCATTTGTCTTTATTTTTCATAGAAGGTCTTGATTTCTCTTTTGTTCCTTAAGGATATTTTTGCTAAGTATAGAGTACTTAGTTGGTAGTTCTTTTCATCCTGCAATTTTTTTTTCCAGCAATAATGATTTCTGAAAGAGAAATCCATTGTCATTTGAAAATGTTTTCCTTTAATCTACATAAAAATCATATCTTTGGATATTTTGAAGAGTTTTTCTTTGTAGTTTTCATAAGTTTTACTACAATGTGTTTGGGTATTGATTTTTTTTGCGCTAATTCTCTTTATGAATTATTCAGCTTCTTGCACCTTTGGTTTTAACCTCAAAAATTTGGGAATTGTTAGGTCATTATTTCATCAAATCTTTCTCTGCTTCATTCATTTTAATGGCATTAATGTTAGAACTTTTGTTGTAGAGCCACAGGTTCCTGAGATGTGAGGCATTTTTTCTTTTTGCTCTAACATCTCATTATTGTTTAGATTGGTAATTTCAATTGTTTAATGTTCAAGGTCATGGATTTTTTCCTTTTCCTCTCCATTAGAATTTCTATTTAGTTGTTTTAATATTTTTAATTTCTTTTGTGACACTGTATATTTATTTGTTGAACCTTTTTTTTCCCCATTTGTCTTACTTGTGTTTGTAAATGTTAACTGAAACACTTTGTTATGGTTCTCTTACATCCTTGTGAGATAATGCTGACAGTTACTTAATCTTAGTGTTGAAATCTGTAAATGGTCCTTATTCGGTCTTAAATATTCCTATGTGTTCCTTCTACTGTTCTGTTGAGAAGTGCTGAAAGTCCTGACCCTGCAACTCTTTGCCGGCCTTCACATGACATTCCTCCAGCAGGGAAGAAAGAGGTCTTCACTACCGATCTATGAAGGTGGAGGCCCAGCCTCCGCTATGTGGTCAACACTGACACCAGGGAAGTCGGGAGTACATTGTTACAATTGGACAACTGTGAGATTCTGGGCTACGTGTGCCTTTTTTTAGCAGGGACCATAGTTTTTTCTCTGACAAATCTGGAGTAGGGCAGTTATTACCTAATTTTTTTTTTCCCTACTTTCTTAGGCTCCCTCTTTCTCATCCTTGGGCAGTAAGATTTTCTTTCTTTTTTTATTTACTTTGTTTGTTCCGCACAGCTTGATATTGCTGTGTGCCAGCTTTTCCAGCGTCCAGTCTGGGACATATGAGACAGAAAGAAAATCCTGGTAGTGCACCATTGTGTGCTCCTTGCTGTGCAAGGACCTAGTAAGTCTGCATTCTTCTCACAACATTTTATTGATTATTTCATTGTTTTGACATGTGATGTTCAGGACATTTAGTTGTACTTAGCAGGATGAATAGAGAAAAGTGTATCTACTTCATCTTCCCATAAGCAGGAGACTCAAATATTCTGTTCAATTTCCAAGACTTCAATCTCATTTCTTCATTCAAGGCATCTTATACTTGTTTTATTCCTTAAGTTTTCCCCTTTCCATTATTGTCTATAGTTCTTCTAGCTTGTTATGATTTTACCCCTTCTGTTTCTCTCTATTAAAAAAATCTGGGAATCTTTTTTTTTTTCCTTTAGTAATGGGGATTGAACCCAGGGTCTTTGCCCTGAGCCGCACCCCCAGCACGTGTTTTTATGTTTTATTTTGATATGATATAGGTTCTCACTAAGTCACTGAGTTGTCCAGGCTGGGCTCAAATTTGTGATCCTCTTGCCTTAGTCTTCCAAAGTGCTGGGATTTCAGGCATGTGCTACCATGTGGCTGGGGATACTTTTCTTAAAATGATGAGACATTAAATTTCGAACTGGAATATTTTTGTATGTGGACGAGACTTACTGATTATTCATTTTCTTGCAGTGTGAAAATTTGATAACCTGCCTCCCAGCTTTTTTTAAATTGAGGATAAGACATAATTGTTAATATATAGAAAGATTTCCCTGGAATGATTTGGTTTTCATAGTACTCAGATTCTTTGCTTTATTTAAGATAAACATGAGCTATGATCCCAGCTTCATCCACTCTAGAATGGGAAGAAATATGGGAGCTAAATTTTCTGGTATGTGGGTTTTCACTTAGTCTTTATTTTCAATGCCTTCTTCCTTGTAAACCCTCTGATATTACTAAATTCCCAAAGTTGTTTCTTGAACATTTATAGCCTCCTTCTGGTAGGAGTAGCCATCTGGTCTACCCTTTTCATATCTCCATTTTCAGGTAATCCCTGTTTTCAACTAGCACTTTTAATTCACGTTCATGAGGTAAAGTGAGTCTCCAACTTCTGACCATTTCAGAAGTTCTGTGGGAAAAACACAATTCCCTCTTATTGGATCATCTTCTGTAGTTACCCTAGTAATAACTGCTCAAAGTAAGCTAGTTATCATTCTTGAACTTTATTTATGTCATACAAAATTTTAAGATCACTTGTCTGCTTTTATTTATTCCTTTTCTTGCTGTTGTCAATTTATATCCTTATTATTATCTAACTTATTTTAATGGTATTTAGAGAAGGAGAGGGAAAAAAACCCCACATGTATAGCAATTATGCCATATAAGGTCACATGCTGCCACCATTTGCATGTGTATTATTTTCATGGTTTAAGATTTCTATTGGACAACTAAATTATTGCTACCATATGAAGATTGGGATTGATTAGCTGTGATTTTCCTAACTGACTTGAGCACTTCAGTATAAAATATACTGAATGTTAAGAAATGTTAAGAAAATCTTAACATTCCATGTGTGAGCCCATTATACTTTAATTATATATTAAGCTATTCATGCCAAGCCTCATGAATAACCTAATCACTGATAAATAATTGCATTTTGACTTCAAACGAGCAAGCAAACTTCAAATGGACACTGATGAAATAAGACCACGAGTCCATTGTAGGATAAGTTTATCAAGATGAGGAAAGACGAGAAAAAAAAGACCTAATAATCAATTTTAATTTCTTTTCTTTTTAGTAGGCATGAGGCATAGTGAAGAGTCACTAATTTTTTCTGATTTCATCTTTTTATTAATATTTCCAACTACTATATTCATATGTTTGTAGCACATACAGAGCCTAAAACATTCATTTTAAATGGTAGTTCATTGACTTCCACCTAACGCTAATTTTTCTAGTTTTCACTGGTCTATGACTTCAAATGAGTCTATTTTAAGTTTTAAAATTATTATAATTACTAAAGCATATTATTTGTACAAATTAATGAGCTTCACTATGACATTTCCATATTTGTATATATCATGCTTTGATCACGTCCACCCTCCATTTTACCCTCTCCTCTCAAGCCTGTTTTAATTTTAGGGCCCAAATCTTGCTTGTCTTGTTCTTCCTATTTACCTAAACTCTTTCAGCCTTTAAATCTTTCTAGGCTGGTTCAGGAGCTGAGTCACCTCTCCTTAGTGTCAGTATAAATTGCTGCCCTTTACTCCTTGACATGGCCTCTCCTCTAATTCATTTCTTCTGCTGATCTAAGCTCAGTTTGGAACCACAGCTCATTCTAACACACCTCCAGCCACTTTTCTGTGTGCCTTAGAAACTTGCTGCAGTCATCTTCTGCCTCCAGTGTCCCCGTAAGTGCTCCCTTCTTTAGCCCTGAGTCACTGCTGCTGGTTACCTCAGCTGCAGCAGGTCCAGGCTCTGCCCTGAGCCACCTGGTGCTTCTGCTGTTTGACAGCCCACTGGAACCCATCTTTGCCGATCATGGCGCTGCTCTCTGCCTGTGTTTAGCACTTTATGGTTCTTTGGGAACCTTGTTTGGGTCTCAAGTTGTTACAGCTTTTTCATTTCATGCAGATGAATGTTCTCTCTATGACTAACATATGAGTTGTTATTAAATACACAATGTGTGTTTGAATTTTTATAAATTATTACATTAAATTTACTCTTTCATGAGTGTCTTTACCAAGTATGATAAAAAAAATATGGTGAATGCTGCTGCCAAGTGCCATCCCATGAAAGGTAGGTTTGTAAAACATTACAATAGCTCCTCATCCACCTATGCACTGGAGATGAAACCATGTGACTTCTGGCTCTTCTCCCAAGTTAAAATGATCATAGGCAGTAAGGTTTTGAATTGATTCAGGATATAGAGGCAGCTACAAGAGAACAACTAAAGACACTCACAAAAGAGGGTTTCCAGAACTGCTTCATAAAGTGGAAAGAAAGATGGGATAAGGGTGTTTGAAGTGAGAAAGAGTATTTTGAGGGAGTATTTTGAGCATTTATATATATGTATATATCTGTATATATACATGTATATATATATGTATATATATGTATATAATATATGTATATATTGTATATATATAATTACAAACATGGTAGGTTTTAATCATACTTCCTATTCCCTTCAGATGGCTGTGCCAAAGTGGAATCAGGGCCTAGAACCATTATTTCCTTGTGATACTCATTTTCAAAGAGCTGCAATTTTCAGCTAGGGATAATTTTGCTTCCTCTTGGCATCTAGAGGCCAGAGATGCTGCTAAACATTCTATAGTGTGTAGGCCAGCTACTCATGAGAAAGAATGATCCATCTTTGTCAAAATGTCAATTGTGCTGGGTTTGAGAAAGCCTATCACAGATAAATAGAACGGGATGAACAGGCATACTACATTCTCGACAAAGAAATCTTACAAATTCCAATCCATCTGTGGCTGCTACACAGATTTTCTTCTTTCAGAAATGAAACCTTTTGAAAGTGGTCCAAAATGAACTCATCATGTATCTAATTCTTCTTTAAGTGTAAAAATGTGATAACTATTTTCCAATATAATCATAGCTACAGAATTTGTGGAATGACACAAGGGAACACATTTACTCAAAACCTAACTTTCTAATAGGATTATTTCATATAAAATTGCACCATGCACAGCCATATTTCTGTGCTTTAAAGATTCAAATGAAGGCAGATAACTGTGGGTTAAAAATGATATAATAGTGAGTGGCATGCTTCTTTTTAGCTATCTACAAAGGTGTCAGTGTTTCATAATGCTGAATATACACAAGAGTGCTAGGAACAGAGGCTGACAAGAGACCTCATAGTAACATTTGAAAGGAATTCTAGTAAGTAGGTATAGATGGTGTTTGAAAATAATAGTATCTGAGATAGAACACCATGACTGATGGGAAAAGACTTCAGCAAGCATTGGGGTTCCTTTTATGCTCAGCATGGTTTTGGAACTACATGAAGCAGAACTCCAAGAATTCCCATGCCATCCAAACCCATCTACATGGAGTGAGAACTAAACTGTGAAGCAGCCAGAAATATGTCTTCTTTCTACACTGTCATCTCCACCTACTTCACCTTTTCTTATTTCCTTTCCATTTGAAATGTTCATCATGAAATACTAGAAAAGGAAGAGGATGATGATACCTTGCATTCTGAAATGTATATAAGGCCATGCAAACTGAAAAAGACAGATACAGAGCTACACAGTAAATCCTAGAAGCAGTGGATGCATTTTGATCTGTCATTTATTTCCTCTGGACAAAGAAGTACATGCAACTGCCTCTTTGAAAAAAAAAATTGGCAATCTAAACCTTAGCAGACTGTAATTCTGCTCCAAAGTGTCACCCACACTGAGTTCCTATTTGGCAAAATAAATTGTTTTTGGAGCAGTAAGGAATAGTCTTCTGTGTATCTCGAGGAATCCCAAGGCATCTAAGTAACTATGTGGAAGGCTGAGGATATGATGTCTGTTGAAACACCCTGGGATAGGGTAGGTGGCTTGCATTAGCCTCTTATCACTGTTTCCCACAGACTTAGTGGCTTAAAGTAACAATCATTTACTATCTTACAATATGGAGACTGGGAATTAGAATGGGTTTTACTTGGCAAAAATCAAGTGTCTCGAGGAATGTCTTCCTTCTGCAATCTCTACAGAGAGTATTTTCTTGCTTTCTGCTTCTAGAGGCCACCAGTTGTCCTTGGATGGTGGCCCTTCCTCCACTTTCAAAGCCAACAGTGATTGGTCAAATGTTTACCATGCTGCTCATGTCAGTTCACTGCTTTTGTCTTCACATCTTTCTTGTCTTCCTCTTTTTCTTACAGGACCCTTGATTACCTTGGGCCCATGGCAATCTTTCCATCTTGAGACCCTAAACTCAAACATATCTGTAAAATCCCCTTTGCCATGTGAAGTCACATATTCACAGGTCCTGGGAATTAGTGCTTGACCATCTTTCATGGGGAGGGAAGTCCAACTACATAGGACTTCACCCAAGGATGAGGACCCAAACCAAAACTCTGCATTTGTAGCATCTCAATTATCCTACCTGAAAGGCTGGATTCCTACCTCTCCTTATTCTACAAAGAGTTACACCATTTTCTTCAGTGTTCATGTTGTTTTTTTACATGACCATCAAATGACGGGCTAGGGAGCATTTACAGAAAGTAATGTCAAAGATAATCTATCTCCACATAGCACTCGGTCTATAAAGAGACAGACCCAACAGCTAGAGCTGCCCCGTACTCCGCATTTCCCTTTTATTCTCCTTCGGTTTATCTGACGAGGGCTGCCTTCCTGGCTTATTCCTTTAGCTCTTCCTCCACTTTAAGAAGTAGCTGCTTTTTCACCTACCTGTCTTGCACTGTACCCTACCTTGTGCCAAATAATCCTCTAAACATGTTATATGTATTATTTGATTTAAATCTTTCAAAAATAATATAAGGTCAGTATATTTATTGGACACAGGTAAGAGTCACTCACTTTAAACAAATTATGCATCCCCTTCTGTGGCGGCCCAGCACGGACAGAATTCTCCTGGCCTGTATCTGACAGGAAAGGGCAGCATCATGTTCCAGGCACATATTCTATACATGTTAAATACATGCTGAATGAAACGCTAATGTTTTATTTTCTGTTTGATAAGATAAAGATGGTGGATAGAACATTTCTGTTTTAGTTAAAATTTGTATCAGTCTAAAATCCTGTCAGTAGGTGTCACTAGTAGAAAGTGGACAGGGATTGTGACCCCTCTTAGCATCACTATGAAGCTTCTATCGTGATGTCACTTTGACTGGAAGTTGTTGGTATACCCACAGGTCTATGAGAGTTTGGAGGGCTTAGCAGAGTATGGAAGATGAGAGCAAGGTGGAGAGAAAAGACATATATTGCGCAAAAGAAATCATATCCCTATGGTGCTTATTTATTTATTTATTTATTTTGTATTTGTTCTTTTACCTTCACTGACTTCATGGACTTTGCGTTCTGCTTGTGTGTACCTATGATGTGCAACCGAGTAAAAGTGGAACAGAATCCACTTTCATGTCAGACAAACTGGGGTTCAAGTCTTGGCCTTGACATGTAATACTGTACAGATGTCTCCTCTGGGCACTGATTTCTCCATTTGAAAAAAGGGAGAGAAATTGCCTATCTTGAGGGGTCACTGAGATTTGGTTGTGTTGGTTATTCTCAGCCCTTTAATGTAAAGGGTCAGGTGAATAAATGGTAAATCCGTTCTCTAATATTACTTTTAAGATTATTATGGTTACAATGATATGCAACTCATTATGTTTAAGGGTTTCCTTAATACTGTAAATATATGGAAATTTCTTAGAATAATGCTTGAAACCTCCCCAAAATCATTCTGTGAATGTTAGCTATTAAATTATTTTTTATCATATTTTACTTCATTAAAGTCAGCTTATCTTGCTTCAAAATTTTCTTAGTGTCTTTCTAAGTCACAGTTTTCCCATTTCCTCTCTAAGCAAAACGTCCAGACTTTGCATTCAATCTCCTTGCTTTGTGGTACTTGCTCACGTCTCCTGATATTATTTAAAACCCTTGACCCTGATCAATTCCATCTAAGCCCATAATATCTAAAAACACCCCTCACCTTGATAGCCTCCTGGAATGAGCTCGGCCTCTGCTGACTTTTCTTTGTTCCACCATAATGAACACTTTGGTATGACAATACCCTAGGCCCTGTGCATATTATGAAATCATAAAGCCAATATAGTATTTGATAAGTTGTCACTCTGTGAACTGAAATATTTCTCTACTGAAATAATTCTCAGTCCTGATGATACAGAGAAAGGAAAGACAGGTTTGTTTTTTTTTTTTTTTTTCTGTAAAGGGCCAGGTAGTAAATCACTCAGGCGTTGTGGGCCAGACAAACTCCATGGCAATTTGTCTGTAGATATAACACAGAAGCATCCATAAACAATATGCAAATATAAACATAAACAATATGTAAATGACCAGACATGGCTACATACAAAATAACTATTAGTAAAAGTAGATGGCAGGCCAGATTTGATCCATGGGCCCTACTTTACTTCCCCCAGTCTTACAGCATACATTTTTCAATAGGTGTGATAACATCACCAAGAGAGTATAAATTAAAACCGGGGAAAGATGTGTGTAAAAATTCTTATTTTTTATATAAAGCATATAAATATACTGTATATATATGTACTACAAAAACAGATTGTCTTGTTTTAAAATGTGCCTTCCCCAATTTTATATCTACCCAGAACTTTGGAATGCTATGTGTAATGGTTTACATCTAAAATATCCCCACAAAGTCTCATGTGTTTGAGAAGTGATTGAATCTTGGGGTTGCTATAGTCTTCAGCAGATTCATCCACTGATTCAATGCGGTTCAATGTGTTGCTAGGAGGTGGAGCCTGGTTGGAGGTAGGACACTGGGGGCATGAGCTGAAAGGATATATCTCCCTCCTTGGCTCCTCCCATCTCTCTGCTTCCTGGTTGTCATGGGACAAGTCTCTTTCTTACCCAACCAGCCCCTTCATGACATTTCTGCCTTGGAGCCAGTCAAATGTGGACTGAAACCAGGAGCTAAAATAAACCTCTCTTCCTTTAAATTGTGGGCACTGTGAATCTTGTACTAATGATAAGGAAGTGACTAAAACAGATATTCGTAAAGAGAACTTTGCTGATGTAATCAAATCAAGACGAAGTGCTGCGATAGAGTAGGTCCTGATCTGATTACTGCTGACTTTGTAAGAATAAGGAAGTTAGTGCACAGAGACATAAACAGAGAGAAGTCCATGTGACAGTCCATAGGCAAGATGCATCTGCAAATCAAGGAATGTCAAGATTGCTGACAACAACCAAAAGGCAGGCAGAGGTAAGGAAGGACACTTAACCCAATTTGCATTATTTTTTACAGGAGCACTAGAAAACTAATACACAGAAGTAAAGTATATCTGTGGTATTAAAATTATTATATCATTCCATGATCAGGAGGAAGATATTTAGACACGCTTAGGAGATGATAGTAATAATGATAATAGAAGCCAAGGAACATTGCTAATAGATGCATCATTTTTCTGATCAAATTAACAGGGTTTCAGGATTTCAAACCAAATGTGTGAAAATATTTTATGCTCTTCTAAACCTAGTCCCATGTCCATTGCTACAAATGCTCTTGATTGGATTTCATTCTCAAGTTTTCTCTCGAGTTCTTCCAACTCATAGGAGGGATAACTTTGTACTTCTGACTTTGCCTGTGGACCAGGGCTTTGTCTTCATGAGTAAAGACAAGAAGAAGCTTTAATTGCACTGCACACACACTGTCAGGCAGGCAGGCTTTCCACTTCTAAAAATGCTTTACTGTTTGGCTTTCTCCAACTTTAACATCTAACAGCAGATGAAATGGAATATAGTGTAACTATACAATGGTGCCTCAGTTCACCAAATTAATTCTTCCACAGTTCTGTGGAAGATGGCCGCATACATGTTCTTGTCAGGAAGATGGTTGCATTCATGTTCTGGCAGGGAAGATGGCCATGGTCATGTTCATTACCTGATGTGGAGTTTGTGAAGAGAAGCAAAATTTTGCTGAACACTTCTTTTTGTGAACTGTATTGTTCCCAAACAGAAGCATTTGTGAACCAATATATTACTATAATTCCAGGACACTACTGCATTTGTCATATTCATAGTATGGACTAGATTATGAAGTAAGTAGCATGAGCTCAATGTTTATAAACATAATTTAGAGAACAAAACTGAAGCTTGGAGAGATAAGAAACTTCACCAAGGTCTGGATTTAACAAAAGTTGTCATATTTTTCATTCTGTGTTACTCTGTATCTAAAACCCACAAGAGAGAATTAGCTAGAGGAATCTATCATCAGAGAGACGACGAGTCTTTAAATTAGTTATTCCTACCAAGTGGATGATAGTCAAAAGATAATCAACAGAGCTTTCTTAACCAGGAATTGTGCTGTCTGCTCAGCCAAGAAATATTGCGATGGCCAACCAATGCAGAGCAGGGGACACCTTGCCCCAAACATTGTGAGTTGGTTATCATCTTTGACCTAATTCCTAAGAAATCTCATCTCCAAAACCAGCCTCATATTACACCAAAGAAAAAGCCTGATTTATTCAATAAACAGTGATTAAGAATCTTCAAAATTTGGGCCAGGGGTATAGCTCAGTGGCACAGTGCCTGCCTGGCAAGCGCAAGGTTGCGAGTTTGATTCCCAGTACAAAAAAAAAAAAAAAAAAAAGAAAGAAAATCTTCAAAATTTGAAGACTTTGGAGGGGGAAATGAAGGGAAATAGGTCAATGGGTACAAATAGTTGTATAAATTGCATAAGTCTAGATATCTAATGTACAACATGAGGACCATAGTTAAAAATATTGTATTGTATACTGACAATTTGCTAAGAAATTAGACTTCATATTTTAGCCTTGATACTTGTTGGTAACCTTAAAACTAAAGATGAGTTAGTTTTATAGCCATCCTGCTATAACCCCAGGATTGAATTCCAAAGATTAATCATGGGGGAGAAGACAGCTACTACAATTGTCTGTTATTTTGATTAAAGGCCATTACACTATTCACTGTTTTTAAAAAATTCAGCATACTTATTAAAAAGTACTTATTTGTTGTATCAGTAATTTTAACTAATAAATATAAGAATCATTTCCTGTATTTATAACTTGTTAGATCTATAATTAGAAAATCTACAATTATTCTTCTCATATCTAAATGTGATAGTATACATTTAAACAAACAATGGCAAAGTATATGTTAAGAGTTTCTAAGTCAGTTCTGTATGAAAAAAATATATTATCCATTCCTCTTTGTTTTGAAATTCTTTAAAATCATCATTCAATTTGCCACCAAAGTTATAGAAAGACAAATGGAAAAAAGAATGATCCAGAAAATATATGGATAATTTTAAATTATGCATCACTAATAAATCTTCAAACACTTTCTAAACAAGTTTTTGAAAATTTTTTAAATTATTTTTTTACAAAATAGTAATTGAGCTCCTGGACTTTGGTATATGTACATGAGGAATTGTGTTGTACTTTTATTAAACCAATTTTACTTTCTAATACAGAATAAATCAAGGCATTGACAGAAAGATTATAAAGTATTAGCAAGTCTATTCTGATACAAAGCTGCAGTTAATATTGTTAAAAATAATTTATCAAATTTGTATTTCTTTTAATTTTTTTCTTAAAATTTACCAATCTTTATAACTGTATAAATTTCCAAAGATGTCTATTGTTAAAACTAAGGAATTTATCAAATTTGTAATTCTTTTATTTGTTTCTCTTAAAATTTCACAATCTTAAAAAAATTTAACAATATTTATGCCTGTATAAAATGACTATAGAATTTCCAAAGTTGTCTATTTCCTACAACTCCTTCAATTTCTTCACCACCATCTCTTCTTGGGCTGCCATTTTGACTCTACATTAAAAGTACCCAATGCATGGTTGTCATGCATGGCCAAGACATTAGAATACTGATAGGGTGTAAACATTTGGGCTGTCTGTAGCAGGAAATATAGCAAAGTGCAATTCAAGCAATAGAGGGGTTAATTTTATTGATATAAAAATAATTGTGGGGTTAGTTGACTGCTAGCCTTGGTTGAGCATCTCAACAATGCAATCAAAGCTAGCAGTTTTTGAAACTTTGTATCACAGCTTTAAATCTCCATGTCTCTGCTGTGGTCAAAATGGCTGCTATAGCTTCAGGTACCACATTTGTGTTCTAGTTTAGTATGTAGGAAAAGAACAGCAGGTTTACATTCCTCTTGCATCTGTGGGGAAAAACAGCCTCTCCTGAAGCCCTCTACTGCATTGATCAAAACAGGGTCACCTTAAATCAGCTTGGAACATTCAAAATACAGTGTAACAGAGCATTCTTTTAGAAGATCCTTCACTGTATAAATATTATGTTGACATATACTGTGTAAGTGTTCTATACGTGAATTTTCCCATGGATACCATCACTAAGACAATATGCTCCTGAATATGCTCATATTTTCCTTGAGTAAAATGCCTAGCTGGGCAACACCTGCTATAGAGTGCTATATAAAAGCTTATTAGAAAACCTGGTATTTAGTGATAGAAACTAATTGGATTCATTTAGTATATTCAAAAGTGATGTCACTAAATTTATTGAGCATAACTAAATATTTCAGTTGCTTAAGAGACCCAGAAATCATATTCTGTAGGAAGAATAATGCACCTGAAATCTGGACTCTTTCCTACAAAATTCATTTATTCATCTTTTCATTAAAATATATTTAACATTTATGTGATAGAAGATGTGTCACTTTCTTGGGCTAAAGTTAAATAATATGCAGTCCTTATTTTTAAGGAGCTTATATTTTTCAAAGTTCCACTACAGCAACAATTTTACATGCTTACCTTGCATTTTCAGTGTTTAGAACAGTGGTTCACAGTCTTATCTATCATTAGAATTGACTTTAAAGCACAATATTATAATTAGGTGTCTACAGTTATGTTTATATATTTATATATAGAATACATGTAAAAGAAGTATTTATAAATTATATAAAGTCCATTTCAATCTGGAATCTTCTGTCTTATTTTAATTCTTTCAGGCTGGGGCAGAGGCGAGGGGGCTCCACTCTGATCTCTTTAGAGTTTACTGTTAAGGGAGCCCCCAGGGGCTCGACCCTGATCCCTTAGGGGTATACTGCTTTGGAAGTGGCTAAGGGAGCCCTTGAGGGCTCCATTATTCTCCCTATGACGTTAGTGGGCCACAGAATGGAGAGTCCTAAGGCTAAGAGAGTCTCCAATGTGCTCCACTGAGGCACCAGAGCTGTCTCAGTTTCCAGCAGAAACATCCGCTTAGTTGTACTTGAATCTCACAAGAGACACTTTGTGAACTCAATGGGTCTCCTCCTTCTGCATGGGACACCATCTTAAGGACCCTAGACCTAGTTTTATCTCTCCATAGACCCCAGGACATCTATGGGAAACACCCTGTAGATCCCAGCCACTTCATCATTACACTGTGTAAGAGGGGTGTAAAATGACAATTTAAATCATGACATTATTTTTCATTTAGATCATTTCTGCAAAAGGCATAGTAGGTGGTAAAAAATTCCTTATGTTCAGACTTTTATGGCTCTTTATCTCTGGACTATGCTATTTAAGGAGGCCTCTAGGAAAGAAAAGTGTTGATAGTGTTGAGAATCCTGTCCTCAGATGACCATCTGTCTCTCAGGGGGATATGGCTCTCTCTCACCTCTTTAATAAAACAACACACTGAGAAGTTTTCTGGATCTCCTCTTTGTCATTCTCAGGGCAGAAAATGCTCAGGAACTTCACCAGAGGCTAGTGACCTACTACTATTTGAACAAAAAATCCTAGCAAGTTTGCAGATGGGCCTCCAGACCTGTATGACCCAATTGCTGGACATGGTGTTTTCTGTGCTCAGCAATCAGGATCTAGAAAGAGATACGAAGAGAAGAACTGAGAAAAAAAGGACAGATCAAAATGATGGCTGTAACAACTGGCAATGCTTTAAATATACCCAAGTCATCGAAAGAAAAACTCAAGGATATTTAAAAAAATTGTTCCTGCTCTAAATGCAGAAGGACTAGACAGTGGGCATGGAACTGCATCAAGCTGCCACCTAGGCCCTGCTGTGTGTGTCAAGTGGCTAATGTGCCTGACTTATGTCACTGGAGGGTTGACACTTCCTTCTCCCAGAGAGGGGCTGGGCAAGCCAAGGGCCTCACCTCCTACTGTGATAAAGAAGACTGAAGAGGCCCTATTTAATCTGCAATGCCCCTGTCCATGGACCACAGGTGACCCTGGATATCATGGGTAAACAAATTCAGTTACTTTGTTTTAACTCCCTTTTCTGGGAAGCCCTTCTCTAGATTTATACCCATAATTGGGGTTGAAGGGAGCCCTAGTCAGAGCTTCTTTGCTCCTGCTCTGACACATCAATTCAAAGGTCTAGGGCCGGTGAGATGGCTCAGCGGCTTAAGCGTCTGCCCGGCAAGCGCGAGGGCCCGAGTTCGACTCCCGGAACCCACATACGAAAAAAGGGGCCGGTGATATCGCTCAGCGGCACGGGCACCTGCTGGTGCGCGAGGTCCTGAGGTCGACCCCCCGGTACCCACAAAAAAAAAAAAAAAAAAAAAAAAGGTCTGGTGCTAGGAATCACGGTATGCTTCTATATTCACACAACAATCTGGAGAGAAAGGGGCTTGCTAATTACAACTTGTAGAGGTAGTCTATCTTCCCAGGCAGGTCGGTGTCATTCACTGCAAGGGACAACAAACAGATATGTTTAAAGTCTCAATGGAAAATCAAAAAACTTATGGGGAAGGATGATGAACAGCCTTACAACCCCTCAAGACTTTAGCCTTGTTCCTTATTCTTAAGGACCCATTCTGGTACTTCTTCAAGGGATGCAGTGATGAGCTACAAAGACCCTACATGGGAAGTGGTTACTGAAATTTTCACATGACAGACTCTACTCCTGTGAATCTCTAGAAGACCTGTGGCTCCTCTTCGAAGAACAAGAGTCCATTTTTACTTTGATTACAGATAAATAGAATCACTTTAAATGACCACTGGTAACCTATCTAATAACTCTCTTTGCCTCCACAAGAAAGTTACTCTCCTGAAAAGTTCATCAAGCCCTCTCCTGTTAAACAGGCAGCTTGACAGTTCTCCACATATAGACACTAACTCTTTTCTCATTGTTTTTTGATAGGTTTTCCTCAGCCTGGCTGATGAGCCACAACATGCCAAGGTACAGGGAACATAATCCTCAGTACATAGGGCCTACACCCTTTCCTTTCATCAGAAAGTAGCTATAAGAAGACAGAGATCTCCAGTCCCTCAGCAACCCATAAAGACTCGTAGGAATTTATGTCTTTCAGGGGAAAATGAGGCAGGAGATTAGTGCATGGCAAGCCAGCTGGACAATTGGCTATAAACTGTTAATCACAGAGAGCTATCACATCATGGCTGGGAGGCATGTGCAGAGCCCTGCATGGAACAGTCTGGATCTGACCTCAGAAAAAGATGTAAAGATGGTGACCATTGGGCCTTTTCACCCCATCTTCTTATTTTTGCAGTGGCCCACTCTGCATGCAGGGCATATTTTCTTTCTTTTTCTTCTTTTCTATTTCTTATTCTTTACTCTATTCTTTTCACTTCTTTTCACTTCTACTTCTTTTTACCTTTAACCTTAAATAAACATTAAACTTTTATGTCCACCCATTGTTCCATCCAATTCTTTGAACAGGACAGCAAGAGCCTGGAAAGGACTGCTAGCCACCACACTGGCTGATAACAAGGCCACCTTAGAAAATTTACATATCTCTTGGGTATAGGAAATAGATTGGAACATTGCTCTTGGAAGTACTACATACTTAAACACCACTGTGATGTTCTGTTTCATGAATACATTCACTTTAGTTTCGTAATATTTTGTACAAAGGACTATTTAATCAACTGAAAGTGAAATATATATATATATCTTAGTCACTTTTTCTTGTTGCTGAGACAAAATATCCAACACGCAAAGTTAAAGGAGGAAAGGTTTATTTTGGCTTACAGTTTATAGAGGTTTCAGTTCATAGTTGGCTGGCTCTAAGGCAGGTGGCATGGCAGAGGGGCATCACAGAGGAGAAACATTTCATGGCAAGCAGAAGACAGCAACAAGCAAGTGAACACAGCAGCTTTTTCTCTCCCTTATATCTTATCCAGGCTACCTGCTTTTAGGGCAGGTAACACTCATACCCTTAATCCTAGCAGTGCACCATGAATCAATCCCAGCATCATGTCCTTGATCCCAGCAACACAAAGCCTAGATCCAGTCTCCTCTTAAAAGCCCCATGTATGACCACATGAGGCTATTGGGGGATATCTAGATACAAGCCATAATGATATATATATAATATATATTATATGTATTATGTATATATTTTAAAAAAAGAACCTCTAAAATATAACAATATGCAAACCCTAGGGTAGGTCATTTAAATCAAGATGCCTGGGGTGGAAAATGGACATTGTTAAAATTTTGAAATAATAACGAGGCCCTGTTATAATTTCAGAACAACTGCTATAGGTAGAAAAGAAGAGAAGAGAGGAGAAGAGAGGAGAGGAGAAGAGGAGAGGAGAGGAGAGGAGAGGAGAGGAGAGGAGAGGAGGGGAGGGGAGAGGAGAAGGGAAGGGAAGGGAAGGGAAGGGAAGGAAGGGAAGGGAAGAGAAGAGAAGGAAGAGAAGAGAAAGAAGAGAACGGAAGAGAAGAAGGAAAGAAGAGAAACTTTGAGTACTTATTACTTGCCCAGTGTTTTCATATTCTTTGTACTCTCACTTATTCATCACAAAAGTCATATAATGTAGGCAATATTTTATCCCCATTTTAAAGATGAAAAACTGAGACAATTTAAGAAGATTATACAGTTACGTAGGCAGAATGTTTTAGAAAGAAGACGGAAACTTGGCAGCCTGACTCTTCTTCAGTTTGTGATGGTCTGAAGGACCTGGCACATCATAGTTATTCAATAAACATTTGTGTATATTAATGCACCCAAGTGGAGGCAACACATAGTTAAACCCACACTACGACAAGAACGTAAGAGTGGCCAGTGTAGTTACAGATTAAGGTGTACAATGCTGTGCTACTTCAGTTTGAAGTATAAACCAAGGCTCAAGATGAGGACTTTTTAATCACCAGAATATGTTTTCTATTCCTTTCCTTGATGATCTGAAATATTGATAATAATGGAAATAATTGGCATTTAGACGACATAGACTTCACAGTTTTACACGTTGAGGATTTTGGGACTTCAGGATGTTCTGGAACTTCATTCATCTATGGGATCTTCAGCATATATTACTTAAGGACTTTAAAAACTTTTTATTGGATATATTTTTGTGATACATAATGGAGGACATGTTCATTGTAGGGTATTGTTATATGTACATATTGCATCTTGATCCTTTTTACTTTCTTTTCCTCTACCTCTCTCCTCCCTCCCATCTTTCCCCATTTCCAGATTTCCACAAGCTCTATCTCCTTGATTACTATCTTCTTTCATTTTGCTCTTTAAATTATTTACACTTTGGGTTTCTCACATAAGAGAAACCATGCAATAATTATTATTTTTAATTGGTACCTGTTCATAGTACATAATACTTACAATTATTATGGCATTTGTTACATGTACATGATACATGTTAAATCTTTTTCTCTTTTTTACTCACTCCATGATATTTAACCTTCTGTGACTGATTTATTTTGCTTAGCCTTGTGGATCCAATATGCACTCATTTTCCTACAAATGATTCAAATGTATCATTTTTTATAACTGAGTAGTTCTCAATTGTGTATATATTCCACTTTTTCTTTAGCCATATATGCCACTTCCACAATTAAACTATTATGAGTGATATTGCTATAAACATAGGCATGCATGTGTCAGTGTAATGTGATGTCCAGCTCTCCTGGGAAGATAACTAGAAGAGGTATAGCTAGGTCAAATGGAATTTCTATTTTTAGTGTTTTGAGGAATCTCCATTCTGATTTCCACAGTGGTTGCAGAATGTTCCAAATACTCTTTTGGGGAGACAGATAACAAAACAATGTTGCCAATCTTTTGGACAAAATAAGTCAGCGTTAAACCCTAAGAATAACAGAAATAGAAGCAAAAATATGTGAACAAACAACACTTTTGCAAAAGTGCAAGCAATTGTGAAATGCCTAAAAGTTTCATTGTGTGTATTCTCCTTACAGAGTTCAGAGTAATTGCTAGGGACCAGCCTCCTTGGACCTCGTCGTCAGGTGAAGCATCCTGACAGCCTGCAGCTCCTCTCCATGATGCTTTCAATGAGGCTAACAATAAATGAGAGAATTTGGAGGATGCACAGGGCACTCTATATTTTCTCCAGGCATCAGAGTAAACATTCATACTTGCCAAACAAAGAAACATGGGACCTAATGTTCAAATCAGAAATGTATTATATAATAACGATCAGTTCTTGGCTTTCTGCAACACCATTTTAGTACATTGTCAATGCATATGGTACAAATTTAAATAGAGATTATGCAAATACCTACAATGCAAGGATGCCAACATAAATTTCCTGATGTCTCCCAAAGCAGAACAGTACCAGAAAAGACACAGCTTTCATTTTAATTGCATTAAAATCAGTCTCTTTTGGCACATTCTTTTGAAAATAAAAGGGAAATGAAATTATATTATATTTTCCCCCCTTTTGGGGCAGAATTGCATGTTGTTATAAAAACATCGTAACATTCATGAAAAAAATACAAAGTATGTTAAAAATATTCCATAGATATTAAGTACAACAACTTGAACCTAAGTTCCTTAAAATAGTGAAAGAAGGCTATGTCAAAGAACAATAATTATAGTTTACTGGGTAGGGAATGAGTCCTTCTCACAAACTCTGTACCTGTGGCAAAAGCCATTTGCTCATTTAAAAATATAAAAAAAAAGTATTGTGTACTATTTGCTATTTTTACTCTTCTGACAATTGGTGATTTTTCTCTTCTAGTATGGTTATCTCTGGAATATGATATGTGAACAAAATTGTTTGCATGGTTGAACTTGAACATCCTAACACAGCCATGCATGTAGACTTGGTAATGTGCATCAAAATGATATTTCAATTTTAATTTCTTAGGGTTTCTTCCTACTGTTAAGAATAAAGACATTCTTCCTCTGCCTTTAGTAAAGCATTTAGCTATAATGGTGCAATGGCGTGAACTTATCAAGGAATTTCAGGATAGAATGACAAGAGTATCAAAAGATAAGAATCTACTTTTTTCCCTAATACTTTCAGAAAGATTTTCTTCATCTACAAAATGTCATCTCATAAAGAATGCAAGCTCAGTAGCTCAGGCAACAAGATATATTCTTGTATTCCTCTCGAAATATGAGAAACTAGCAGACAAATGTAGTAGCAATAATTTATTTTTGAAACATGGGTAATGTGATCTTCTTTTCCACAAGAAAATATATAACTACTTTCAGACCATAGAACTGAAAGCTTTTTTTTTTTTTTTGTCTGTTGGAAATATAATGTAGAAATTGAGACAGATCTGAACTGACTAGAACATATCTCACCTCTTAGAAAAACCATTTCCCTCCTTTTACCAGGCTGATGGTAAAATTCAAGCATCTTTAATTTCTTTTTGCCCAATACTAACAAAGATGGCTGTTATATCATTTCATAAAAGTAGCACATGATTTGTCCTCTTTCTGAAAATGACTCCACTATGCACTGACTCATTCAACAAGAGAGTTAAATAAAATAAAATGTTACACACACCATGTCTTGGACTTCAAAATCCATTTTCTAACCTTTCCAATTGCAGTGAAAAGCATTCTTTCTCTTGTGTGCTGTCAGGAAAGCCTTGTTGTGCTCGCATTTCTAACTTCTTGTGCTACTTCTCTGACAGAGTCACCTGGATGGAAACTTTCTAACTGGACTGGAAGGCATGGGCCCTAAGCCTCTATGATCATTTGCTTGGTGAAACCCTTAGTGAAGAGTGGTGAATTCCTTGTTGCTTTTAAATTTCTCTGAGACAGAGAGATTATCATAAACTCTTGGGACCAGGTGTTAAGTGGAGTTATTTTTAAATCACTATATCTGGTCTTTAGCAGAGAGTTTTCATATAATTGTATCCATTTTGGCTAACCCGGTTATCATAGCTCATCTGGGAACTTCATGTGTACAAATGGTCAGTACAGACATACATAGCCCTGGCTTAATAATACTTGATAGTATTTCTTCAAGCCAAAACAAAGCAAATGGAGATAATTTTGTGACAAGTCTTTCTAACTGGTAATACAGACAGTGGACCATTTCGTTACATTGTACATCTCCACCAGAATGAGAACCAAATGAGAATGTAACTTACAAGAAATTGGGGATTGTTCTATTGCTTCCCATTATACCATCAGTCCCTAGACAGTGAGTGGCAAACACTAGGTGACTATGTTGAATCCATAATGTCACCATTCTTTAATTAATTGCAAATTTTAACAAATTACTAATTTTTTCTTTCTATGGCTTTAGCACTTACCGGTAAATTTGTTTTTATTTTGATTTATTTCTATAATTGTCTTGATAAAAGTTTATCTCTTCATCTTTTGGATTACTGCAAAAATTATTAGAATATTTACAACTAAAGAAATTAAATAGGGAATAAAATAGATTACCTTACTTTTAGAACATTAATATGGCTAACACAGTTTTGAATTTAAAGCTATTATGAATTGTTTTAAGGTTATTCCTATGCATGAAGCCTGTAGTCCTTATGGAGTACAGACAAATTATTTTGCAGACTATATGTTCCCATGTATTGAAGCATTTAATTAAACATTCATTCACTCCCTAAATGTTTATTAATTTCTGCCTACTAATGTGCCAGCACTATTCTAAGAAAAAAAAAAAAAAGAAGATAAACATGGACAAATTGGTTAAAATCTCTATCCTCATGGAGCTTTATTCTATGGAAGGAAACAGGAAGTCAAAAGTATATTAAACCTGTTTCATATACTAAAAGGTAATTATCATCATGGAAAAAATAATGCAGCATAGGGTGGATGATAAGGCACCCTGGAAGTCTTACAATTTTAAATATATCAGCCAAGAAAAATAATATTTTAAGCAGAGATTTGAGAGGATTTAAGAGAAATTCAACACTGACCCATGCCAGTACCTGAGGAAGAACATGCCAGGGAGAAGGAAGAGCAAGCATGAGTTCCTAAAGCAAAACTGCGCTGGGTAAGTTCTTGGAGCGGAAAGGAGGCCAGGACGTCTGGAACAGAATGACAGGTGGGAGAACATGAGGTAAAGTCCTCAAAGAGTCAATAGGGGCTGAACTGGCAGGATTTTAGAGGTCATTGGAGGATTTGGGGTTTTACCCTGGATGTGATGGGTTCCAAGCAGAGGACTGCCAATTAAATGACATTTACTAAGAGCAACCTTGATACTGGCTTGAGAATAACTATGAGCCGGAGGTCATGGACAGAAGCAGGGAGAACAAATGAGACTTATAATTCTTGAGGTAAGAGATTTTAATGTCTTACATCAGAGTAGTAACAAGAGTGGTAGTAAAACATGACTAGATTCTGAACACTTTTTGAGAGTGAAAGTGATATGTTTGAGAGAAAACCAGCAATATAAGGTTTTTGGCCTATATTCTAGGAAGTTGTTTGGGATAAGAGATACTGGTTAATTCAATATGATCAGGAATAACTACATTTATATTATTCTTTTACTTAATGGTTTAAATATGTTCAAATGAGTGATGATTCACATGTTTCTAAATCCAAAACTATACAAAAATGGAAATTCATAGAAGTACTGCTCACTTATTTCTCTATTCCATTCCCAAGTATTCCCCACAGGAAAACCATTCCTATTAGCTTCTAATTTCTCATTAGTAATTGTTTTATTGTTTGTTTTTTTGGCTTCATTTTACAAATATAAGCAAATATGCATTATTGAATGTATATTTTGTACACAGCAGACTTTATATTATATACACTTTTTTCGGTAATCAATTCATAGATATATTTTTTATTCTTTCACTGTATCTCTGTATCTTTTTATATTTGAATGATATTTCACTTAGTATATACCATAGTTTATTCAACCATTGCGCCAAGATTTTTTTGTAAAAATAAGTTTTTTTTAATGTTTCATACATATGGAAGTACGTTTAGAGGAAATTTGTAGAAATGATTTTCTTCAGTAAAAGGTAAATATAAAACTAATTTGTTATGTTGTACAAAATACTATTTGTATTCCCATCAGAGAATTATGTTATTAACTACATACTCATAGAAATTTAATGATTTTTCTTAGTATGTGATGGGAGAAATAGCTCATTATAAAGTTTATCATGTAGCTCTCTGAAAGGAAAAGCAAGTAAGAGTAGTCAGGAAATCATTAAAAAAGAAGAGAAATGAAGAAGTAATATTAATAGGTATTAAAATATATACACCCTTTATAATTTAAGTTTGGTTTTGAAATATGAATAGAAAATCAGATATCAGCATAAATAATGACACTTAAAGTAAATATGCATATATCTCACTGAAAACACTACTCTTTAAAGTTTACCAGAGATAATTTTTTACATGTGTACATACAAGAAGTTGTGTATAGTAACATAATATTATTTGAAATAGCTCAAACTCAGGAATAGTAAAAATGTACATTATAATGAAAATGTGCAGGAATTGATACAAATTTATATAATAGAGAATGACTGTCAAACATTTTTACATGGAACACTATGGCTGAGGCTTAGAAACAATAAGGTTAAGTGAAAAGAGCTAAAATCAGAAGACTACATTGGTATGGTGTCATTTTTATAAAACTGAAATGAAGCAAATATAATTTCTTATATTGTAAGTTGTGTAGTGTTTAGTAACCTTATTTCTTAAAATAGCTGAGAAATAGAAAATATAAATTCTGAACTGTGAATACCTTTAGCATGGGCAAGAATCAAGGAATCAGAAACTACACCAGTAGTTTCATTGGCAAAGATAATAGTTTAATTCTTCATTTTCCATAATGGGTTTATCAGTAAGTTTTATTATTATGCTTAATTTTTACATATACTATATAATAGTCACTAGTAGTAATTTCTTCTCTCTTTGGATTTCATACACTGCTCCTTTATGCTTCTTCTTGGGGTATTGTGTTCTATTGAATATCAAAGCTGTTAACTGTAACAACATTTGATGACTGCCATTAGCCTAATAGAATCGCTTTACTTATGTGCACAGATAACCAGAAGTACTTGAGATTTCATTTCTCCCTGGGGTGGCTCTCAGCTACTGGAACAAAATTGGTGAAAAGAGAAACTTTTCCTACAGGACAATTTTTCTCTATATCCTTTGTTAGTTCTTCCTTGCATTCTTAACCTCCAGTTTTGGAATAGAGTAGGGTTCAGTTTTTGGTCTTT
Source organism: Erethizon dorsatum (assembly GCA_028451465.1). Lineage (NCBI taxonomy): Eukaryota > Metazoa > Chordata > Mammalia > Rodentia > Erethizontidae > Erethizon > Erethizon dorsatum. The sequence goes on from CM051825.1 coordinate 40,126,823, forward strand.
TTTCCCTTTTATTTTCTATCTTCAGTGCTTCAGTGAACGAATAGACCCTCATGCTTATAGGACCATGTTTCTCAAAACTATACCTTTTGTTTAAACTATACTGAGGCCAGGAGATAGAAGGAATTTAGCCAGGTAGGGGAAGGGCCTGAATAACTGAGTAAACTGAAGCTTTGAGAAATTAGAATTCAAGGGTAAAGAACAAGTCCCTGAGTAAACTAGAAGAAGCCCAGGAGAATTGGAATGTAAAGAAAATGAAGCAAGATAGCACATTTTCTGCACATCATGGCCTGACCGCAACAAGAAGCAATCCCTGCATTTTGTCACATTCACCTGCCCCAAATCCCTGTGCATAACATCTATGGTGTCCACCTTTTGGACCCCACCTCAATACAGGAGGGTTTTTCTTCTTATTTTTTCTAATATAATAAGCAACCAATCATTCCCCACTATGTACTTCCTTGTTGTTTTGTCACGTCCTTTTGTGCTGCCTCCGAAAAAAGACCCAAAGGGAGATGGTTACAATAAAAACCTCATATTTGTGTTTCTGAGTGCATAATTATTGTCTCCTCATGGATGTTTAGTGGATTTTTAAATTTCAACAAATCTCACAATGAGAATAAACCCCCTCTTACACAATGTCTTCATTTCAGTAAGCTCTCTCATCCTCTTAGGCCAAGTTAGCAGACAATGTCAGCACTTCTATTGGGAAAGAAGGAGTTAACTGATTAGACAAATTTGTTCAAACCCTGCACACTGCAGACTGGTCTTCAAGATCTGCCCGTGGCTGGCTCTTGGGAGATAAATTTCAAAGCCTTGTGGAATTCTGCTTAAGTGTTTTCGATACATGAAGATTTGGGGAATGCTGTACTAGTTTGTTCTACAAATGTGGCTTATGATGACCCCTACTTTTGCTCTCAAAAGCCTACCTCAGGCACACAGGTGCTGTGCATCTTTGTGAGTGGCCCCTAATAAATGCCCAGGCAGCAAGGCTCAGGTGAGTGTTGGTTGGCAATGCTTCCCACATACCCCACTTTATTGGATGAAGAATTAAGCACGTCCCCGTGTGACAGCTCTAGGAGCTTAGAAGGTAGCTCTTAATTTCTCTTGGTTTCCATTACATGCACATGTGCTTTTTCTGTTCCAGATGTTGACATGCATCCTTTTGCTACCATCATGAGTACAACATATTCTGAGTCCTGTGAATCTTTTTGCAGACCACTGTTTCTGAGAGTGGTCTTGGGGAACCCACTCCCCCAATCTGGTTCATTCTGTTTCAAAGAAATATTTTAAAAATGTGTCATTTCTCATCAATTACTTTGCAAAATGAATGTAACCTTGCCACAATCCTCTGTGGATTATAGAAATAGTCTCCTACCAGACATCTTGGCTAGCACTCTCCTTTGTAAAATACTGTATAAGCCAATGATTTACCCTTCCAGCTATTAAAATTAGCCTGTATCAAATCAAGCTCCCACCCAAGAATAAAAGGGATGTCTAGATAAAATAATAGTGAAAAAATTTTAAGGCATCAAAGTGTAATAAGGCAGTGAGAATTGAAGGACTATGATCCTGAAGATAAATCTAGTATGGAAATAACCTTGGCATTTGGCATGTCTTTGCCTCTTGAGGATTTTGCTGATTCAGATACAGCATACAAACACCTGAAAAGTTAAACAGAGGAGCTGAGTTTTGGACAGAGTGAACAACAGAAAAAAAGTGAATTAAATGGGAAGTGGGAGCCAAGAAGTTATGAAACTGAGACAAATTTTAACCTAGCTTATGAATTTGGTGGATAAAAAAAAAACAAACAAACAGGAGTTCAGAATATATTAAGGCTATTCAACAAAGAAAAAGGGCCGGTGAGATAGCTCAGTGGCATAAGCGCTTGCCTGGCAAGCGCAAAGTCCTGAGTTCGATTCCCGGAACCCACATAAAGGAAAAAAAGGGCCAGTGATATTGCTCAGCAGCACAAGTGTGAGGTCCTGAGGTCGACTCCTGGTACCCACATAAAAAAAAAAAGAAAGAAAAAACAAAGACTAAGATGGCATATTTAAATTCAAATATATTTGGATTATATTGAATAAGAAATTACACTAATTTATGAATTACTACTAATTAATTGGCTAAATTTAACTATAATTAAAAGAATGATACTTTCAACCTATATAAGAAGGAAACCAGCTATAAGTTGCTTATTAAGAGATGAACACACAAAAAATACAGGAAAATTGAATCTAAAATTAATAAAATAAATAACATGGAAATACTAATCTAGGTAAAGTTGATATTAGGAAAAGCAGACATTTAGACAATACAAATTGGTAGAGATAAAGAGGCTAGTCCATGAAAACAAAATAGTTTCTTAAGTAAAATATACAATTCTCAAACTATACCCAAAACTTCAAAATATATTCCAATGTATATCCTAAAATACATAAATATTATTAGAGATTGAATTGTGTTCTGCCCATATTTGTATGTTGAATCCCTAACTACCAATGTGAATGTATTTGGAGATAGGAATTTTAAAGAAGCAATTAATAAAATGGACCCATTAATGTGGCTCTAATCCAATATGACTGATGTCCTTATAAGAAGAGGGAGCAACATCAGGGATATTGTATTAGTCAACTTTCTCATTGGTGGGACTGGGATACAAAACCTGACCCACAGCTGAAAGAAAAGGTTTGATTTGGCTCATGTTTTAGGGGCTTCAATCCATGGTAGACTGGTGCCAAGATAGAGACATCATGATGGAAGGACATGTTGGAGGAAAGCTGCTTACTTCATGGCAGCCAGGAGGGAGAGAAAGAAGGGAGCAGTCAGGGAGGGAGATATCCCTTGCAAAGGTACCTCCTCAGTAGCATACACCCTTCAGCCATGCCCTACTTTCCAATAAACACATTTAACTAGGAATTCATTAATGGATGAAACCACTATGAGTAGCAGCCCCACAATCCAATCACCTTCTTAAAGCCCCACCTCTGAACACATGAGACTTTGGCTGGGGGATTGGGTGGATTCTAGGTCTAAGCCATAACACATATGAACACACGGGGAGAAGGCCAATTAAAGACACAGTAAGAAAGCAGCCTGCAAGTCAAGGAGAGAGGCTTTAGCAGACATTAGAGCCACAGGTAATTTGCCTTGGACTTTAAGCCTGCAGAACTGACAGAAAATATATTTCTGTCCTTCAAACCACCCAATGGTGGTATTTGATATAGGAGACTTAGTAAATCAACTCAAATATGTATAATAAAAAATTTATAGAACTAAATAAAAATAGAGACAATGATGGCTGCCACTCTCATTCTATCTATTTAAATTAAAGGAACATGAGGTTACCAGTTTACATTCCCACCAACAGTGGAGAAGTGTTCCTTTTTCACATAGTCCCTCCAGTATTTGTTATTGGTTGATTTCTTGATGATAACCATTCTTTCTGGGGTGAGACTGAATCTCTGCGTTGTTTTAATTTGCATTTCTCAAATGACCAATGATGTTGAACATTTATTCATATATTTATTTGCCATTTGCATTTCTTCACCCAAGGAGTAGGTATTCATCTCAGATGCCCATTTTTGGATTGGGGCATTGAATTTCGAAGGCCTGACTTCGTTCAATTCTCTATATGTTCTAGATAGAAGTCCTTTGTCTGAGGGACGGCTGGCTAAGATTTTTTCCCACTCTGTGCGTTGTTTTTTCACTCTGTTGGTGATTTCTTTCGATGTGCAGAAATTTTTAATAAGATGAGATGCCAATTGTTGATTCTTTGAAGTACTTCCTATGCAGTTTGGGTTTTGTTCATGAACTTTCTGCCTACCCCTATGCCTTCAAGATTTCTACCTACTTTCTCTTCTAGTAGATTTAGTGTTTCTGTTTTAATATTTAGATCTTTGATCCATTTTGACTTTAGTGCATGGTGATAGACATGGGTGTTGTTTTAGTCTTCAGCACGTGAAGAGCTGGTTTTTCCAGCACCATTTATTAAAGAGGCTATCTTTTTTCCAGTGAACACGTTTGGCTCCTTTATCAAAGATAAGGTGTGGGCTGGTGATATAGCTCAGTGGCATAAGCGCCTGCCTGGCAAGTGTGAGGTCCTGAGTTCTACTCCCAGTACCAGCATATTAAAAAAAAAAAAAAGATAAGGGGCTGAGTGTGTTGGGAGTTGTGACTGCATCTTTTAATCTGTCCCACTGATGGGCAGGTCTGTTTTTGTTTTTTGTTTTTTGGTTTTTTTTTGCCAGTACTATGCTGATTTTATCACAGTAGCTTTGTAGTAGTTTCAAGTCGGGGATTATGATGCCTCCTGCCTTGCCTTTGTTGCCCAGGACTGCTTTTGCTATTCGAGGTTTCTTCTGTTTCCAAATGAATTTTAAGAATGTTTTCACTGGATCTGTAAGGTAAACTAATGGTATTTTGATTGGGATTGCATTAAATCTGTATAGCAGTTTTGGGAGTAGGGCCATTTTCACTATGTTGGGTCTTCCTATCCATGAGCAAGGGATATCTTTCCAAATCTGATATCCCCTTTGCTCTCGTTTTTCAGAGGGCTGTAATTTTCAATGTATACATCTTCCTTTGTTAGACTGATTCCTAAGTATTTCATTTTTTTGCATGCTATTGTGAAGTGTGTGGCTTCCCTAATTTCTCTCTCAGTGACTTTGTTGTTTGTGTACAGGATTGCTATTGGTTCTTGATTGTTGACACTATACCCATAGGAGCAAAGTCTATAGTTATATAACAGAACTCATCATAAATTAGGAGTTTATATGCTAAGTATTTCCCCTTGTAGAGTGGTTTTACCCTGTTATTGCTTAATTCATTTACTAAGATTTTTGTCTAAAAATTCTTTTGTATTTTCTTTATGTAGCACCACAATATAATGTGCAAATACTGGAAGCTCACCTTTGGATAACCTCATTTTCCTTTAAAAAAAAAAAAAAACTTCTGAAACCACAGAAAGATAACCACAAGATAGAGAAATTAACCAAGAAAAGAGTGGAGACTTACAAGTCTCTATATATCCATAGAGAAATGAAAGTTCATTTATTGAACATTCATTGAATAGCCACATGGAAATATAAATTGTGGCTTATCCCTCACATTATACATAAAAAACAATTCCAGGGAGATTGTACTCTAAACATAAGTGATAAGGCAATGGATCTTCTATAAGGTATCATAGGAAAATATCTTCATGATCTTAGAGTAAGCAAGGCAGTTTTGAACAAGAAAGTATTAGTAATCGGGAAGGCAGTAAAACTGGGAATGCTAGTTCATCAAAATTTAGTGAAAGGGAAAATAACAACAAACAAACAAAAAAAAGGACTTGAACAGAAGGTATTCAAGTGAGCAATAAGTACAGAGTTTCGAGAAGACGTGTAGAAATTACACAATTATGCACTGCTGGAGAGAAGGTGAATTGCTTCTACAATTTGGAAACTATTAGGCAGTACAAAAGGTGTACATAAACTTAGCCCATGACTAAAATAATAGGCATATCCTTGGGAGAACATTCCAGATAAAGAGAAATGTAAGGCAAAGACCTTAAAATAGCTGAGTTTCTGGTACTTTCAAGTACCAATATAGAGGCTGCTGCATTTGTTTATTTAGTGTCTCATATCTGGTGGGATATAAATGACTTATTGAGATGCCTGATGTCTCTTATTGAGATGCTTCCAGCATTCACACTTGAACTTTGCATGTAGTGTAAAATCTCAGCGTCTTTGGGATGAATGAGAGTGATACATCGATTTTATTGGGTTTTCATTAGCAGCACGACTCTGTCACTTTTTTAATGGTTAAGCTGGGTGACTACCCAAATATTAAAGGGATGGAAACTTCTGTGTCAGGACCATATTTCCTAAAGTGTTTTTGATGGAGCTTTTGTTCTACAGATACATGCCCCAAGCTAAAAGACAAAAGTCTCATGGTCACAATTGTGTACCAAGCCCTCCATTATCACGCGGTATTGTACTTAGACATGTTTAAATATAAAATTCCTGGGAATTCTATAGCTTAAGAATACTCCCTAGCTTAAATATCAAGTGATTTCTTTTATATGAGAAACACAAAATATAAATAAAGAGCAAAATAAAAGATAGATAATAGGAAGTAAGAAGATCTTTTTCAAATGGAAAGGAGATGAAGAGCTGGAGCGAAGACAGAGGGAAGGGAAAGAGAAAAAAAGAATTCAGATGTGATATGTACACATGTCAATTCCCCACAAGAAATGTAATCATTATGCACTGCAAACATACACTAATAAAAAATGTTGAAAAAAGAAAATTCTCTTTAAAATTTCAAGTATTTCCTACATTTTTTCTGAGTCTGATACACTTTTCCTTTAAAGCCCATTAACGTGTGAGAATACCAGTGTTCTATTACACAGGCTTGGGAGAGGAGAGCATTGATGCACAAGGTTTGCTTTCCAGAATTCTGTCGAGGTTAATGCAAACTGAAGGTCAAAGTTTCTAGTACAGAGGGCCATGGAATGTGCTAGGAGTCTAGAGAAATCTTCCTGCTAGCCTTTGCTTTTGAGAAAATGTTACATTAGAGCCACATGGAATAAATAGGGGGAAATGTGTTTATTCAGCACAAAGGAAAAAAAAATAAAATAAAGTGAAGCATAGCAAAGGATTCCCAGGGAACCAGTACTAAAAGTCCTGTTGTTTTTGGTGACCACGAAAAAGCATAAATCAAAAGGAAAGAGCCATGTTCCACTGAAGCAGTACCAAGTCCTCAGCACCGTCTCCTGTAGTTCTTCCCTGTTAAGACACAGAGGCAGCTTTCTCTTTTTATAGCTGTAATAAAATGTAAAAGTAAGGGCAGCAAAGAGTGAGAGAATCACTAATGATTATCCCCATATCTGAGTATTTGTTTCGTAGCTGAAAAAGCACTTGGTGGTCTGATAAATTACTCCTGTATTTCCCCTTTTCTCATAATGTGACTTTGAAATTGCTCTCACATTTCACAAGTATTCCTCGTATATTTCCAAGCCCAATATTGCCTTCTCTGAGATGTGATTCCTGTTACAATCAGGATTCATGCCTTCCTATAAGATTAAGCATTCGTAAGACCAACTTTCCTTACCAGAAAAAAAAAATTCCTTTTTACTCAGCATTACACAAACGAGTCATAGCTAATTCTCTGAAGTGAAAGTGCCATAAAAGATATATATGTATACATTATTTCCAGCTAAATGGTGCCATAAAGCTGTATTACAACTATGAATAATGCTTTTCTGTGTTGATGTTTAAGACTATACAAATACAATTTAGCGATATTTTGGTTTCATCTACCTTTGCAGGATGAGACATTAAAAGAAATCATTACTGTATATTACTAAAGATAAAACTGTTGGGTTATAACATTTTTAATATGGTGAACCTAGGCCAAATACTGAAGCTGGCATTTATTTTATTGCTTTTGATGTCTCTTGTTTAAAGGCACTCCAAAATAAAAAAAATTCCAATGAAAGCCATACTGAACTTTATTGATATAAGTAAAATATCAATAAAATTTATGTTTCCTTATTTAATGAGAAGATAGGAAATGAAATCATTTTTGGAGATATTTTTAAACTGCCTACCAGGTATAATTTAACTATTACCTGTATATTTTTATTGTATTGGAGATTGCAGGATGCATTTTGAGAAGTGTTTTGTTGATGCCCTTTTATTCTACAGAGAATGTAATGATAGTTATTACAACACACCATTTTACACTGATTGTACTGAAATAATTCAATGATATAGAATTAAAATGTTATCTAAGTTCTATAAAGAATATGTTCCCTTCTTACCTCCATGTGGTTCCATAGAACCCAATGATCTCTGTATGTTTTAATACAAGTGTGATAAGAAAATTAATGTTATTAAAATTTCTCTAGAAAGATGTTGCCTTCACCCTGTTGAATGTTGGATGTTAGTAGGTTGAATTTCATGAAATGCTAAGTTTAGAAACATAAACAACTCTTCCCTCATAATTTGTGTAACAGTGTATGAATTAAGAAAAAAAACTTCTTTAGTTATCGTTAGTAATAAATGTTATTTATGCTGTAATCAAATAATATTATATTAAAATCTTTTACATATAATTTTGGGGAAATATGTATTTTATATACCAAATATACTAATATATATGTTATATTATATACCAAATATTTTATGGTCTAAATCTGTATATATTCTATATATTTACTATATATTCAGTCTACTTAGTATACTGATATATATATATATATATTCTATGTACTACATATACTAATATTTCATGTATATGTATGATACTAATCGATATCACTAATGTCTGTCCACTAAAATTTTAGAAAAAATTACTCCTGCAGTTTGCTCCCAGTGAAGCTATTTGTGCATTTGACTATCAAATCGGTAATTTGTTTTTTGGCTAATTACAGATTGCCATTATCTAGTAAAGAAAATTTATCTTATGTTCATGTTCGATAATACTGGTTTCTCCTTAGTAATTTTGTTCTCTTCTCTCTGTGTATATCTTTTTAGGACAATCTTATCCACTATTTTAACAAAACTGTAAGGGATACAATGTTTTATACCTGGACCTTTGTCATGAAATCCAAATACCACTCATCCAAATTACCTGGACAATACCCCTGGGGGTCCTGTAAACACATCCAATTTGATCTTGTGCATCCAGGGTTATCAAGGCAACTGGTGCTCAGCCCAGCTGTCAGAGGTGATCTATTGGTCAGACAGTTAATGAGCGAGGGAGTCATCTCACTCTGCGTTCTCAGAGGAATGTGGACCTTCGTGTCCTCAATTAGGTCACTACAGTGTGCTCGAAATTAGAAGGTTTTGTCCCTAGATTTAAGTAATCAGATTTATGAAATAAAACACAGGGCTCCTAGCTAATTGTGAATTTGATTAACATCTATGTTTGTGTCTATCAATTCCTTTATATAGCAGGTTGTATTTCTAACATAACTATGTCTTATGTAATAGTTGGAGCATACTTATAGTAAAAATATTTATTATCTAAAATTAAAATATAACTGGTCACTTGTTTTTTATTTTACTTATTTTTTTTTTTTTTTTTTGATACTGGGAATTGAAACCAGAGCCTTTGTACTTTGCACTGAGCTACATCCCCAGCACCTTTCACGGCTGTGTTTAATTATTTATTTTGAGACAGGGTTTTACTGTCTCAGGGTTTAAACCCTTAGGTTGCCTAGTCTGGGCTCAAAATTACAGTCCCCTTGTCTCAGCCTCCTGAGGAGTATAATGGTCATCCTTTATTTGATATGGCAATCGTAACTTGCACACATCTGCTCAAGTTGGTCTGTAGGTGAAACAGAATGAAGACATTTGTTTGGAGTATTATGTAGGTTACCTATACTTCAAGTCCTGCTACTCTAATTATATGATTAAATGTACCCTGTATTTTACTGATTATTTCTTGATAATAATTTGCATAAAAGCTACGAGATATTTTGCATTTCAAGATTTTATTTTATCCTTTAGAGAAGAATTTTATTTGTTTTCCTAAGAGTCTCTTTCTAGTTCATCCAGAAACTTAGAAGCAGAGCATCCCTAGCATGTTTTACAACCAGTTTAACTCCATGATGTGGGACATACTTATTTCACAAATAGGAACCATACATTGTTGTACAGAAAGTCTCAATCTTGGCACTCAATTCTGTCCCTGTAATTTTGTTTATTTCAGAATGTCATATGATTGGAGTGAAAAAATATGTATTTCTTTTAACAATATACACTTAAGCTTCTTTTATGTATTTTGGGAGATTGATAATTCATTTTTCTGCCTCGGCTGAGTAAGGTAACACTGTACAAGTGTACCACTCTTTATTTCTTTATTCAATAGTATCTTCATTGGTTTCCATTTTGGTGATTATTAGTGAAGATGCTACAAATAATTATGTGCAGGTTTTTGTGTTCTCACAAGTCTTTGGGTAAATATCTTGATGCATATTTGCTGGATTGTATAGTAAAAGAGCAAAACAAATAAACAAAATCAACAATGACAAGAAAACACCAGAGGAGTCATTCCCAAAACGTCCTCCACAGGGCTTGCATCAGCGTGTTGTCCCACAAGTGGTGAATGAGAGTAACAGTGAAAGAGTCTGTATTTCTCCACGTCATCAGCAGCAGATGATACCATCAATGTTTTTATAGACAATCTAAGAGTTGTGTGGCGAGGGCCTCATTGTTTTAATTTGCAATTTCTTAACACAATTGTGCATCTTTTCATGTGGTTGCCTGCCATCTGTTTATCTTCTTTGGTGTTTCTATTCAGTTCTTGTTTCATGGGGGTGGATTAAAAAAATGTAAATGCATTATTTCTACTGCTAAGTTTAAAAATTATTTATTTATCATAGATACATGTACTTCACCATATATTTGTTTTGCAACTATTTCCTCCTACCCTATAGCTTGTGAACTCATTTACATCTGCGTCTTTTGTAAGGTTTCAAATTTTTGTAGTGATTTTTCTTCCATTCTCATGCTTTTGGTGCTATATCTAAAAACTCATCATGAAACCCAATATCCTTTAGATGCACTCATCATGAAACCCAATATCCTTTAGATGCTCTTATAGGTTGTCCTCTAAGAAATTTATTGCTTTACATTTTATATTTTGGTCTATGTTCCTTCTGTGTGTGTGTGTGTGTGTGTGTGTGTAATGTATAAGTTCTATGTCTGGATTCATTTTTTACATGAATATCCAGTTGTTCTAGTATCAGTTTTTGAAAGGCTAATTTCTTTGGTGGACTTCTTTTGGTCCTGTCTCAAAGATTAATTGACTATATTTTTGTGGCCTTGTCTCTGGGCTCCCTATTCTGTTCTATTGATATATTTGTCTATTTCAACAATACAATGCTTTCTTGACTTTTCTGTTTTGATTTATAGCTTTATCATGTTGAAGTTGGGTAGTGTCAGGCCTCTAACTTTGAGGTTCTGTGTTGCCTGTTCATACAAACTTTAAAATGACTCAACTCAAACTCATAAAAGTTTAACATATTGAGACTTTTTTTATATAGTACTGAATCTATATAGATCAGTTTGAAAGAAGTGAGATCTTAACAATATTAAAGTTTCTCTCTTCATGAAGACAAGACATCTCTAGGAATATTCATTTTTATTTTTATCTTCTTTGTTGTCTTAAATCAGAGTTTTATAGTCTTCAGAAAAATAAACTTTTCATATGATTAGATTTGCATCTACGTATCTTATGATGCTAATGCAAGTAGGATTTTTGTTTTAAATTTTACATTCCAATTTTTTATTGCTGGTTGTTCTAGCAACCCCAAGACCACACTTAGGATTAGCTAGTATTTAGAATCACAAATTTAGAATCTCAAAAAGCTATTATAATTATGGTTACAGTTTGTTACAGCAAAGGATACAGATTAAAATTAGCAAAAAGAAGAGATATATAGGGCATAATACATGAGAATTCAGGCACAACTACCACGTGTGTTTGGAGCCATAAATGTACTTAATTGTCCCAGCAACAATATGTGATGTGTGCCAATAGTTGCCATCCAAAGATTGTCACTAAGTCTTGGCATCCATGGTTCTGTTGGGATGAGTCACACAGACCTGCAGTCCCTGCATGACTAACCTCAGCCCCTTCAACTCCAGCTTCTCTCAGCAAAAACATGTTTTCACCATGAGTCACATTTGTTAGCACAAATCAGTTAATCAGTTTAGTACCATATGGTCCAAGGCCTCAAGCATACTAAAATTAGTATTCATCATACAACACATTTTTAGCATAAGCCATCAGACCAAATAGGTATAGCAAGTTTCCAGGACTGAGGCACAAAAAACTCACTCTTATCAGGTAGAATATTCCAAGACCTCAGAACTCATCCTCCAGGATACAACCAATTTTCTGTTCTAATGATAGCACTTTAAACAAGAACACAGGATTTGAGTAACCCAGTCCTGCTGAATTAACACTCTCCTGCACATTGGTACATAGGAAAGCAATGGCTTTTGTATATTACACTGTATCTTGCCACTAAGTGCTTGTTAGACATTTTTGTTGATCCTTTCAGATTTTCTGAAAGGACAATTTTGTTAATTTCTTTCATATCTGTATTATTTTGTTTCTTCTTCTTGTCTTCTTGTGCTACTAGGATATTCAGTATAGTAACATTAAATGGAAGTGTTGGGAGGATGTATTCTTACACTGTTCCCAATGCAAGGTCCAAACAGTCAGTTTCATCAGGTTGAGGAAGTTACTCTTGAATCCTGGAGAATTATGTTTGCTTTTGTTTAGTGGTTTTCTTTGTGTTGCTAGGATCAAACCCAGGGCTTTGTAAATGCTAGGCAAGTGGTCTAGCACTAAGCTACCTTGTAGCCATAATCCTGGGGAGTTTTAATATGAATGGATGTTAGATTTTGTATTGCATTTTTTTCTTCATATGCTGATATGATCATATAATCTTTCTCATTATATTATTGATGTTATCATTATATCAATCAATCATCAAATGTCCAACCAGATGCAAAACTTGGAATACATACCACTTGGTCATGGCATATAATTTTTTTTTATACTGTTGGATATGAATTGCTAATTTTTCTTTTTTAGTGCTGGGAATTGAACCTAGGTCCTTAAATAGTCTAGCTTATATTTTTCCAAGATTTTTTGTCAATGTTCATAAGAGATATATATTGATTTATAGTTTCCCAATATAGTTTCATTGTTTGGTTTAAGTGTTAGGTTAATGCTAGTCTCATAGGCTCTTGATCTCAAATCAATGGCTATTTCTGAACAATACACGATGTGTTAAGAGCAAGAAGGTCTGATGATCTTTGAAAATAACCTAAGTAGAAATACAATTTGAAAATTTATTGTAAATTAATAGATTTTTCAAACTCAAAAATTGAGAAAAAGTGGAGTTGCCTGCATAATTTATACACTTAGAATTTTGAACTGAGAATGACTCTCTTAATAATAAAAATGATGATTGACCATAAAGAAGTAAATGGTAAAGTGAGGTGGAGTATCTATCAACCAGACTGATGGCTATGGAGAGAAAGAGAAGGAATTGAAACCAAGGAGAAAAGAGGAAGGGATAGTAGGATACATAATTTACAGAGTCATTCAGTCTTGTCAGAAGACAGTTGGTGTTTTATTAGTTGAATACCTAGGAAAATATCAAGTAAACCAAGGAAAATGTATCTATATGTATTTATTCATACATTTAGTTTTAATATACTACATGCATGTGCATAAATGTTTTTCATTTGAAATGTGTATATATGGTATGCAATTTGAGTTTAACTTTTACTGCATAATAACTTAGAGGAAAAATGAATATTACTCAGAGAGTAGTTGAAATACTTAAAGACAATATATCAATGCTCATAATTAACAGAAATTGTAACCAATTGTTTCAATTGTTAATGAAGAAGTTGCATTCATTGTTAAATAAAAGGGTCCTACCAAAGCCTTTAAAATTGTAACAAGAATAACAATAATAAAAATCCTGAAAATTCTGTCAGAAATTTTTAAAAAAGAATTCTCAGTTCTATTTCTGATCATAGTAAACTTGATAACAAATCAAAATTGTTTTCATACTAAAATAAAATTGCAAACCAATGTCACCAATACAAAAGTATTGGCAAAAACGCAAATCTAGAAGTACATAAAAAGGTATTATATTTTGACTTATTTAGGTTTATCACATGAATTAAAGATAATTCAACACTAGAACATTTATCGATGCAATTCACCATACTAAAAGACTAAAGCTAAACAAAACATAAGCCTCTTAATAGACATAAAAATGGATAAAACTATAACAGCAAAATCAATGAAATGTATTTATTAAAGGAAAAAAACAACTCAGCTAATAGAGGTGATGGTAATTTTCTTAACTCATTAACAGACATATACAAAAGATCCACAAAAGCACTGTATTATAATCAAAAATAAAACATTTGGAACCGTCATTTAAAATAAAAATAACTGCTACCTACCTTTATTGAGTATTGTACTGGAACTCCCAGTCAGAAACTCAAGTCAAGGTGAAAAGGAATAAAATGTAAAATTATTCAATAGAATTTGTTTTCTCAGTAAATGTAAAATGATTACATAGAATTTGTTTGATGAGTATCTACATAGAAATCTATATGGATTCTATACAGTATAGAAGTAAAATTTGCTATTAAAAAATGATTAGAATCAGGAACAGTGTTCCGTAATATTACTGAGTAGTGAATAAGTTTCTGGAAAGTAATCTGCATTTCAGTGATCTAATTGTAAATGATTTTATAGAAAAGCCCAAAATCTTAACAAAATATTTAAAATCCCAAAGAATGGAAAACCATGACAACTTTATGAATAGAAAGATTTAATATTTATTTCCTGTTAGTTTTCCTAAATAATGTAAAGGTTCAGTGCAATTTTGATGGGTTTTCATTAGTTTTCCCTAGAACTTAAGAAGTTGATTCTAAAGTTTGTATGGAAATACAAAGTTCTAATAATAGCTAAAACCTCTGAAAGAAGAATAAGCTGCCGTATCTGGCTGCAAACAATAAAGCTTATGGCTTTTAGACAGTGTGAACTGCAATGGTATTAAACAAGATTAAGCCTAATGAAACCATGCAGAAAGCTCTAAAGTAGGCTCAGAATTTTCATAGTTCATATTTGGGAAAACTTACATTTTGTGAAACTGGAAAAAAATGTGTTTTTTTTAAATAAATATAGGTGAAACATTGACTATGTGGAAAAACATAAAATTGAATTTCTCCCTGAAACTGTATTCTTAAACCAATTCCTAACAGCTAAAAAATTTAAATATATGATAGAATTTTAAACTCTTTGAAGAAAAATTGGGATAGTGATGTCTTCATATCACAAAATATCATTTCTCATGTGAAAAATACTAGCTGTCACTTCAAAGTGCATTATTAAGGAAATAAAAAGAACTCCAGGTGTGACAAAGAAAAAGAAAAGCAACTAAGCAGAAAAATCAGCAAAGGACTTGAGTATACTTTTTGCAGAATAAGAAAAATAAATAAAAATGTGAAAAAATTTCAGTCTAATTATAATCAAGGACATTTTATTTATAACATGTTATAATTTTATGCACTTTGAATTAGCAAAAATAAAAAATTGACAGTAACAAGTGTTGTATAAGATGTGAATCAATGAAAATGCGTATACTCTGTAGAAGTATAAATTATAGTCTCTTTCAGAAAACAAGTCTTACTAAATAAAGTTGAATAGATGTATACTCTCTAACAAATAATTCAACCAGTATGTGATTATACTAGAGCGGTCTTTGTTCATTTCCATGAAAACACATATTGAACATGATCATATTGCTTTATTATAAGGGCAAAAAGCTGAAAACAATACAAATGCCAGCAGTAGCATAATGGACACTCATGCAGAAGAATGCTACACAGCAATAGAAACAGACCACAGGTCTACTTCAAGATATTAAAAGGAGAAATTAAGATGAGTCACAGACATATACTATATGGTTCTACATTTTTCTAGGTCATAAATGACCAAAACTAAAGAAGACAGTGGAATCAAATTAACTTATAGAGAATTATTAACACGAAATCAAGAAATTATCATTTGCAGATCAAAAAAGACATAAAACCAAGAGATGCCCACAAGGGATTGTCAAGTCATATTAACAATGTTCTATATAGTCAGCTAGACACAAATGCACTTCCGTGTATTCCTTGATTAGTATTTACACTGCCTTTTTCTTTTCAAAAAGACAAGTATATATTCCCAAGATGTAGCTAATATACTTAATGTTTTTCCTCGGCATGTATTACTTTGGGGAGTTTGTTGAAACTATTTTAAGAAAGATGTCTTGAGCAACCTAGAAGATTCTTAAAGGGTGGTAAGTAGATTATAATAGATGACCTTTAAACTTTTGTGCCACTGGGGAGGGAGTCTCTGGCCTGATTTCACATCAAGATTCTATCAACCTTTATAATTATAACTCCCTTTTAAAATCCTTATCTATTTTGTTAACTCTCCTGATAATATCGTTATTTTATGAAAACAGTGCCTCAATCATAGTGGTCCCCTGAAGGTATTTACACATCATTTTAGAAATCCCTACACTGAATTATGAAATGGTTTTGTCCTAAAAAGGCAGACAAATTTGGAGTAAATGGTATACAATCTGAATGAAGAGACAAAACTGAGCTAATCACTTTAGATAGAAATTCCATTTCCTGCACAGCTGGGCTTAGTGTGCTCATTTTGTAAATATGCTTTGCTATTTTCTTGGTATTAGTTTGCTTGAATAGATTAGAAATTTGAAAGCTGCTTTGTCTAATGTCATAGTAAATTCATATAATGATACAAGAATTCTTATATTTTGTTAAGCATGTATTCTTCCCCTGCTTTCCCTTTGTTGGTGCTGGAAGCCAAGGGGTGAAATAGTAAACAAAACCCTAAACTCAACCCTAAGCTGTTGTAGCAACCAACCTGGAAATTGCTATAGAAAGACATGTAATTCACCGAGTAGGGTACAATACTGAAAGTGTTGATGTATTTTCACATGATATTTGAAGAGATTCAGAGCAACACACTTCTCCATGTCCTTTTTTTTTTTTTTTTTGTGGGTACCAGGGGTCGAACTCAGGACCTCACACGCCAGCAGGCGCCAGTGCCACTGAGCGATATCACAGGCCCTTTTTTCGTATGTGGGTTCCGGGAATCGAACTCAGGCCCTCACACTTGCCAGGCAGGTGCTTATGCCGCTGAGCCATCTCACCGGCCCCTCCTTATCGTTATACAGTGTTTGCCTACAGTTAACATCCCATCACCATGTCCAGGTGGAAGTTTATGAGGTATTTACCTAGCATGCCCTTAGAATACAGGATGAGTTTATTATAAAAATTCTAAGTGCTACACCTTTGTTTAATAGGTTCAACGATATTTAGAAGATGTTTTAGGTGGCCGGAGCTGAAGAGGAAAGGCCAGGATGGTTGGAGACAAATTTTTGAAAACAGCTGAAATACTGTATGGTTACAATTGGTAACACAGAAAATAGGGCTGATTGCTTCTTGTTGTTTTGCTTTATTTTCCACTAAAGACCACAACAACATGTCCTTTTCCACAATCTCTTCCTGACCCTTGCCACACCATCAAGATGTGGGGTTTAAACCTCTTCCCTTTGAGCCTGGACAGATCTTTGTGACACCACTAACAGTTACAGAGTCAGCATATAAATGTAACTTTAGAGACTAGATCATTAGACAAAATATGATTTCCACCTGGATCTGTTTTGGGACACACTCTAAGAACCTACAGACGAGCAACCTAGGCCACTTAGAGAGTCTCATGTCAAATAGATCCGAGGCCTCTGGTCTTCAGGCTTGTGCAAGCTTTCAGGGAACAGCCAGTCAGTACCAAATTGCCAGCTGTGTGTTCAACAGACAATAATATATCCTCCAGCTCAGCTGAAGCTTCTCAGAGCAGATCTGAATCTTTCCCACAAAGCTGCCCACATTGAAGATTACTAAGCAAAACAAATGGTATTTTAAATTGCTCAGTTCTGGGGTAGATTATTATGCAGCAATGTATAACTAGAAAAGAAGTCACAAATCATGGCTGGGTAGGCACAGACGATCAAAGAAGTGAGTTAAAAAATAAGAAGAAAACAAAAACAAAGAAGCCCCCAAAATGTTAGATGGGCTTTGATGGAACTCTACAATCAAAGTTTCTTTAAGTTCTTCAAAGAAAAAGTTCCGTGTGACCATTGGAGGAGGTTATTAACTGTAAGCTTTGAATTAAAGAGGCAATTGAGAAAATAATTAGATTATTTTAGTTACGCTTTAATGGAGTTTCTTTGGATGAGTCACTATCCTAAATTCTCCTTTGAAGTAGGGTTCACCAGTGCAAATGAAGCCTTCTAGAACTTCTTGGCAAGAAAAACGCCAATAATTATTGAGACTTAATAAAATTCTCTTAACTTCTGGAGAACTGAAATTGTTGGAAGTGCTGAATATAATGTGTAAGTTATTACTCTTTAAAAGGAGAGAAGCTATTCTCCATGCATTAGTAATTTTGAGGATTTTAAAAATTTATATGAATGAAAGTCAAGAAGACCCTCTAAAATTGAACAGAATTCACTAGCATGAGAGTAGATTAGTGACTGTAAATTTTAAAACTGTTGACCATTTGCTTACATATGCAGATCTTACTTGGAGAGGACAAAATGGATTCTCTATAGGATATAATTCCCTGTTTAAAAAGACATGTAATATACTTAGTAATTTGTGAAAAAGGTATTTGACAATGTCTTACAGCCTAAGTTTATTTATTTGTGTTTGCTTTAAGAGACACAAGTGTATCCTATGTACTTAAAGCTACATCTTGGAAATATGTATACCTCCTTATGACCTTTCTGATGCTAATGAATTCCTAAGCACAGAATCCGTGAACCTCGCACAACTCCACACATGTGAACCAGATATTCAAAGAGGACTTCTATGGATGACTTTGGATAGTTGAGATGCCTCGCACTCCTTCCAAATCTATTATTCAACCCACTATATCTATAAAGGAGAGAATGGAGTTGTTCTAATTACAGGCAGTTTGAAATGCACAAGATGTGAGAAATAAAGGACTGCAAAGAGAGCATATCCATTGGATGAATAACAGGCACAGACAAGTCCCATCACCCACACCGTGAGGGTTTTTTCTTTAGTTTACTACAACACTGTATTGGCAAACAATAATTCATGCTGTTCCATTCTGATTTTCTTGGCCATGTGTATAAAGTTCAGTATCTGAATGATCTGGGGGGCAAAGATGAGTCCCAGGGGACAGTGGGAGTTAAGCTGGTCTTATTTTCAAAATAATTACCAAAGAATTTTAACTAATTATACATATGTAGGATTTGAGAAATATTCTTAATAAAGACAAATAGATACTTTTATTATAAATTATTATACACAATTATACATACCATATAGATACCCATCTGTACATCTATATTTTCCCATGCTAATCAATGTTAACTTGAATAAAAGATTACATTTCATGAAAAAGCAACCCTTCATTCCTAAAATATGACTGGAAATGCTGGCGTATCCCACTAGTCAATATAATGTGATTAAGCTAGTGGACAACAGTGCCAGTGTTTTGGAAATGCACATTTGTGTAATATCAGCTTACTCTGCAGCATTTAGGTATCTGGTATTTAATTAATCTACAAAGTAGAATGCTGTAAAGGAGGCACACTGTTTTCTCTTTTCTGATTTCAGAGTGTCTACCCTGAAAACTGTCCAGTGATTTGGTGTATAGAGTTGATTATGAAATATTTTAAATTTTAAATTGAGAAAAATGCATAGTCACAATGAATAATATGTAAAGAAAGGATAGAACAAGGTATCTGCCATATATCCTGGTCATAATTGTATTTCATTTTCCTTTTAAATTTTGGCTACCTAAAGCCAACAACAAAAGTTCAATTATCTGTTACTGTTTATTTGCAAAAGCAAATGTGCTAAAAATTATTTTATATATTTATGCAGTTTTCAAAAAGCCTAAGGTAGCTGATTTATTCATGAAATGTTGAAAGGACACAGACAAATCCCCAGAGTGATGCTAATTTTAAAATTAAATATACATAAATTAATCTATATAACTGGTTGCAAATAACTTAGAAAATGCATGGAATTTATTATGAGCAATTAAAAAAGCATTCAATAATTACCAACAAAGAGAATGATTTATAAAATGAACTTACATTTTTTCTATTGTATAGTGATGAAGCTTGCCTAGATCTACAGAAACCCATTGCTGTTTGTAATATTTTCTTGAAAGAATAGTTTCAAACTTTCTCCTCTTCATATAGAAAAAAATGCTAAAGCTTCAAGATATAGAGCTTTGAATAGAAAAAATTTGACATGAATATCATTAAGCCTAAAGCTACTTTATAATTTTAGTCTTTGATACTTAAATAATTAAGTATCTTTCATGGACTTGCTTAATGCTGCATTTTATTCCACAGAGAATATTGTAAGAGTGAGCTTAAACATTAACTCACTTGCCTATATCAAAATGATAGTTACATTTAATGTCTGTAACAGGCTATGTACTGTCACGGGTACAGAACATTATCTCAATTACTCTCAGTTACTTCAAATTCAAGAAATAAACCTTACTGCCTCCATTGCACAGATGAAGGGGTACAATTTTGCTTTCCGTAACAAGTTGGCTAACTCTGACCTGTGGTCCAAGTTGGCCCACCACTTATTTTTGTAAATAAAATCCTATTGGAAAGCAGTTACATACATTTATGCACATTGTCTGTGGCTG
This sequence comes from Erethizon dorsatum, assembly GCA_028451465.1. Lineage (NCBI taxonomy): Eukaryota > Metazoa > Chordata > Mammalia > Rodentia > Erethizontidae > Erethizon > Erethizon dorsatum. Next base: position 40,147,145 of record CM051825.1, read on the forward strand.
CATCCTCTTCACAGTGGCAGAGGTATTTGCAACAGAAGGTATATACAAGCTATGATAAAAAAATGAAGTGAATGTTTAAATTAAAAACTTGATTACAGTAAAAGACATATTTTCATGGGCCGGTGAGATGGCTCAGTGGTGTAAGTGCCTGCCTGGCAATCGTGAGGTCCTGAGTTCGACTTCCAGTACCCACACACGAAAAAAGGGCCAGTGATATTGCTCAGCGGCATGGGTGCCTGCTGGTGCACGAGGTCCTGATTTCGACCCCCAGTACCCACACACACACACACAAAAAAGACATATTTTCATTAACATCACTCAAAATATTCCCTATTACTCAGATACACTTATCCCATCATTCTTGGCACTTTCTGAAGCATTCTAAAAGTCCTTTTTTGTGTGTGTGTGTGTCTCTAGTTACACTGCTTGATGGCTTGATGTCCTGAATTGATGGAAAACTTTTACCTTTACTGGTCATTTTGACTTTGAGAAGAGCCAGAAGTTGCACAGCATCAGATCCAGTGAATAAGGTGGATAAGGACACACCATAATGATGTTATTTGACAGGAATTGCCGTAAGTATTTTGAGTTGATTCAGGTATTGAGACAGCTAAGAAGACACTAATGAAAAAGAATCGCCAAAACTGCTTCAGAAAATGGCAAGAAGGATAGGATAAGTATGTCTGAATCAAGAGGGAGTATTTGGAGGGGGATTAATGACAATGTGTCTTTTACTGCAATAAATTTTACTTTTATTTAAACATTCACCATGTAGTTTGATCACAACTCATCTTCTGTAAACCAGAAACATTTGCTACCTGGCTGTTTACAAAATATGTTTGTTGATCTCTGCTGTAGGTCAGTAAGCTACAGCTGCCTTTCAAATCTAGGGTTTCCTCATACTGAAACCTGCTTTTTTCTCTATAACATGACACATTTCAAAAGAAAAATGTTAAGGAAGTAAATAATGAATTTATTCATTTTTTAAAACCGATTTACCTTGATAGTCAAAAATAACAAAATGAGGGTTCTTGTTTTGAATTCTATCTTAGAAATACATTACATTTTGAATCCAAAACAACATTAAAATATTCATGGGAAGACATATCATTTTAAAGTATCAATAATAATTCTTGCTTTTTCTGCACTCAAATGTCTGGGACAAATAGGCTCTTTCTAACTTTATTATCTATTATTCTGCAATTCTGTGGCCATTATCTGTGGTTAGCCAGGTTCACTTAGATGTGAATGATCTAAAATGGCTTAAAGTATTGTTTTCAATGGACAATGCAGAAGAACTATATTTATATACACAAAGTAATAGATATAACATATTAAAATGACTCAGAAGTTCATTTTCAGTAATTATGAAATATTATTCATAAATACTCAATTCAATACAAAATTATTTAAGATTTTTCAAGTTTTGTGAAACACTTTTAAGGGTAATAGTAATTATTATTTGCATGGATATTGATTTAATATTAGAATCATTTTTACCTACAATGCTACTTTTGATTACTCATGTACACCAACAGACACAAACAAGTAAAGCATACGTACTCTAATTAAAGTGAATTAGCAGTTACAATGTATGAATTACAATGCTGCCTTTTACATTGTTGGTGAGAATGTAAACTAGTACAACCACTGGAAACCAGTATGGAGATTTTTCAAAAACTAAAACTAAAAATTCTGTTTGACTCAAACGTTCCACTTCTAGGCATAGTTTTTCCCGAAAGGGTTTAAGTTATCATATTACAATGATACACGTATACCCACGTTTACAGCAGCATAATTTATAATAGCTAGATCGTGTAAATGGGCTATGTGCTCATCAATAGAGGAATGAACAAAGAAAATGTGGTATTTATTAATAATGGAGTACTACTCTTCTGTAAAGAACAGTAAACAACGCAGTTGTAGATAAATGGATGCAACTTAAGACTACAATAATAAGTAAAATAAATCTACACACAAGTTTAAATGTTGTAAGATTTCTCTTATATGAGAGACCCAAAATATAAATAACAAGCAAAATGAAAGATAAATAATAAGAACTGGGGAGATTTTGTTTTTCAAATTAAAAGAGGAATAGGAGGTGGGAGAGGAAGAGAGAGAAAAGGGATGGAAATTTAAAAAAATGAATTGACAGGAAAAAATGGAAATAGAGCTTTGGTAAATGGGGAGGAGAAGGAGAGTCAGAAGAAACAAAAAGGGATGGGAGGGGTAGGGGACAAAAAAAGAATTAAGAAGTGTTATGTACATGTACCAACTTCCCACAATAGATGTAATCATTATGTACTGCAAACCTGTACTAATAAAAATTTTTTTAAGTAAAAATAACTCAAATGCTTAGGTTCTTGAGAGGAAGATAGATGTGATATGTATTTTTTGAACACTACAAGCAAATTTTATAACTACAATAATCAGGGCACTAAGGCAATGCGCTCAAAGAAACTGATGTTCAGATTTGGACAAGGGAGGTGGTAGAAATGTGTCATTGTGGAACACTTCAGCCTAGCCCCTAAGCGTGACTGATATTTTAGGAAGGATGATTCTTCATTGCATGGTCCCGTGCATTGTAGAATGCTTAACAGTATCCCTGTCTTCTACCACTAAGCACCAGTAGTAGCCTTGTGTTTCCCAATTGTAACAAACAAAAATACAAGCAGATGTGGTCAAATGTCACAGGGGAGCAAAATCTCCTTGAGAACCATCAAGTAATGAATGGATTTGAATGAACAAGTTTAAAAATAAAACTCAGACATGAAAATAGATTAGTCATCCATGTGAGAAATGGGCAGAAGAAAAGAGAAAGACGAAAGTGTATATTTTGGAGGTAAAATACACAGAGCTTCACAGATTGAGAACAGGTTGTGCAGGAGTTTTCTAGCTTTAGTAGAAAGAAGAATCACTAGGGGGGCTTGTTATAAAGTATAAATTATGGCAATTCTGATTCATTTAGTTTGGGTGAGAGCCAGGGATGAAGTTCTTAACAAATATCACTTTTTTTCTTTTCTTTTTTTTTTGTGGGTACCGGGGGTCGACCTCAGGACCTCGTGCGCCAGCAGGTGCCCATGCCGCTGAGCGATATCACCGGCCCTTTTGTTCGTATGTGGGTACCAGGAGTCAGACTTGGTCCCTCGCGCTTGCCAGGCAGGCGCTTACACCGCTGAACCATCTCACCAGCCCCAAACATCACATTTTGAAAACATGAATTAATGCAGGCAGTGGAAGACTATTAGAAGACAAGTCTAGAAATAATGAGAGCATAACCCAATTAGTGGTAAACTATAACTAGAATGCTTGACCAAGAAAACATAGTAGGGCCGGTGAGATGGCTCAGCAGCTTAAGCGCCTGCCTTACAAGCGTGAGGGCCCGAGTTCGACTCCCGGAACCCACATACGAAAAAGGGGCCGGTGATATCGCTCAGTGGCACGGGTGCCTGCTGGTGCGCGAGGTCCTGAGGTCGACCCCCCGGTACCCACAAAAAAAAAAAAAAACATAGTAAAGTAGGATAGGCTCAGGTTGAGAGTTGGACTCTGGGTTCCTTGGTGGAAAGATTCTTTTCACAGACCACATTTCCTGCCAGAAGTTTCTATAGTTTATTACACAGGGCTCATGTTCAAGAGCCCTGTGGTTGATGTTAATAAAATGAAATGACTGCAGAAGAAAAAAAAAGTAAATATTATATTAGAAATAGAATTTTCTGCTCCAATGACCTCAATTCTTGATTTAATATATCACTATTACATCCATAATATTAGGTTACTTATTCAATATTTATTTATGAATGCTAAAGATAACTCTTGCACTAAAGAAAGAGGAGCAATTTATACTCCTAAAATATCCACGACTGTTTTAAGAAGGAGGCAAAGAGAAGTATTTTAGAATATTTTGTTAAACATTTGCTAGTCGTGAACCAGAGAAGTAAGGCACAGAGCATGGAATATTCTCAACCCACACATCTTCATTTTGGAAAGACACTGTTTTAATCAAAATTCTTTTGTATTGTGAGTAATTTACTTAAAAATTTTCCCACACAGATAGCATGTAAATTGTCTTTATTGTGAGCTTGTAGTATTTGGTTATCATTTGTACTCTAATTGGATATACATATTCCAAGGCAGCAATGATATTTTAATTAGCATGATGGCTGTTAGAAATGATTTTTTAATTGTTGAAATTTAGTGATGTTAAATACATGTGGATTGGATAGAAATAGTGTAAATGCATTACCATCTTGGTCTAACTAATGTATAAGAATATAAGTTGTTCATATACTCTAACCTTTGAAATGGTGGCCTTGATTGGGACTTTTACCTTTTGAGGTTTTATTAGAGGATTGTGTCTAGTAACTTTTACTAGTTTAGTGCATTCCAGGGTGCCTGAAAGAGACTTCTTTTTACTTGCACTTTTTTGGCCTGAATGTTAATGAGTGGCTGTACTTGCAGGAAAAATCATTCTGAACATTCTTTGAACCACAAACCTTATACCAGGGATGCTAGCAAGGAGAATTAATACCACAGTTCATTGCCTCTGAAATACACCTTTCAAAAACAATACAACATTACTGAAATGAGGATGCACGATACAAGATTTTTTTGACTAGGTAGTATTCAGGGTACACTTATCAGTTTCGACATATTCTAGTAAGAGAAAAATATTGCCAACAGTTTAGCTTGCTGGAGATTTGAAATTATAGATAATAGTATAGATCTGTGGTGGCAAACCTATGGCACACGTGCCCCAGCAGGCTGTTCATATCACTGAAAGCTCTAAAAGATTCATGCTTGCTGGTGTAGACTCATTTAAGAAATATTGCGGCAATAATTTTGATAGAATAGAGGATTATATTGCAAACTTTGATGGGGAGCACTGATATTTATGATTCTGGATCCCAAGTTAATTTAGAAGAGTTAAATTTTGAAAGTGGAGATGTTTTAGGAATAATTTAATTAGTGTACTTTCCATATATCTTCCATTTCATGTATATTAAATGATGTGCAATAATTTTTAAAACCTTATGTCTAAATTAAGTAGCTCTTTGATTAACGATACAATGATTTCTAAGTGGTAAGAAAGATGTTTTTCATGGTTTAGTAGTAAATGATTTTTTTTCTCTGCTTTATGTGAATCAAGTCTGTTTTATAATAGATGGCATTTAGAGTAGATGAAATACGGTCATTTTGAATCAAGGATATGTCTTAGTTAATTTCTTATAATACCCTGTCCCAGAGTGAACATTTCTTTCTAGACTACCAGAGTGAAAAATGTTCCTCACTCAAGCAGGCTCACAACCTCAAATCCTAAGGACACTTGAATACGGTCTCAAATTTCTTTTCAAATCCTACCTCCATTCCTACCCTGGGGGACATCTCTGAATACCTAATAACAGAGACAGCAATTGGACTTCAACATAAATATGCAAATGAACCATACTAGTGACTGACTACAATGATCTATGGAACAATTCTTCAAAATACTTAACGGTGTGAGTTCAAACACAAAATATAACTACAAGGTTCACAGGTTTAAAATGCTAAGTTGCTCAATAAGAGAACTATTCCATATTTTAATAAATGAAAAATATTTCCAAGTTCAAGCACAAATGAACTGAATCTAAACCATTAGCACAATAACTAGTGGTTTTCTGTGCTTCACTTCTGAGTTTATCACATGGGGCCATTTTGTAAGGTTTAATGTATAAATGTCTTTAAATTAGTATCCCTTTTTCCCCATTATCAAAACACCAAATCTTGTCTCCATGTTTTGTTTTGGTTTGGCTCTAGTGTGAGGTTTTTTTTTTTTATTTTTTCTTTCCTTTACCTAATCTCTCATATCTCTAGATTTCATGCAGTTTGTTATGATTGTAACATCAAACACAAGCTCATAGGAAAAAATGGTCTAAATATTCCACTATTAAGAGCACATTTTATTCATACTAAATTTCTGAATAAAGTCATACAAATATTGTCTTGAGTTAGAAAATATTGTAAAGGACACAAATAGATATTTCAAGAAATTCTGTAGAGATTACAAAGAAGTCGCTTAAGATGTATGCCGCAGTGTACCAATAAGCTTAAACTTATGTAAGTTAATGTGTATGCCTTTTAAGTTAACACAGCTTGTGATAAAACCAAATTTGCAAGGAAAAATTACTGGAGATTTATATATGAAGTCCTCAGTTTGATAAGCAATTTCCTGTATACTTTTTCTGTGTATAATGTGCTAATTCCTTAGAATATAACATCACTTTTATGCAAGAAATTCCTATCAGAGCTCCACTCTTGGAAGATTGCCTGGGTAGAGAAAGCTTTGATGGAAAACCTAAGAGAGAAATAAAAACTTCCAGTAGGACATGAAAGTAACTCTTGGGTTTTCAGAGTAAAAGAAAAGTAAAAGGAGTATAAAATTGGTAAGAAGAATAAACAAAACTAAAGCACATTGTTCTTTATTAAGCATAAGGTGCTTCTAAATTGGATGTGTCACTTTTCTGGAATCAGAGAAAGTGAATTGCTAACAGCAGCAATTCTGTGGTGGGAGGATTGTTGCTTAAGCCCCTGGCTTCTTCCTTTCCCAGCTCTTCAGAGGCAGAATATCCTCCTCTCAGAAAAGTTAGGAGGAATAAAAGGCCGTAACAATACAAGTGAGGTAACAAGGGCATATGCTATCAGGATTCACTGAAGAATGCACGGATTTATGCTTTAAGAAGTAAACACTTTACACACACAAGGACGTTTGGAATTTGCCATGAAGGAAATGAGAACCTCGGGTGCAGACAAAGAGATCATGCTCAAAGGAATAAAGAATGGTACATATTTATTGGTATATTGAAGCCTATACAACCTGTGGCCACTAGGAACTTATTTGGAAACACATAAAGTTCAATATCAATCTTATTTGGTTGCTATGGCATGGAGAATATACTCCAGCTAAGCCTCAGGAGGTCTCAGTAAGAGGTAGGAAGGGATCCTTCTGCGGTGTTGGGTCTTGATGTGTGATGTCATTGCTGAAGAAGGATAATGGAAGTGGGATCTTATACAGGATTACACGATGTCAAGAAGCAAAGACAATTCATGAATTTAAATGTCATAAACGATGTTTTTCCCCAAGTTGTGAAAATTAAAGTGAAGCTAAGGTTGTAATAGGTGAAGAGGTAGTGATATTTCAGAATAGGGTAAATTTTTCATTTGGAATATTGCTCTTTGTACTGGTCTTGTGCCATCTGTTTTGTTGGAGATATTGTTACATTATGCTGGGAACTTGCAGCTTGGTTAGTGGTCTGGGGAAGTTTTCATTTCCTCAGGAAGCATGACCAGAAAACCACTTGGAGTTTAAAGGCTAATCAAAATGTTCTATATATTTTTCATTTACTGTTAAAACTTATGAAATAAACAAATAGTCATATGAAGGAAAGTGGACAGATTGAATATCTTGATAATGCTATAAATCATCAGTCAATAAAAACATATATGACCGAGAATAAATCTGGTCATATGGCAGACACCATGAAACTTTGGGAGTTCCACACCAAGTAGAATAAGCACCCCCATCAATTCAGTAATTTATCATAATCTGAACGATTTGACAGCAAGAGAAGGAGAAAGGGGGAAATTTGGCAGCTTCATGTGATTGCCAGCTGATGATTTGCTGTTAAATAGCTGGAATTCATTTTTCCATTATTCTATGACTATAAATGGCATGGTCACCACTTGCTTTGCATGATAGGATTTTCTGTTTTGTTATCAGAAGAAATTAAGAGGACTGTTCAAAAAAAATCCTTGTTTTGGTCACTTGGATCCCATAAAATAATTACAGGAGAGTAAGTGAAAAACATCTAGACAGCAGGATTTGAATCACGTGTATTATGCACGTAACTTTGGGAAAAGAATTTAACCTTCCTGAGCCTACTTGTAAAATACAGGTGGCAATGTAGACCTCTTAGGGTGGCCAACACTGTGATCTAAAATAAGTGAAAATACCTGATCCACACAAAATATTCAATTAGTGTGGATAAAATCTTTTTTTCCCTCTAAGTCCCTTTTCCTTTGCTTCCCTTCCTCCTCCTCCCATCTCTTCCCATTTGAACAAGTTTTTCCTACTTCCCAATATCTATTTTCTATTTCACTTATTATTTGTACTTTGGGATTCATATACAAGAGAAACGATGCAATATTTAAATTTCTGTGTTTGATTTATTTACTTAGGATTATGGTCTAGCAGTGCATCCATTTACCTAAAAATATCTTAAGTTTATCTTTCTTTAAGACAGAGTAGTACTCCTTTGTGTAGAAATGCCATATTTTATTTATTCATTCATCTGTGGATGGGCTGTTTCCAAGACTTAGCTGTTATGAATTTTGCTGATAAACATGGGTATGCTTAATTCTTGGGTACCTAGGAGGTATTTAGATATCTAGAACTAGGAATCAGCAAATGCATGGACAACACAGCCTATACTTTCTCTATTTTTGTCTTAGTTCTGCCTGTGTTTCTATCCTATTCATCTTCTGTATCTCAGATTTCTCAGGGATTAATATCCATGTCTACTTATCAAATTAAAAAACTACATGGTCACCATTCAATAGACCACCTAGAGGACGTGTATCTCCTTTATTTCGACTCCTCAAGGAAGAGAATCTGACTGCCTAAAAGGGGAGGCTGAGGCGAAATTTAAACAGAGTTGCCACAGATTCAACCTTGGGAAATGAAGACTGGTGACTGCTCCTGAATAAAGGGTGTCAACAGGTCATTGGAAGTTGGGAAGATAATAAAAGATACTTATTACCAATATCTAATGATAAATATTAATTATTATTCTAGGTCATGATGGCAAGAGTAGAATTTATTTTTTATTTAAAGATTAATTTGTCTAAAATAATAATAGTATCATTTATAAGTGCTTATTATCAGTGGGACAATAATTTTTCTTGACATTTAAACCCACAAGCCTATGTGTAGGTGCTTTTATTATCTTGAATTACAGATGAGAACTTTAGGTTTAGAGTACATGTTCAAATTTGCATGATTTTTATAATCTATAATAGAGAACAGAAAGTCACTAATTCTATTAAATAATTCAAAATAGATTTGAGACCTAAGTATCAGAAATATGCCAGTAAGAATCTGAATGAAAATGGAAGACATGTTCAGTGGATGTTTGCCACATTTCATTTAACATAAGGAAAATGAAAAAAAATTACCCAACTTTATAATAACAGATGTTTTGAAAGTAATTGGACAATGTTTCATTTTAATGACCATGATCAATATTAAAATAAGAAAATAAAACAAAATTTCAACCTATAATTTAAAGGAATCTCTTTATTTTACCCTGGGTAAGACTTAAAGTTTTGTGATACACAATTTTAAATACATCTTTAAATAATACAAAGACACAGAGAAAATGATGTGCAATGGTACTAATTCTTTATAAATTCCAGCAGTTTAGCTAATGCAACTTAAGAGTAAATTTGCCAGGCATTTGTCAGTCATACTTAAAGAATCATTCAACTAAGAGTTAAACTCAATTTGAACCTTAAGAAAAGGTGAAATAAGAGCTAATCTTCCAAAGGAAAAAAAAAAGTGAAATCAGAAATGAAGAATAAAGGTGACAAGGGCAAAGTCAGAAACAGTAATTATAACCTCTTGTGGGAGAGCTAACTTGGAGAGCTAAAACTTGTCCTACAATTTTGTGAACATGGAATATTAATCTGATATAAAGCGAAACAGTATGTCAACTTCCACTTTCCATTTCAAATACATACAGATTTTCAGCAAACACGTCTTTATACAGGAAATAAAAGAGCCTAGTTTTATATAGGTTGCAGTTCCTGAGCCAATGTTCTATAAATAACCCACTGATATCAAGTGAATTACAGGCTTCTCCAGCTAGGGAAGCCGTAGGCAAACCCAGAAGCCTATTAAGAAGGAAATGACAAGCTTTAGGCACTTAATTGCATTAACCCATCACCAGTAAGACACCAGAAGTCTAAAACTAATCTGACTGGGGATTGACTAGAATTGAATCCACCCTAAGATGTTTTTCCCATCTTAAAACCCTTGTGTGTTTAAACAAAAAAATCTGATTACTAGTTTGGTCAAGAGCAATTTTAGTTTCCCTTTAAGTCAAGGAGAAATTTGTTTGCTTTGATTGCCTTTACTATGAGAATAAGAATATTTATAAAACTAAAAATATGCAAAATATTTCAGGGAAAATGTGCATATTCACTATCTATGGATGAGTTGCGACACAAGCATGAAATTTATCAGTGTACACTTACTCCTTCACAAAGATCTCTTTCTTTGTTTTCACTCTATCAAAACATCCCATCTCTAATTTCTTCTTTTTTATAATGGGCTACATACAATATCTAACCTGTTTCTTATTTGTTATCAAGTAGCTGTTGCCACTTGTAGCAGATATGATCTATGGTCTGTTCAGATCTTTCTGAATTATTTATTCAGTAGGCCTCATTTTGGGGTCTACATGCTGGCTTCTAGTTGCCCACACCTGAAACTCTTATGCATGCCTCCCTTGAGCAGTTGGGAATACCAAGCCTTCAGACAAAGAGCTGGCCAACACTGAAATTTACATCCCGACAACTTTGTAAGATACAGAGAACCAGCTACAGCTAAGAAAGCCAGCACCTTTGCATCCCATCAGGAAAATCCCAAAGCATGGTTTCAGCTCCAGGGCTCCCTACAGAATCAGCACCCCTGCTGGTCTCCCTTCTTCACTGCCTGCCTTACTTTCCTCAGTGCACTTCCTTAAAAAGTCACTTCAGTAAATTCTCCTCTCATCATCTGTTGTGGGTGATTTGACCTCAGAAACCACTTTTCTGGTTTCTGTATTATTCTTCTCACAGATGAATGCATCTATTTTGTTAGCAACCATTCTAGACAATTTCTAAATATCACTAGTGGGCCTACCTGTAAGTCCTTATACTGTTTAAACATAAAGTGAATTGCTAGAGAGAGGAATAAAAGGTGAAGTCTTTTACCTGTACATAAAAAACTCTCACCAATATTCTCATACCCAGCATCTCTCATGATGATCTTTTGAGGGTGGGTTATTCTTGAGTTATAAATGCGTATGCAAAGAAAAAGATACAGTTGGAAAATCTTGATCTCTGAAAAAGCTGGTAAGTAATCAAATCCAAAAACAGTTTTAGAACATTATGTCTGAACCACAAAGAACATGTAGCCTCCTCTTAGTATACTGACTATTGAAATAAATAGAGCACAGTTTGGTGTGTCAAATTGTTAAATGGTATTAAATCAAATAATTCTAATTGGAATGTATTCTAAGCTTTAGCTAGCAGAAAATCAAAATGAGAACCATTTTGTATTGGGAAATTAGAGAATAAACTTATAAACCAATAGATTGAAGTTAACTATAATAAAGTGAGACCTCAATTGTTCTATGAAGAACCCTATGTAGAAAAAAATGCTGAGGATAGGACAATTGAAAAACATATCTTTGGATTCTGAAATAGTAAAGCATAACATAAACTATGTAGTTTTACTGTGAAGAGTAATATCCCTTTTTTAATTATTCATGTTTGTCAGAGAAAATGCTATTTTTACCACATAATTTTCTCTCCCTGCACATGAAAAACCAATGTATCTGCCCAGTTAGATTCAAGGATATGTGACTGAGATCTGACCAAAACAATGTGGGTGGAAGTGATATAAATGACGCTGAAACTTACTTACTTAAAAATAGAGTTTAGTGCTAAAAGTTTTCTTTCTGTAATGCATAATGGAGAGTTCAGAATTCTAAGTCATTGAAAAAACCACCCTCCTCACATCTAAACAAAGCTTGTGAATCAGAAATAAGCTTCAGTTTACTGAAGTCATTGAGATTTGAGAGCTTATTGTTTACTCATACATTGTTGAGTATATTCTGACTAATACACAAATTTTAGTAATATTCACTCCACCAATCAAAAAGAAGACTGAGCAGCATCTATATAAATGTTTGTTGATAATATACTAAAATGTGTATTTTATGAAATATGCAATGTGAAAAAGAAGAATTATCAGTTACATATATAGATTTTCTACATGGAATGGGGAAAGTGTGAAGACAATACTACTACAAATATTGCAATGATAATACACTGCCTATCATAAAAAGCCATATTTTTTAACCTATCTAAGAACTAAGGATGCAAAGACAGCCACGATATAAACTCCAGCAAATGAAAAGCTGTTTCTAGGAGAGAGAATACCCATGACTGCTTCCCTCCTTGGCAGAACACTGAGAACAAGAAGGGGCTACCACAGATGTATGGAAGCACAAGCAGTGACATAGTCATAAAGATGTCGGAGACCATCATAGGGGTTGGGCACAGAATCTTGGGCCCTTGGCCTTTTATTCATCAAAATCTTGACTCACGTTTTCTCCTAAAGTAGTCAGGGACATAAAAGTTTTTGTTAAAAACAATAACAACAACACCCAGTATCATTTTTCTCTTGTATCTACAAATGCGTAATAGACCACTTTTAAAAGTCCAATAATGTTTGACCTTTATTTTGTGATACTCTGGATGAAAGCCTTCTCAGCTGCACATATAGTCATTTTAGTTCTTTAGTATGTGTTGCTCTATGAGTCCTAAATCTATCTGGCTTATCTCATCACCCTTCAAGACGAGGATATCAGGATAAGAGGCTTGCAGGGACACTCAGCTATACCCAGAAGTCTCCAGTCTTTATTTTAAACCTGTGATCACCTCAATTTCAGAAAAGGCAGAGCACCACATGACTGGAACCATCACAGACAAGAACAATCATTTTATGAAACAAAACCACCCCTCAAGCCATGAGGACTCCAGAACTACAAAACTGGGACTGAGATAATGACCAACTGGACCCTTGCCAACCAGCTAATATTTAAAAGCTGACTTCTTACCTTTGTGGGCGAGCCAGGCTGATCCCATATATTAGAGTGTGCCCCTTCCAGCTACTCGAGCTGTGATCTTTTCCTTTCCTCTCTTACTTTTTTCTGCACATTCATGTTTTAGTTTTAATTTTCATTATTACTTAAAGCAAGGAACCACACTAGCCAGTGATAGCTGAATGTTCACTGGATGTTTAAAAGTCAAGGATGAGCTGATTTAGCAGTTTAGGATCTGTAGGTCTCCCATAAACAAGGAAGCTTTGCAATATACTGCCAAATATCTTCCTTGGGCCTTCACCATGTTTTTATAATCATTAAGGGGGCACAGTAGGAAAGATGAAAACCCTGCCCCAACAAAGATATGTCTTCACAGGGCCAGAAAATGGGCAGAGGATATGACAGAATTCTTTTAACCCTTTGAACATTGTAATGATTAATTTTATGTGTCAACTTTCTGTGCTTAAGGTATGCCCAGACAGTTTGTAAAACATTATTTGTGGAAAAAGGCTAGTTTAGCAGAGTATACAATCATTTTGGAATAGCCATCCTACAGTAATCAAACACCAAAGCAATGTTTATCCTATCTGCAGCATTAGCAAGACTGATAAGAGTGCTAGATACCCATACCCCTCCAGTCATAGCAAGTGGAGGAGGCAGCTCCCCATTTCTATCATTGTGAAGGTGTCCATGGGGCCAAGTGAGGAGCTGAATTTCTCTATCCCAGCAGCAATAAAGTGGTCTAGGTCACTCCTCTACTTAGCTCTACCATTGGTGCCTCCACAGGCCAATGGGGAGCTGAACTTTAGCCCCAACCTGGCAACAGTGAGGCAGAGAAAGGCCATGCAAGGTGTTGCAAGGTAATGCTGGTTGGCATTCCACTCTCTCTTCTCTAAAGTATCAGTGGAGAGTCAGCAGAAAGTATAAGCTGAAAGAGCACAGTGAGGCTGAACCTTTGCTTCTGTCCATCTCTACTGGTGTCTGTGGAGAAAAAAAGGAACCGAGCATCTTCCCAACTTGACAACAAAGGAGCAGACGGAGACAGTAGGATGTCATGTTAGTCAGCGTCCTGCTTTGCCCCTACTGGTATCAGCAGGGCTCAAAATGGAGTAGAATGCCCGCACTCAGCAATGCTGAAATAGGACGAAGGGGTGTGAGGTTGTACTAACTGACACTTTATTTCCTTCATGTCACTGTGTCAAAGGAGCCCACTCGGGAGCTTGATTTCTACCCCTGGCTGGCATGGTGAGAAAGTGTGAGTGACTGCTGTGCGATCTTGCTGCATTGGTATCCATCGGTAGGATTTAGGGGAGTTAAACATTCACTCCAAGCTGGCACCACACAAGTCATATACACAGGATCACTGCCTCAAATGAAGATGGGAAAAAGGATTTTGATCCAGAGTCTAATGAAATAATACAAAAATATCCAGTTTACATATACCTGAAGTGTCCAGTGATTGAAAATCACTCATTATCCCAAGAACCAGGAACATCTCAACTTGAGTGATGAAAGACCGTCAATAGATGCCCACACAAAAAGGACACATATGTTGGAGTTGTCTGTCAAGAACTTTAAAGCAGTCATCGTCAAAGTGCTTCTTGGAGTAATCAGAAACATGTTCAGTACATATGGAGACAATAGAAACACTCAGAAAAGAAATAGAAGATATAAAACAGAATTAAATGGAACTTTAGGAGTGGAAAAATACAATACAGTATCTAAATAGAAAACTCACCCAATGTCTTAAATAGCAAATGAATGTAATATAATAATAAGTTACTTTTTACAATTAAAAAAGTAGAAATTAGCTAACATGACTTACAGAAAAAAAATAGATTGAAGAAAGATAAGAATAGAAACCCAGAAATCTGTTGAAGAATTACAAGAGGTCTAATATTTGTTTAGAGTTCCAGAAAGAGAAGAGAAGGGAAATTTGGATCTGAAAAAATTATTTAAAGAAATAATAGTTGAAATTTTCCTATATTGGTAACAGAAATAAAATCACAGAGCTAAGAAACTCATGAAAGATGTAAGTTCTATGTTAAGGCTTTTTAATTTGCATGTAAATTTCCACTAATGTTCATAGGACATTTACTCAAGAGAAATAAAACATATGCAGAACTAAGTAAAATGGAAATACAGCATGTCAAAATTTGTGGGATGTAGGTAACACATACTGAGGGGGTACTTATTGCACTAAATGTTTACTTTAGAAAAATCATTCCTAAAATAATACATTTCCATCCTATGAACCTAGAAAAAGTAAAGTAAACCCAAAGCATACAGAAAATGTAAATTATGGAGATTAGACTGCTTATAAGTGAATATGAAATAGAAAAACGATAAAAAATGAAATAAAAAGTTTTTCTTTGAAAAGACAAAAAATAGTTTTTAGGTATAAATCTAGCTAAACATATGTAAGAGGTTGGGGAAGAAGTTGAAGAAAATATTAAAAACTGGAGAGAAATGACATATTCATGGACTAGAAACTCAGCATGGTAAGTATTTTATTTATTTTCCAAACTGAGGTACTTGCCTATCACAATTCATGTCACAATGCCAGCAATTCATATCACAATGCCAGCAGGACTGTTTTGTAGACACAGACAAGCTTATTTGAAAATGTTCACAGTAAGGCAACAAAATTAGAATATCTGAACTATTCTTATTTTTATTTTTATTTATTTATTTATTTTTATTTTTTTGTGAGTACCGGGGGTCGACCTCAGGACCTTGTGCACAAGCATGTGCTCGTGTCGCCGAGCTGTATCACCGGCCCTTTTCTCGTACGTGGGTACTGGGAGTCGAACTCGGGCCCTCACGCTTGCCAGGCAGGCGCTTATGCCGCTGAGCTATCTCACCGGCCCTTGAACTATTTTTAAAGGTAAAAATGGGAGAAATCAGTTGACCAGATCTCAAGATCAGCATATATTTATATAATAAAACAAGGTAAAGTAATAGGCACCTAGATAAATGAAACAGAATAGAGAAATAAATAGATTGAAAAAAATATGTTTAACTGACTTTTTCAAAACTGCAGAAGCAGTGCAATGGAGGAGTACATGACGCTGGATCTACTGAACTTTTGTGTGGTGCGGGGCAGCCTAAGTTTCACACTGTTCATGAAAAATGAATTGAAATGGATTGAATATTTAAACATAGAGCACAAAATTATTAAACCTTTAGAAAAAAATCATAGCAAGGATCTTTGGAACCACATCTTTTTTATCCATTCCTTGATTGATGGGCATTTGGGTTGTTTCCAAGATCTAGCTATTACAAACTGTACACCTATAAACATGGGTGTGCATATATTGCTGTGATATGATGTTTTTAATTCTTCTGGGAAGATACCCAGAAGTGGGATAGATGGGTCAAATGGGACCTCTAATTCTAGTTTTTTGGGAAATTCCCACAGTGGCTGCATCAGTCTACACTCCCACCAACAATGGAGAAATATTCCTTTTTCCCCACAGCCCCTCCAGCATTTGTTATTGGTTGATTTCTTGATGACAGCCATTCTTTCTGGGGTGAGATGGAATCTCAGTGTTGTTTTAATTTGCATCTCTTAAATGGCCAGTGATGCTGAACATTTTTTCATATGTTTATTTGCCACTTGTATTTCTTCATCTGAGAAGTGTGTATTCATCTCAGAAGCCCAGTTTGGATTGGGTCTTTAAATTTGTGGAGTATGATTTTTTTGAGTTCTTCATGTAGTCTAGATATTAATCCTTTGAGGAATAGCTGGCAAAAATTCTTCACCACTCTATGTTGTCGCTTCACTCTGTCAGTGATTTATTTTGCTGTGCAGAAGCTTTTTAATAAGATGAGGTCCAAGTTGTTGATTCTTTGTAATTTTTCCCATGTGATCAGGATTTTGTTCTTGCCTACACCTATATCTTCAAGAGTTCTACCTATTTTATCTTCCAGCAGATTTAGTGTTTCTGTTTTAATATTTAGATCTTTGATCCATTTTGATTTTAGTTTATTGCATGGTGAGAGACATGAGTCAAGTTTTAGTCTTCATCATGTGGAAAGCCAGTTTTTCCAGCACCATTTATTGAAGAGGCTTGTGGAGATTCCTCAAAAAACTAAGACTAGAGGTTCTATTTAACCCAGCTATTCCCCTTCTTGGTAGCTTCCTGAAAGAATTAAAAGCATCATACCACAGCAATATATGCACTACCATGTTTGTAGCAGTACAGTTTGTAATAGCTAAATCTTGGAAACATCCCCAATGCCCATCAACTGATGAATGGATAAAGAACATGTGGTTTTTTATATAATGGAGTACTACTCAGCCATAAAGAAGGATAAACTTGAGACATTTCTAGGTAAATAGATGCTCCTTGAGACCATGCTCTCAAGTGGAATAAATTGGACATACATGTGTAAATATTGTATTGTTTCTCCTGTATGAGAAACTGAAAGTGTAAATAAGGACCAAAATATGTAATAGATATTGTGAAGTAGGAAGAAAGTATTCAAATGAGAAGGGGAACTAGGGAGGGGTAAAGGAAAAAAGGGAAAAGAAAAAAAGAGTAAAGAAGGAAAACTATAAACAAAGGCTTTGTAAATAAGGAGGGGAAGAGGGATTTAAGGAAGAAGAAGGGAATGGGAAAAAAGAGGAATCAAGATACATCATGTACAGGTACAGATTCCCTATGATGAATGTGATCATTGTGTATATCTAAAATGTATCAATAAACTTAATTAATTTAAAAAGAACAGACATTTTATAAGAGAATAATAAAAAATCTGAACATAGAAATATGTTCAATATTATTAGCCACTAATAAGTATACATTAGGGCCATGAGGAGTTATCAATTACACCTATTTGAAGCACTAAATTTGTTTGAAAAACTCTACTAGCAAATATTACCAAGGATGGGAAAATCTTATTTCTTACACATTCCTGGTGGGAATCTATAATGACTCAGTCACTCTGAAAAATAGTTTGAGGATTTTTGGTAAAATTTAAACATATACATTCCAGAAAACTCATTAATTGTGTTCCTGGGCATTTATTCCAGACAAATAAACATATGTCTACATAAAAACCTGTAAATGAATGTTCATAGTATCTTTATTCATAATAGCTGAAAACTACCCAAATGTCCTTCCAGGAGTGAATGGCTAAAAACCTTGTGGTACATTTGTATAGTGAAATACTACTCAATGATGAAAATGACTTGACTACTGATAACAAGACAGTTTGAATGGATGTTAAGGAAATTATATTAAAAGAGCCAACTCAGAAGGGTACATACTGTATGACTCAATTCATATACAATTTGTGAAGTGGCAAAATTTTAGAGGTGAGAACACAGCTGCGTTTGCGAGTGATAAGGTTAAAGGAAAAAGGGAATGTGTGAGACTGTAAAGAGGCCGCATGCTGCATCTTTGTGGTGATAGAACAGTTTTATGTACACATTGAATGTGGTTGGTTATCTCCATGCACACATCATAAAGTTGCACAGCTGTGCATAAGCAGAAACACACACACACAAGTACAAATAAAACTGGTAAACTCCGAATAAACTTGGTGGATTGTACCAATCTTCACACTCTATTAGAGTTATATAAAGATTTTCTCATTGGAGGGAGTTAAGTTACAGTCATATAGAACCTACTGGTCACTTTTTTAACTTCTTATGAATGTGTAATCATTTCAAAATTTTAGAAAGTGAAAAAATGACATAAGGTACAATGTCCTTTCATGGAAAGACATACAAGAGAAAACAGAAGAACAAATAACAGATGAAATCAACTAAAATCAAACAACAAAATTGCAGACTTACACATAAATAAGGAGGTAACGGATATGTTAGTAAGTTGGGACATACTATAGAATAACAATTTAATACGTGCAGTGACTGTGGGACTCTCAAAAGCATTTTGTTATATGAAAAAATGCAAGATACTCAGATACTCAGAATCAAAAATTTTAATTATTTGAGTTATAAACTAAGACCAAACCAATCTGTGGGAATACAGTTTGCCTGGGAGTTGGCTCTATTTGGCTGTAAAAGGGCACAGGGGAACTCTCTGGAGTGATGGAAATAACTGACACCTTGGGAGCTGTGTGGGTTACACAAGCACAAGCATTTGTCAAAACTAATCAGACTGTACACTTAACATGAGTGCATTTCTATGGATACAAATTATACCTTAATTTAAAAATGTCCTTTAAAAGGAACTTTAAAAATTTTTCCCACACCCGCATGAATCATGGAGTGCACTTCCTGAGATGCCCACGCTCCATTTGGAGATTGTTGGAGTAGAACAAATACATGATGCAGTACTTGAAGGCACTTTGGAACTTTAGATCAAAAGGGCTTCAGTCACCGTTTTTACATGACTATGGATATGTCACATGCTGCTCAAATGCTCAAGCTTGTTTTAACCTCCTCTTCCTTTTCCTTTTGAAACAAAAACAAAATAAAGAAGCTTCAAAATGTTTTTGTTGCTGTTGTTTTTAACCAAGGAAATGGAAATTTTACATCCATTTCAAGTAACAATATCAGGAGAATGGTGACAACTCTTCTTTTAAGGCAAAACACCATTAAGGAGGCTTAGATCACTACAGTTCAGGAAGCCCGTTAGATGTTTAGGATACACTGGAATAATCTACAAGGGTATAAATCCAGTTGTAATAATCTATTTATGAAAATATGCAAATATGCTTTATGCAAATTTATTTTGGAACACCATGAACTTAAGGTGAAATCCACCTTTTCAGATGTCACCTTTAACCCCCTACAATTTCTCCTTTTAGAGCTGGCAGTGCTCAGTCTTTTGTCTTACATTTAGATAGTGTGAGCTGTTCTTCAAAAATAGTCTCTTTGATAAACATGAACTAGGATGCCCTCTCTCTTCCAATATGTTTTTATTTAAACTGGCTTAAAAGACTAGAAAATATCTCAACTAAAAAATTAAATGAAAACAATATGTCATTTATAACATTTATAAAAAATATTACTAAAAGCATCTTATTTTCAACTAAGTCTGTAAAAAATCAGGCCTACAAATACCTTACCTAGTGATTCAGAAAGAGTAACTATGTTGAGAAACAGTTTAAGTCAAGCTCAAAATAAAGCATAAATAAATTTTGTTTTTTTGAAATATGTCAATTTAGGTGTCCATAGCAATATCTCTAGAAGGTTCATCATATCCCAGACATTTAGAGTGTCAACTGTCCATTTATTACTGTATTCTTATGCTCAGAAATAAGAATTAATATCTTAATCTTTCCTTTTTGTGATTTACCATGTCAACATCAGTAATGGTAAATAAGCCTGTTCTATTAAAGCAAATACTTAAGAAGGCATGAACGTATGTATGTTGGACTGACATGTGCAGAATCAAGCAACAATTCTCCACTGAGAATTACAAAATGAAAGTACTAATTTCTGCCTTCATGGAGATTAGCATCTTGTAGGAGTTCAATGAATATTTGAATAAATGAACAAATGAGCATCAGGTCTACAAAGGGGGAAAGTAACATTCCATTCATATTCATCTAAATCTCTAGGCTCTGTCATAAACCTTTCAGATATATCTTTAAATTTTCAATGTCACCCTCATGTTTTCTTCAGAGATGAATAAAGGACACTTAGAGATATTAAGCAGAGCAAAGCCATACGTGACCACTAAATTTCCTATTAATTAGAAAACATTACAATTGTTTTTATTAAGTAGTGACTGCTAAAGTCAAATTGAGTGTCATATTGAATTTCATTGTTTTACAATTTTTCATGTTGTGTGTGTGTGGGTGGGTGTGTATTCACAGCTCTTTAACATCAAGATCTCCATTAGCAAAATAAAAATGCTATTTCTTCAGAGAAACCTTTACTGGCATCTTATATTAGCTCAAATCCTTTGATCATATGTCCTCTTAAGACCAAGCATGTTTTTTGTATGCCACTTAATGTTTGCATATTTTTTACCTCTTTCTCTAGATGGTAAACATGGGAGGGTGAGAGGAAGTACATTTTCTAACTCATACTGGCTATTAAAAAATAAGCTAGAGTTAGTGAGTGAGTGAATATTTTAAGGTACTCTTAGAGAGAAAATGAAGTGCTGTAGGCCTATAACTGTTGGCCAATTATGTGTAAAATCACCATGAGTGGATAATTTAAAAGAGAACAATTTGGGTTTATGGACAGGAAAGAGGATTCAGTGAAGA
The DNA here is from genome assembly GCA_028451465.1 of Erethizon dorsatum. Lineage (NCBI taxonomy): Eukaryota > Metazoa > Chordata > Mammalia > Rodentia > Erethizontidae > Erethizon > Erethizon dorsatum. The sequence continues at coordinate 40,168,246 of CM051825.1, forward strand.
TCCACTAAGTAATTCAAGCCTCTACATGGCTCAAACAAAGTCAGGGAGTAGGGCAAATTATATGGATGATGAGTTGTAGCTGTCTACTTTATCAGCTGATAAAGACCCTGTAAAATCTCAAGTTATCTAGACTAGAATTCTGACTCCTTTTCCTCAAAACTACAAATGCTGACTTGAAACCCCATTTGTGAAGTCTATTTTCCAAACTAGCTCTTGAGTCACCTAAAAATTCTATTCAGAATCTTTATTCTTTCTCTCAAATAAGTTTATCAAATGCTACTATATTCAGCAATGTAAGGATTTTTTTTTTAAATAATGATTCTATCTTATTACAGGTATCAGGAAAACCCCTGAAAAAGATGCTGCACTTGTGACGTTAACCTGTTGTAAGTGATTAAATCTGAATGGCCATTAAATCCCTTGGTAACACTTACTGTAAAGTAACAAGATGAGACAAGTAAGCGTTGTATTTTTTTTTTTAATTTCTTCTTTATAATTTTAGTTTTAAAGAAAAAATATTGAGGTTTAAAAATATGAATAACTAAAACATTTTGAATTGTCATCTAATTTTTGTAATCATATTAATAGGTCCCATCTCTTCAGTTCACTTCTTAATTCTTTCTCATCTCCTATTAGCCAGCTCTGCTCTGTCCATTTAGTTGGTAGACAAAAGTGCTGATACCTAACTGAACTATTTTTCTTGCTACTTTTAGGTGTGCGTCCACATGTCTGTATCTGTGTTTGTGAGAAAAAATGCCTGTCATCCCAAATAACCCTTAAGAATGTAAAATGTTCTTAAGTATTTGGAATACTACCATTTTATTATGTAGATAATGTATACTAATTGCAGAAATTTGAGAAATAAAGAAAATTATGAAAGAGCATAATTATTTTTTGAGGTAGTAATCAGTTTCCTTTTCTTATGTTTTCCTCATTTCCTCTCTCCCCAATCCAGTGGTAATAGCCATGCGAAACAGAAATTAGGCTTCACTGCTTTGAGGTAGTACATTGCAAGGCCCAGTGCAGAACTTTACCATATTTCCTGGATTTCATGTTTCAGAAATTCTTTTGAGTACTATAGGGTGGAGAGGAAAAAGAAAACGAGTTGAAACTTATGCAGACAGAAGCTGCTTCCTGTTGAATTAGGGAGAAGTCTGTGAATCTTGCCTCCTGTAATCCTGACCCCGCTCTTAGACAAGACTGAGATGAACAATCACTGTGAGATTCTCCTATCAAGACTGAACCAGGGTGCCCAGGATCCCCGGAAAGTTCTACGACCCGGAAGAGGATAGAAGACAGAAAGACACACCCTTAAGGCTCCAGCATGGGCCCACGCTGAGAAGATGCGTTTTTAACCAAACACAATTTTTCAACATCATTCTTTTCCCAGGAAGGAAATGCTGATATTTTCAATGTTGTCATCTGCCCAGTAAGAATTTTGAACATTTAAAGTCATTTATAATTCTTCTCTCTTCCTTCTCTAATCAGCCTACCCCCCACCAAGTGAACCCAAAAGCAAGTCCTGACACCTCCACTTCTCAAATGCCTCTCTGTGGACTTTTTCATCCTCACGCTTGCACTCTAGACCCACCTCTCTCTATGTTTTCTGCTATTGCTGCTTTCTGACTTCTTCCATGCTGGCCTTTCTTCAGGCTTTTTCTACAAAATAGTTATGATTGATTAATGCAAATTAGATTAAAATCCCTTAAAGCTTTCACCTTTCCCTTAGAATATAAATACAAACCATTACTCCAACTCCCTCCACAACCTGCACCTGCCTTTTTTCTCTACACTCACCATGGGACACTTTTCTGCGCATTTTGTTTGCAGCCCTGATTTTAGTTCAGGCTTTGCCGTGTTCACGTCTCTCTGACTGCGATGGCTTCTCTTTAATCCCTCCCCTTTGGTCAGGTTCTGTGTCTAATGTAACATTTTCAGTGAAGTTTTTCCTGGTCTTCCTGGAAATCCAGGCCTCACTCCCGTAGTTAAGGCACGTGTGGGGTACATTTGCACAGAAGAGGTCATTCGTTAAGTTCCACAAAGCGACATGTCGGCTCGCCGAATGGTAACTCAACGAAGAGAAATGACTAACGGTCCTGAGGTTGCCTTGTTATTTGGTACTGGAGTTTAGAATCAAGGTCTGGAAAAATTTGTACTCTAAAACTCTGCGGTATATGCTAATGGGTTCAACAAATTTCACTATGTTGAAATAATGGGGAAAAAATGAATATCAGTAGAAAGCTTGGTGAACTAGAAACTCCATTCATTCTTCCATATCTGGGTTCCACGCTGCCTTCCTGGAGCTGGGTCTTTTGTAGGAAGAGGAGGTCCCAAATGTAACTAAAAGAAAATGTCCTTCGAAATGGGAAGAATGATCTATCAGAATGAAACTAATTTTTTAAATTGTTGGTGGAATGAGATTCCAATCCTTTCATAGCACATTTTTGGTTATGTCTTATGCGTTATTAACTTTGAGAGTTCAACCTTTGAAATTACAGCCTTAGCAATATTATTACACATTTGTCATTTTTGGGACAACATGATGTTTGGCACTTTAAGTTTGTATGTGAATAGAAAAGTACATTTCTGACAAGGCTGAAAGACACCAGCAAAAAAAGCTAATTGAAAAATATTCTAAGCTCCAAACTGCAGAATCCTGTGGAACTTAGTAGAGAAATCCTGCATAGAGTCAGGTAAGTGGAGTGTGAGTGCCTTTCAAGGTTTTTTTATTTCTCCAGGATCTTCTTTTTGTGCTTTAGGAAGCATAAATAACTTCCACTGTCCCTGCAAAGGGCAGGATTAAGGCCCCATTATTAGGAGGAAATGAAAGCTTCAGCAGTTGCAGCAAATTATATGAGGCTTTGGCCAAGTGGCAGTGAAAATTACCTTGTCTGGTTTATAGTGTCTATTGGGCATGAAAATAATTGAGAATGGCTAGAAGTACCCAATAGTATGACAAAGTTTCTTTCTAGGAAACTAATTTAACTCTCAAGCCACATCATATTCCTAAAGAATCTCTTTTTCTTGGTACAATCGAATTCTTACCTCAAAAATAGACACGATGTTCATAGGATAGTTACAGTGGTAGAAAGGGAGCATGTCTTAGTGTTCCAGAAATTCTCTGGTGATATTTGCATATTCTCACTTCTTTTTGGTCTCTGAGTTTCACACATCAACACAAATGTTATTGTGCAAAGCCTTCATGGGGTTTCCTCTTCATTTTTATCTCCCTCTACCTCACTTCATAATCAGGGTAATAAGGACCATGTCCAGGCAAATTAACTCATGTCGCAATTAATTTGCAATCATAAAGTAGATAATTTTCATCTTCATTCAGGTTGAAATGACTCGTGAAAAACATGAATTCTGTTTTGAGCTTTTCATAAAAGTGTAGTTATAGATTGGCTCCACTGGTATGGGGATGGTGGTAATATTGATATTGCAGTTTTAATGCAAATTAATATTATGTTTATTTGTGCACTGAAGTACATATTATTTGCCCTTTGGATTCTTCTAATACTTTTTATTATTTCTGATTTTTTCCTCAGGCAAGTAAATCCTGCAAAATTTAGTCTCTATTTCAACATTTCTGAACATTTTTCATTGACTATTTCAGTGCTTATATATTTAGTGATTAAGTTGCTGATAAAGAAATAGGTATCTAGGACCGGTGAGATGGCTCAGCAGCATAAGTGCCTGCCTGGCAAGCGCGAGGTCCTGAGTTCGACTCCAGGAACCCACATACGAAAAAAGGGCCGGTGACGTCGCTCAGCAGCAAGGGTGCCTGCTGGCGTGTGAGGTCCTAAGTTTGATCCCCGGTACTCACATACAAAAAAAAAAAAAAAAAAAAAAGAAATAGGTATCTAATAACTGCTGATGGGAAGTCATTCCTAACAATCATCTTTGAATGTTTTAATAATAATAATAATGTGTTTGAAACTTTACACATCTATAAATTAGTGTTGTGTTTAGTCAAAGGGAAAATGTTATACTGCTACAATATTTGCTGAAAGACACTTATTAAAATACTCAGAACCTTCTAAATTTCAAGAATATGTTATACACATTGATTACCCCACCAAATACATGGGAAACTAGTGGGTAGATCAGGCCAGGGTGGTGATGGGGGAATGATTAGAGCATGTTATGTGCATGTAAATATCTTCCAGAATGGAACTCATTAATCTGTATAACTAATATGCACTAATAAAAAATATGAGAAAATTAAAGATTTAAAAAAAATCAATATAAAATATTTGCTGATATAGTGGTTGTAGTCACCTATCAATAAGTATGTATATGAATAAGATAGGGCCTAGAACCAAACACCTGTACTTAATATCCTTTATCTTTCTGATCTAGATATTGAGTTAAAGATGGTAAGAAAGAAAAATTAAAATTTGTCAATATTATCAAAGGCTGTCTTGATATTGAAAACACCCAAGTTAATCTCCTCAAGAATTAAAATGTATAAAAATTTTGTAAAATGATGAAATTTCTATGTGATGAATACAGCAAAGTTAATTATTTAATCTATATTAGTAAAATGGCCCTTTAGTAAAATGTAATACAAAAAGAACACATCTATGACAGGAAAAGCAATTATGAGTACAGAAAAATTTCCAAAATCTACTGGAAACTCCTGCTCTTCTTTCTCTTTCTTTTTCTTATTCATGGGCGGCTTTTCCATGTTCGATACACAATTTGAGATTTTGCTGAATGTGTACATTTATCTTTACATTTGCATCATTCATAGCCCACTGACAAAATATTTTGACATTTCATTTGGTTTCAGTTGCTCATAATGGTTTTAGGTGAAGAAAATGGGTTACAGTAGATAGGTACAGACAACTGAAAAAACTTTATAAAACTAAAAGTATTATACATATGTCCATGCATATATTCAAAGCTAGTTCATCCCTGAAATTTCTTTATGTCTTCAGTGAATATATGATTTCTGTGCTATTCTTTAAATGTCTTTCTTGTAATTCAACTCCTGATGCACAATTCTTTGAATGATAAAGACATATTAGAAAAAATTTCAAAATAGGCCATATGTGACATGCCAGAGCCATGGTGCCTGATTAGAATGGGAGCTGGAATCTTTTATGGCATTGAATACAATTTAAGACACCATGTTGTTACTTAGGAGGAAGCCTTATTTATAACAGCAGTGCCATGCTGCATAACAGATGCCAGCAGAAAGTGAAACTATGATGAAATTAATTTGACCTTTCTCAAGCTTGCAGAACGTAAATCAGATATATTTAATAAAGATCAAGTTTGCAAGAAACAGCTTCAACTTCTGACACATAAATGTTTCAATGAAAAAAATGAAGGCAACACTTTGTATAGTTCTGGATATTGCTTAAACTAGTCAAAAATGATGAAAAAATGTAGTTTGGAGATGTGCAACTTTTCCTTACTAAATATATGTGGCATACGAAGTAATTTGGCTGTTCCACTGCATTTTTCAGGTCATTAGGCATAGTATAAGTATCAATATGTTGTGTATCTGACAAAAATTAATTTCTGATGCCTAAGTAGGATAACTGCATTATTATGTTGTTATCTATTTGAGGATGATTTTGTTAGCATATCCACTTTGAGGTCTATGATCTAATTTTTAGTAAGATCCTCAGAGTTTTAAAATCTTTATATATAAAAAATGATAGAGCAATTCTTCTTCAAAATGAAAACAAAATGATTGAAGTTTTTCTGCCTAGAAGAGAGGGCAAAATTTTATTCCAAACACAAAGATTTTTAAGATTATAATCAGGTTTGGCATGAAGCCTACTCTATTTTAATGAACAAATGGACAGGGGCCAAACTCATTACTATTGGAATACCTAGCAGCCCTCAAGCACATAAGTAAAAATAGGAAGATACTACATATGTTTTAGCTTGCCAATACCCAGACAGAAAGGGACCAAGTTCATTCATTCATTCTGCCATTCATCTATTCCTCAAATACCAATCTCTACTATGCGACAGATTCTGAGAAAATAAGAAGACAAGAAACAGGTGCTGCTTTCCAAGTTCCCACATCAGATTTATTGGTATGGTCTTCTTGCATAAATAACTCTTTCACATTTCTAAATACTGTAATCTTGGAATGTACAAGATCCTATGGGGAACAATTCTGCCTCAGGAGTGTCCAGAGTGGCTCTGTGGAAGACCTAAAATGTTTCTGAATACAGATAGGAATTCAAAATGCAGAGTAGGGGAGAATTCATCTTCTAGGTACAGGAAAAAGAATGAACAATAGGCACAGAGCATGGAGTGGGTCTGAAGGGCCTCCAATGCTATGTAATGGACATTCTGTTCTACCCCAAATAATGAAGATTTTTAAAAAATGAATAAAACCAGAGGAGGAACATAGCTATGTTTACACCATAGAAAGATAAGCCTCACTGGAATGAGATTCTGCAAGCAGCATGGGGTGGGCAAGGGTTGAGCATTACAGTTAGGGAAGCATTTTTGGAGATCTAGAAGGGCTAAAGGGACCTGAATCAGGACAGCAGCCATGGTAGTTGTTTTAGCTTTTTGTCACTGTAATCAAATACTTGACAGAAACAACTTAAAGGAAAGAAGCCTCATGCTGGCTCATAGTTTCCGTCCATGCTCAGTCAGCTCCATTGCTTTAGGGTTGTGGGGGAAAAGCTACTGCTGTCCTCCTGACATCCAGGAAGCAACGGGGAAAAGAGGCAGAAAGGGTTCTGGGATCTGATATTATTCCCGAGGTCATGCATCCATGGTCCACTCCTGCCCTCTAGGTCCCACCTCTTGTTTCTGTCACCTCTCAACAATGCTATCAAATTATGATCTTATCAGCAGACTAATCCACTTGATAATCCAGGCACTTCTAAGCCAGTTCTGAACATTGTTGCATTGGTGATCAAGACCTCAGTCCCTGAGTCTTTGGGAGACACTTCATATTTAAACCAAAATAGTAGCCAAGAGGGAATGATGAATGGAAATGGTATTTAGGAAGTGTGATTCAGATTTCGTGTCTTAGTAGATGTATGGGAAATGAAGACAGGATATAAAACCATTTATATAAAAACAATTGGACTAGGGATACCTGAAGAAAATGTGATAAGGAGTTCAGGAGACTTCAAAATCAAGGACTGATTGAAAAATATTTGGCCCAGACCTAGATTTTTCAAACCTCATTGATATAGTAAATGCACTGAAGCAATAGAATAGTTTAAGTGGCTCAGAAAGTGGAGACAGTATAGGAAAAGAGGAGCTCAAGAAGAAAAAAATAAAAGCATAGATATTTAGTTGTGAGGCCTAGGAAGTGTGGCTAGAAAAAAAGATAATGTAGAAGTGTGAGCAAAAACTTGCAGAAGAGAACAAATTTATAGGCAGCTTCCTTGTGGCAGGCACTTTTAATTTCTCATTATTATTTCTAGTATTCGGTTTGATCTTTACAACATTAGCCCCATATTACAGATGATGAAAATGAAACTCAAAGAGATTGAGTAACTGTCCCAGGTAACTAAGATTTAAACCCAAATCTGTCTAATAAAAAAAGACTATAGTCCTTTGGGAGAAAAATTAGATGAAACATATATCTTTGTTTTCTGGAATGTGTAAAAGAATAGTCTATCTTCCTTAGTAGGGTATGATGCTTGGTAGAATGTATTCTATATTAAATTCAAAAGCTCTGCCATGTGAATTACATAATTTAAAAAATTTACAAATTGCATATTATTCAAGCTGACTTTAAATTGTACTTACATTGTTGTACTTCTACTTTACTTGGTAAACAGGAATATTGTGTTTTTCACACCCCTTGTCAGTAATTTGCAAAAAGTTCCTGTTGCTCACGAACTTAAAAACAAGCAGGAGTAGCTATCCTATTTTCAAACAGTGTGGACTGCAAGCTAAAACTGATCCAAAGAGGCAAAGATTGGTTAAAGGAACAGTACAACAAGAAGAGGTAATAATTATAAACACATATGCTCCAAATGTTGGTACACACAATATCATAAAACAAACACTACTGACATAAAAAATCAGAAAAACATGAATACAACTATAGTGATAGGCCTCAGTACATCACTGTAACAAATAGCTCAACTAGACAAGAAAATCAACAAAGAAACATCAGAGTTGAGCCAAACCTTCAAACAAATGGATTTAATAGATATCAACAGAATATTCCATTCACAAACAGCGGAACACATTCTTTTTGGTAGCACATGGAACTTTCTCCAAAATAGTAGTTTATAAAGCATGCTTAAGAAAATACAAAAGTTAATGGATAAAAAAGATGTGGTATTTCTATATAATGGAGTACTACTCAGCCATAAAGAAAGATAAACTGGAAACTTTTATAGGTAAATGGATGCAACTCGAGAAAATACTCACAAGCGAAATAAACCGGATGCACATTTGTAAACATCGTATTGTCTCCCTAGTATGAAAATGCAATTTCACTGTGACTATTCCATTCCTTAGTCTTCTATTTTTACCTAGCTTTTACATGGCTTAATCTTATACTGAGTAATATTTTTCTCCAAAAGGTATTTGTACATTCTCTAATGCTTGAGTTTGTTAATACATGAGAATGTTTACTTGTTGTCTTTAAAAAAAATAAAGTTTGAAAAAAATAAAAAATAAAACAAATAAAAAAAATACAAAAGTTGAAATTATCCCATGCATATTATCAGAGAATAGTGCAATGAAACTAGAAGTCAAAGACAAAAAAAAAAAAAATCCCCATAGATTATACAAATACATGGACATTAAGCAAAATAGTCTTGAATAATCAAGGATCACAGAAAAAAAAGGTCAAGAAAGAAGTCACACAATTCTAGACAGTCCTAGAATCAAAGAAAACTGCCGGTATAACATACAATCTCTGGGACACAATGAAAGCAGTCCTAAGAGGGAAATTTACAGCAGTGACTGCCCAAATCAGAGACTCAGAGTGACACATATAAATAACCTAATAATGCATATCAAGGTCTTAGAAAAACAAGAACAATCCTAATGCAAATTTGCATAAGAAAGGAAATTATAAAGATCAGAGTAGAAATCAATGAAGTGAGACTAATGAATTAATGAATCAAAGGGCTGGTTCTTTGAAAGAATAAACCAAGTACATAAACTCTTAGCCAAAAAAAAAAAAAAAAAAAAAAAAGAAAGAAAGAAAAAAAAGACCCAAATCAATGCAATTAAAGATAAAAAAGATAAAATCACAACAGACACCACAGAAATTTGGAAAATTATTAGTGGTAACTTGGAAAACTCTACTTTAATTTATTGGAAAATCCAGAAGAAACAGATAAGTTCCTAGACACATATGAATTACCAAAACTGAACCAAGAAAATATAAAAATCATGAATACTGTAATAGCAGGTAATGAAATTGAAGTAGTAATAAAAAATCCTACCAATCTAAGAAAAGCCTAGGGCCCAATGGATTCACTGTTAAATTCTACAATAATGTCAGGAAATATATCTAACACCAATAATTTTCAATGCCTTTAATGAAATTGACAGCAAAGTACTACTCCTAACACACTTCTTATTGGAAATTAACATTACTCTGATTCCAAAACAAGACAAGGACTCAACTAAAAAAGAGAACTACAAGCCAATCTCTTTATGAACACAGATACAAAAATCTTCAAAAAGATATTGGCAACAAGTCATCAAAAAGATTATACATCATGAACAAGTTGGCTGCATCCCACAGATGCCAGGATGGTTAAACATATGCAAATCAATAAATGTAAAGCATCACATAAAAGGAAGTAAGGACAAAAATCACATGATTATTTGAATGAAACAGGAAATTTAACAAATTGCAACATCTATTTATGAAAAAAAAAAACTGAAGAAAATATGCTCGAAGGACTTTATTCTTTTATTTTTTTGGTGGGTAGTGGGGGGTCGACCTCAGGACCTGGCACGCCAGCAGGCGCCTGTGCCACTGAGCGATATCATTGGCCCTTTTTCCGTATGTGGGTTCCGGGAGTTGAACTCAGGCCCTCGCGCTTACCAGGCAGGCGCTTATGCCGCTGAGCCATCTCACCAGCCCTCAAAGGACTTTACATCAATCTGATAAAAACCAATTGTGACAAACCTACTGCCAGCATCATACTACCTGGGGAAAGGTTGAAACCTCTCACTATAAAGTCAAGAACAATTGAAAATATCTACTATCACCATTCCTGTTCAATATAATACTCAAAACAGAACAGTCAACCAAGAGAATGAAATAAGGAATAATTATAGAAAATGGGTAAGTCAAATTATCATTTTTTAAATGGTGTGATCCTATAGATAGATCAAAATTCTACCAAAAGACTCCTACAATTAATAACCAAATTCAGTAATGTATGATATAAAATCAGCACACAAAAATCAATAGCATTTTTATAACCAATAATGAATGCACCAAGAAAGAAATTAAGAAAAAAATGACATCCACAATAGCATCAAGAAAAATTAAATACTTAGGAATTAACCTAACTAAGGAAGTAAAAGGCCAATTCCACAAAATGAATGTAATCATTATGTACAGCAAACATGGACTAATAAAAATTTACATATATATATGAGGAAAGATAGTCTCTTTAGCCAATGGTGATGGGAAAACTGGCTATCCACATGTAAAAGATTAAATCTGTACCAGTAGTTCTCACCATGCACTAAACTAAAATTAAAATAGATCAAATATCTAAATGTTAAATCAGAAACACTTTCTCTGAAGGAAGATAAATAGCTAAACTCTTGAAGACAAGGCAATGAAAGGATTTATCTTGAAGATAAGGCAAAGACTTTCTGAATAGAACTCCAATTGTACAAGACATAACATGAAGAATCAACAAATAAGATTATGTCAAATTTAAAAGGTTCTGAACTTGAAGTTCAAGTGAAACAACTAACAGAATAAAGAGATGAACTACGGAATGGGAAAAATATTTTGCCAGTTACACCTTGGACAAAGGACTAATATCTAGAATATATAAAGAACTCAAAAAAGATCCCCTCAAAATAAAAGACTCAATAAAAATTGGCAAATGAAATCAATAGAAACTTCTCCGAAGAAGTATAATGGCCAGTGAATACATGAATAAATGTTCAACATCACGGACCATTAGATAAATGCAAATTTAAAACAACACTGAGATTCCATCTTACTCCAGAAAGAATGGCTATCATAGAGAAATCAAATAAAAACAAACACTGGAAGGCTGAAGGGAAAAAAGAGTTCTTCTACATTGTTGGGGGCATGTAAACTAGTATAGCCACTATGAAAATAAGTATAGAGATTTCTCAAAACATTAAAACTAGAAATTTCCTTTGACCTAGCTATTCTCCCTCTAGGTATCTTCCCTAATGAGTTAAAGACATCATACTACAGTGATACATGCATACCTATATATATAGCAACACAATTTATAATTAGCTAAATCTTGTATATATTGATTGTATACATTGTATACATTGTATACATTGATGTATACATCAATGATACATTGATGTATACATTAATTAATTATATCATTACATCATTAATTACATCATTAATACATATATTGATTGATACATTGATGTATTGATGCATTGATGTATTGATGTATGATATTGATTGCATACATTGATGTGTACATCTTGTATATATGAAAACATATACTAATAAAAATTATTTTTCTGGAAAAGAAAGAAAATTTGATGTTTACACACAATGGAGTATTACTCTACCATAAAGAAGAATAAATTTGATTCATTTGTAGGAAGATCAGTCCATCATGAGACCATTATATTAAGTGGAATAAATAAGATGCATAATCTTAAATATAGCATTATTTCTCTTATTTATATATTGGAGAAATTCCATATATAAATAAACTAAAGAGCAAAATAAAAGAGCTAAGAGGAAACAGGTGATATTTTACAAAAGGTAAAGAATCATAGGATAGAAGGAGGGAAGGAAGCAGAAGAAAAAATAATTAAGATATATATAGGTACCAACTCCCTACAATGAATGTAATAATTATATACAAACATGTACTAATAAAAATTTAAAAAAATATGTCACTAATGGCATCCAAAATTCTGCGAGGATTTTTGATGATTACCTTGTTGTTTTGATGATATCTTCTGTCATTTTAATTTATTTTAAACATCCTATAACAATGACTCCTAAATATAGAAGGTATGATCCTAAAGCATAGCTTCTATATTTTAAAAAAATTTATAAAAATTTTAAAAACTCAAAAAAAATTAAAAATTATTACAATAAAAGACACATTACTATTGATCCTATCCTAGGTACTCCCTGTTGCCTCAAACACACTTAATCTATGGTTCTTGCCAATTTTTGAAACAGTTGTGGAAGTCCTTTGTGAATTTCTTTAGTTGTGCTCTCATGGCTGCCTCTATGCTCTGAAATGACTCAAAACCTTTACCTTACTTGGTCATCTTGTCTCCGGGGATGAGTGTGAAGTACTATCCAAGATCCCACAAGTAATGATGTTTTTATGAGGTTGCCTTTCCACTGGATGTCACTTAGAAGCATCATTCACCATGCTTTTTGTTCATACCTCATAACGACACACAGGAAAGAGGATTTCCAGAAGTGAGGGGGAATATTTTGAGGAGGTTAGTGGCAATGTGTCTTTTTCTGTAATAAATGTTTTTAATTTAGAACCTTCCCTATATATTTCAAGCATCCCTAAATTCTGTGAGGATTTAGTTGATGTAGATCTCAGCTCTAGGTACGTATAATTCCTTATTCTGCTGTCTCATGCCACCTCCACAAAGCAGCACAGAGCTTGTCTTACTTAAAAACAAGAGTTAAGAAATTGCCTTTTTCTTATAGTATTAACTTAGGTGGGCAGAGCAAAGCCAAGAAAATAGGGAAAGCCAGTTACAGTATTTTTGATCACTCTTTGTGCATTTAATAAAAAAACTAGAAAGTCAGTAAAGGTTGAAACATAAATGTAATAAAACTCTGTAAAAGTGGCCAAACAAGTGCCATGATGTGGTATTAATTCAGTAAGAACCACTAAAATATTAGAGAAAATTTTGAGAAAATAGACTATATTTGAGCAAGTAAAGCTTTATGTTCACAAAAGTTAGCATAGGTTCAGGGAAAACTCATAAAAATGGAAAAAAGCATAGCAAACATAACTGAAAATATGAACCTAGAACAGTGTTGTAATAGCATGATATACTACTAAAATATTCTAGCTGCTCCCCCTAAGCTTTTCACTCACGTTTAGATTTTAAAGCAGGTCTTGAGTGAACTGTATTTATATGATCTTAATTTCTATGTTGTGGCTTTCTGACAATAGAATCCCCTGGCCAATCCCTATGCTACTGCTGAGATTTCAGAATGTGATTTGCAAAGGGAGGAAAGTTCCAAACACAGAGGAGGACTCAGGTTCTTGGAGCAGCAAGTGATTTTATTGGGAAAGGATGGCAAATGACAAGTATCAGAATGCCGGACACATGAACATCGCTCACCCCCAGAGCCCACCTTTTTAGTAGGTCCATGAGTCCTTCAGGAAGTTCCCGGGGGACAGAGCATGTCCAGTGCTTACTGCTCTGTGGTCTCCTGCACAGCTGTTAGATTAGTTTCCAGGGAGGGAGCTGTTTTTTCTAAGCTTATCTTCACCATTCCTACTTGGAGCAACATAAAGATACCTAGGGCCCCACTGACTATTCTCCAGAATGCTGGAGAAACTAGAACAAGTAATTAATAATCCTAGCCAATTGTATTTAGTTTTCAACTCCTAAATGTCAGCAGTGGCAGATTTTGGACTTGGGAAAGAACTCAAAGAAAAAGTGAGCACATACAACTATAAACTGAGAGTAATTTTATTATATGGTTCAGGTTTTTTTGCAATAGATTCATAGCTGAGCCAGTACTTGACTCTATCTTGGCTTGATAGCAGCTGAGTTTTCAGATGATGCTGAAAAGTTTTTCTTAAAACAAAGTATCAACTTAGTATTGTTGTATGTTTCTTATGGTTTATAATGATCGGAAACTGAATTGCTCATGAATGTGGAAGAGATCAAGAAGATGAAGAGAAAAAGATAATTCTCTATGCAATTTAGAACTAATATCTCTGACTTTTAAATGTCTTAAATCCACATTCCACTTTATGAGATAGGAGTTTATTATAATTCTTCTCCTTGTAGAGATTTGGTATTTTATTGTATGAAGAATCACCTGGAAATGCCTGTGTTTCCTATTTGAACTACGTCAAAAATAAAATGAAAGCTAATTTTATTGGGATTTTACTTGGTGTTTTTCATAACTAAGGTCTTTGAGTGTTTCTTCTATTATTCAGGCTCCAAAATAACAAAAGAGCTAAAATATTTATATCAACAATAATGCAATCAATTTCTCAAACACTGTGTATCAAAAATCCACTATTCTAAGCATTATTACCTGGAACTGTTGATGACAGTGTCAAACATTACACATTTAAAAAACATGAAGTATGAGGCACTTTTCCCACTCCTTTTTATTTTTCCCCCAATATCTTCATCATTTTGAAATGATCAAGCTTTGAACAAGCAGCAGATATTAATATAGAAATATAGAACATCTCAATTTTCTCACTGCTAACTCAGCTTACTGAGCCAATTTCACAATTCTCACATTCCTGAGTCCTAGGAGAAAATGCTAATTTAGATTGTTAAAATTGACACGAGCTAGGGTACAAAGGGTAATTAGCATAAAATCCTACACAAAGTGTTCTTAGCACCATTAATCAACACCCACCTAGGCATAGACATTTTTAGTCAGAGCTGATGTTTAACAGAGCTGAAAAATATCTAAAATATTCTCTTCCAGCTAAGTAATAAAAATATAGAGTTTATCCTCAAATCAAGTTTGAGGACATTTAAGGAAAGATACCTAATACGTGGTTCAAGAATAACTTTTCCCTTTACACTTAAGAATTATTTAAAGCATATAAAACTATCATTGAGAAAAACACCTTGACCGCTTGTGTTTTTGACATATGTGCATCAGTGCTGTTTCATATGTGTGTAGTGATTGCCGAAAAAATCACTGTTTTTTGTGTGTGTGCCTCTGTGCATGCAAAGCTTGTCATATTTGGCACTATTTTTCCTGTTCCCAGAACAAGACACTGTGGATGTCTGCAGTTCTTTAATTTGCCAGACTCCTAAACCCAAATAAGCCACTCTGGTCTGAATGTGCTCATTGGAACACAAATGTCATTACCACCTCAAATGTTAAATATCTGCTATATTATCAGAAGCTTCTTTGTCTTTTTCTCCTTGCTAACAATGTAAACTGGTGGCAAGACACCTGTCCTTTAGTTAGTTGAATGATTCAAAGTCACTCAATTTTTTCCTACTCCTTCATTTCCTCGTTTGCAAAAGGGAAAAAATTGCAAAAAATAAAAAGATGACAAGGATAATGAAAAATTCTGTAAATTGTGGGGGAACAGGAGACATACATTCCTGGAAGCCAGTACCACAAATGTCCCTAGGGATACCAGTGAAACTCGTCTTTGCAAATTTTATCTCAGAGAACCAATGAAGGGAACAAGGCTGCAAACATGTTATAGTAACCGTGGAGGCCATTTATTCTGGATAAGATAATGCTCCTTTGTATAAGACATTGGTTAGGTACTGAAGATAGATGCTGAATAGAACACTCTCCAGAGATAAGTTGTTTTAAAAATGTACTCTAATCCATGTTGGTGCAATGAGAATATGCAGCAGGGGCACCTAGCTAAAATGGGAAAACACTAAGAGGAAGGGTGCACAGGGTTGCTCAGGTGGGTGAGAAATTGAAGAGAAATTTCCTGAACCAGGAAAAGCATAGGTGCAAGTTGAGAAGACAGAACATGGCTAATTCTAGGACCAGGAATTTCAGGATAATTGAAACAGACAGATCAAAGTGGAAGTGGCTGGAGATGCAGCTTGGATGTAAGGCAAGAACCTAGTGAAAAAGGGTCTTGTGCCCAGATGTAAGCGACTGCATAGAATCTGAATAACAAGGAAAGGTGAATAGCAGGTATTAAGCCCACACATGTCCTTTCATTTTAGAAACATCACTGACTGTGGGGGTGGGTGCAGAGTAAGCTGCATTCTGGTGGACACTTGAGGCAGGAGATCAGTGGGGAGGCCCTTGCAGGGACCCCAGGAGATATGCCTGAGGTTGAAGGACAAGAATGGTGCAAGATAGGATTCAGTGACTAATGATGATAATAGCTCACATATATTGTGTTTCTATTACATGCTTTCCATATTGTTTTGTTGAATTGTCAAATGCAAAAAACAATCCTTTAGTACAGATACTACTTTGCAGTTTAAATATTAGGAAATTCAAGTTTAAAGAGAATATTGGCCCAATCAGCCCTTCCAAAAAGACAAAAACTGAAATTTGAAGCCGGGGGATTTTATGAGCTCTAGAGCTCTGTCTTTGATCTGCTTTTCAGCTCAAGTTAGGATGAAGAATCCCTAGTGGACCATGATTGACTGGTCAAGACGGATAGTGGTGATAGAGAAGGAGGTCTCAAAGAGAAACACCGTGTTGTGAGGTAGATACTAAATACAGAAGGATATTCATGGTTGGGGAAAGCAGAAGGAAAGGTTTGACCAAATGTTTGTTGTGGGGTGGCTGCAGGACATCTACGTAGATGGGCAATAAGAAGGCTATCTCTACATCCTTAGAAGGGATTGGGACTGCGTGTGTAGGCTTGGGCATTAGGAACACAGTGGTATGTTCCTGGGGTAGGAGACTACAGAGGACAATAGGTAGAGTAAAAGGATGAAAGGAGCCTGAGAAAGAGTAGGCAGAGAGTGGAGCAAAAGTCCAAAGAATGTTTTGTCAAAATCCCAGTGATATCTCATGACCAGGGAGTAAATGAAGGCATTGAAGACCTTTGTGAGGTTGCTGGATATGAGAAGAAAAAGGAACCCTTTGACTCTGGAACTAGAAGGCATCTTCCAATGGTGCAGGATTTGGCAGCAAACAGTATGGTACCCACACAGAGGCTTTAAGTGCTATACGATGACACCGTTCCACAGATTGCACATGCTCCATCTCTGGCTTCTCTACTCCCTTCTGTAGTCTCAGATGTTCTCCTTCCTTGGGCATCTCACCTGACTTTGAAGGCTGATTCCAATGATCCTGATCTTTGACTTGAACTGTTGGTGATGTCATATCCTTAGCTCCTTAAGATTTTCCAAAGTTGAACACTAAGGCTACATATTCATTGTAAAAGTACCCTATTTTTTCCAAAGCTATAATCTATCCAAGGGACAAATCATGGCAAGAAACATCTTTTAATGCAGGATTCTTCCCAAGATTGTTAATTTTGTCTCTTGATGCTATGATTACCTTTTGTTTTGTTATTACTTCATATTTAGGAATTAATAAAATTAAGAAATTTTTTATTTGTGCAGTACTTTATATTTTTTCACATTTTCACATTGCTAATGACTCCCTCTAAAATGGTTCATTGGGATAAGTGATGAGGAATCTAATTTTTTATTTTTTTCCAAATTGATAAAATACATGTAGTTTTAAAGCTGAAAACTATCAACAATTAAGAATTTATACCAACCTCTTTGAGGCTGAGTAATAATACCCACTTACTGAAGGGAATACTTGTGTAGTAATGGGAAATGATGTGTTTGCATTTCTTACTTCCGGTCACTTAAAATGTCAGTAACATAAACGAGAGGGAAATCGGAAAGAACATGTTCCCAGATACTAAAATTATGATTTCTTCAACTCTGAGTCTTTTGATCTAACTCTGTCGCACAGAGGATTAACAAATTTAGTTTTCTCAGAATAGGGAAGATAAAATTTATCTTATTTTTGCTGTCTTTGAAATTATGAAAACCAAATTTAGTTTCACAGAATATTATCTGGAAGCAAACCAAATCCATTTGCTATGTAAGGAAGTCTCTCTCTGTGCTAGCAAATGTTCACAAGATGAATATACAGATAAAAGACAAGGATTTATTTTTATTTGATATTGGGAATGGCAACTTATACCTCAATAAATTTGTTCTTTGAAAGAAAACCAAACTATGGGTCAAATATCTATGTAACTGTATCAACGCATACTTCAGTAATATAAATATTGATCAGGCCAATTTGAGCTATATGAAAAATATACTAATGGATTTCAGCTTAAGGTTAGTACATAGTAGTATGTGAAATACATACATATGTGTATACATAAAAGATTCATAAATTACCTTCCAATTTATATGATTGATTGAGTTATACCTTGAGTACCTTTTCACTGCAAATTAATCAAGGCTTAATACCTCCAAATAGGATGTGAATAAACTGATATTCCAGATTGGGAATTACACAGCACATTGAAAATTGTAAGTGGATGGAAGTGATACTTCTAATTCAGACATGAAAGTAAGAATCCTACATTTTCAAGTTGGAACAGGACTTAGGCAATAGGTAATCAAAAACATTTTTATAGACATGTGACAAACGTCGCAGTACTATTCTTTTGTGTTCATTATGGTTCCTAAGTGTTATGCATAAATTGCAATAAAGGAAAGCTACTAAGGAAAGCACAAGGGAAAGCAAGAAAACAATGCAGATACCTAGAACAAATAAAATAACATGCTATAAAATAATTGCAAAAAACGAATAATGCCATTTCTGAAAGTTCAGGATGCTCATTAAGACCATTTCTGACTTCAGAAGCTAGGAAGAAAAGAAGAGAGATGGCAATGTGTGGCTGAGATAGTTTTAATAATATGAAAATGAGATGCATATGCAGAAGCACCATTCTTTACCATTAATCAGCTAGCTATATCTTGCAGCAGCTAACCTCAGAATCTTTTCACTATAGTTATAAAGGCCTTAAAACCTAATTCATCACAGTGGTATTTAGAATAAATTTACTTAATTTCCATTTTAGACAGGACATATTAGAAACATCTTCTATTTTTAAAATGTTTAGCAAAAAGCTCTTCATTCCATTCCAATATCTTATTTGATTAATTCTCTGAAAGGCTCCCTCACTAATTATTGTAAACACCAGAGTGGAGAAGGTATAGTTACAGATAGAGCATTGACAGCCATTTGCACCCTTTTCAACTGTGGTCTCCATCAAGGAAAAATACATCTTCAGAAGAAGGATTCATCCTTTAAACCAGTTCTCTTGTTGGAAAATAGTGCAGCATTATCCCTTACCCCATTTTAATGTTTTTTCTTTGTAATTAATGTACTTTGAGAAAAACAAGGCCTGTTTCTTCTGAACTTTTTCATTTCTCTCTTCTTCCCCACTTCTTCATCTTTTTTTTTTCTCTTTCTCTGTTCTCTTTTTCTTCCTTGGTGTGAAACACAGTTTATGATGAAGACAGGAAAGAAAATATAAATTTTTGTATAAACCGTCCTCTGATATAAGGCTATCATCATGAACTGGTGATCATTTGGACATGTATCTTATAAATTTAGGATATCAGGAGAACATTTGATCTTCCACTGCTTTTCCCATTCTGTAACCTAATCCCATACTAGTGTTAAAGGATGCCATCATATGTCCTCTGGAATTTCTCCTTGGAATTTAGCATGAGAATTTACTCAGTCAACTATGCAAAAATAGTCTAATTCTTACATGTCTGTTTAACATCAAAAGATAAATCATAAAATAAAAAGGGATTATCAGAATTGAATGTGTATCTATGTATCTATCTACCTACATGGAAGATATCCTGACATAGAGTGAATGCTAACTAAATGTTAGACGTGTTTTGTTTTCGGAAAGTAAGGATTTATATTGTGATTCAGCATAAACTAGTTCCATATGGGAACAACTTAAATGTGGATAATCAAGAAAAAAAATCACTTAATTTTATTTTATACCTCACAGAAAAGATCTTGGGAGAATATATAGCCTTAGCCACAGACTCGTTTGGTAATAATATTCCAGTGGTTATGTAATCTTGTATTTAAAAAATAGAAGACCTTTTAACATATTAATTATGCTTCTAGAAATTTAGCCCAGGGACATAATTATATTCATAAAGATGTAGCTACAATGATGCTCATTATAGGATTGTTTATAGTGGCAAAAAAGTTGGAATCAAACTAAATGGTCAACAATATGAAATGCATTTAATAAACTATGGTAGAACTCTGTTAGAAAAATATTTAACAACATGAAAATATGTTCACATGTATATCATGAAATGGAAAAGCATATTATAAAACAGGATGGGTATACCCTATTAAGTAAATATCTATCTAATCCTGCCTTCTTCCACTTTCCTAATCTGTCTTCTACCTGAAAACAGCATTTCATTCAACAGGTAATTTTCAGTCTGCACCTTATCTGGTTGCACAGTAGAAAACTACATGAACTTGTTATTGAAAATGACTTGTATGTCAGCTTTCTAAATCAACATCCTCCTATTTTTATCTCTTGTTGTTGGACCACTCCTTCTCTACACTTTTGCAAACCTTTATCTTTACTACTCAATCATTAAATGTTTGCACGCTTCCAGCCACAGTGTTGAGCCCTCTCATCTTGCCATCCCATTCTCCATCTTGAAGTGCTTTTACATCATTAACTCTAATTGCTATCTGTACACAGTTGCCTCTCATATTTGTAATTTTTGTCCCAGACCTCCTATTTAAGCTTAGACCATATGTCTAACAATGTAGCTGAGGTACTCTTGGTTATTTAAAAAGCACTTTAAGCTCGACATATCTAAAATGACAGACATTATTACTCTCTGAGCCTCCCACTTCAAACTGGTCCCAGTCTGGTTCTTTATCAGAGATTCCTACCTCTAAATGAAACTGCTATCTGTTCACTTATGACAAGACACAATAATTGATGTTATTTATAACATCACTTACCTCCAACCACAAATATAGCTCAAATTCTATTTAGTCTCCCTTCTAAAAAATTCTCTCAGATCAGTCCAACTTGCTCTAGCATTGTCCTTTCAATCGTTTAGGTACCTATAGTCTCACTTAAACTACAACCATGACTTTTTAAATTTCACCATTTCTGCATGGCTTCATCTACAGTTCACTTGTGCAGATTTGATTATGTCAGCCCTCCTTAACTGCTATACCTCAGTGATTTCTGGTTTCACTTAGGTAAAGAGAAATAATTAGTTCTTGGCCTACTGTACATGACAGCCTCACCTACTACCATGCTTCCCCTTCTCCATGGCCATCTACATGGGCCTTCCTTTACACTCTCACATTAACTAATTCTACAGAAATTTTGAAGATGCTATGCAGTTCCTTGTGCTAGAAACAACATTCCTCCTCTCGTTCCTGATGATTTGGTAAGAGTGAAATAACTGATGTGACAATACCACAAAATTCTATGTCATAAACAACACACTTGTCTTTTGGCTGGTGACAGAGGAGAGTGAATCATGCAGACTCCAACACACAGGCATGTTTTTCAGCTCACCTGCACAGATCTCTGTCTCTGCAGTTCATATGTGGTAGACAGTGTTTTGTGTACGAACACCAAAAGCTAGAGTATGGATAAACTTTCAGCCATAAGTGATTGAATTTGAACACCTGGGTTTGTTATGGACCATGCCCAGGCAATGTAGATCTTGTCTGCTTCTCATGTGATAGTATTCCAGCAAATTTTCATTCTTTCCCATTTACCTTCAACTGTCCTCCATAAGCATCGCCCAATAATATGTGACCTGCGCTTTTGGCCACTAAACAAATCAATTTATAATATAGGCCTTAAGTTATAATTCAGTGTCTCCAGAAGATCCTGAAATGAACAGCTTCCAGTAGATGAAAGTGTCACAAAATCCAGCTAATCTCTCAAAGAAAGCAAAAACTAAAGGTAGGCCTAAGGAAAAGATGACTGTCTACAAAATGGTCATTGTGATAGTTAATTTGAGTTTTTAAAGCATTTATCATTTCCTTGAGGTTCTACATATGATTATACTCTTGCACACAGAGAAGTTAATGCATTTATGCAAGACCACGACACTAGTAAATGGTACCATTGTAATTCCGGTCCAAGCAAGCCTGACTCCTTCTACTGCACTACTACCTTATAACTGCAGTGACTCTTGGAGAGAATGGTCTGTCAGCCACTTATGTGTTATCCACAAGAAGCCCACACTTCCCAAGCATCATTGTATTGGACAACTCTAGATGAGCTCTTAATTCTCAGGCATGAGAAATGTAGACACTGCCACAAATTTGAGGTTGAGGACTGAGCTCAATTCCAAGGTACCATATTTTGGGGTAGCATGTCCTGAAACCCATTAGCCGTGAAGGTCAAATAAAGCATTTAAAGAGTTTGAAATGACTATCAGATAGTATGTACTTAATAGCTACTTTGAAACAATTAAATACTTTTTTGAATTTATTTTTATGCATTTTAACGTTTTGGATATTTTTATTAATTTGACATATTTTAATAGAACTCCAATAAAATTGTTATATTATGATAAATCTTTTAGAGTTTTAAAACAGATTATTTATAGTCACATTAAATAATAAGGTCTGGTCATTTCTAATACTAATAGTTAAGTTTCCACGTGATCCAAAATTTTGATTTGGTAGTCAGATGTGTTAGAAAGAAGCATTGTTAAAAAAATGGGAACCTCTTTTAAAAAAAGGAATAAATCAATTTCATTTCAAATGTTCTCTGAGGACCAACTGATCATTAGAACATAAATTCAAACTGAAAGAAAATAATGACAAGATCAATCATATTGGACATATTGCAAGCTTCCTCACCAAGTCCCTGTACATAAGGTTAAATGAGTAATTGTGCCAAGTGTCCTATGTGCAAGATTCCCAGAGGTACAAATAAATAACTCCAAAAACTCAGTGTGGCATGCTGTTGACATTTCACATACTGATTTGCCTAACTTCTTTTCCCTATCATTTCTACATAGAAAGGAACAGAAATGTCCTCTAACAGATGTCCACATAAGTAGAGATGGACTCCTCTGCCAGTTGGAATGGGGGCACCAGATACTTTCATCTTGGTTTGATGAACTAGATGCCAACCATATGCATACAATTGGAAAGAGGGGATATGGAAGGACATCTGGATAATAGGGAACAGGAACAACTCAGCTTAATAAATTTTATTATATTTGGACAAAGACAGTGGTATAAAAAGAACTGAAGTACCCAGAACTCTATTAAATGTATTCATTTTTCAACATTTAAGTTAAATGAGTGGTTCTCATTTTGATTTGTCTAACCTAATTTTATCCTTTACAAAGGAAAGCCCACCTACCCTAAAATAACCACCATATGGCTCAGTGACTCAGTCACTACAAAAATTATCTTTTCATCTTTCAAAGCTCCTCTGGATTTTTTCTTTTTTTATTTCTTTTCACCTCAGACTACTCATAAGTAGGATCTTCCTTCTACCATCCTATTCTCCTAATGCCTTCTCCCATCTACCTACCAACTCATCCTATCTCATTATGGGATGACACGAGGGTGGCAAAGGGAAAAACAGATAAACATGAGATTGTTACCTAATGCGCTTCTTTTCTTTTCCCTGATATTCTTGATAATAGTAACACTCTCTACTAGACCTCCAACTTCACTCTTCATTTGAAAGTCCTTGCTGAAATTCTCTTTCCCTGCTGAACTGCAAAATGAAACTTGTCTGAATCTTTTGGGAAACCAAAGATGCTCTTTTAGGAAAAGCAAAGATTCTTTTGCACCTAAGGTTGTCCTGATTTATCTTTTTTGTTCTAGTGAGATTATCTAGCTCCCTCTTTTATTCTCTAAAGTGTTCTATTTTGAAAGACAAATTATATGAGATTTATATTTCTAGAACACAAGTGAAAGCATTTAATGAGGAGGAGAAAGTAATTTTTGGCCCTTATATGTTTTGCATTGCCAGTAAGAAACAACTTCATTACTCTGAAAAGACCATAAGGAAGACTAGAGGAGGAGAAAACATCAACAACAAAAACAACAGCACACACACACACACACACACACACACACACACACACACACACACTTTTCTCTGTATTCAGAGAAGGAGGAACCTCTGTCCAGAAAAATTAGTTTTACCGGTGGAAGAGAAAGTGGCAGGTTAATCCTACCTGGGAATCAACATCAGTGGCACTGGATGCCACTATTCAGGATCCACAAACCTCCTAGATAACTACTGGTAGGGCAAGGAGTGGCTGCAACAAAGGTGGGATGGGGTGTGTAGAGGGTGAGGAGAACATGATTTCTTGGTTGGGCTGCAGGTCCAGTGATCTGTTTTCTATTCTTCTCCTTTCCCCATTAGAATTCTGAGTCTATCTTTTGTATAACATTGTTATACATGGTGATTAAGTTCTATAATTCCATTAGCGGAGTACTAAGCTTCAGATACACTGGGCTTAATTAAGCTTTTATAGAAAGGCCTGGGGAATTAACCACCATGTATAACATTGTTCATTTGAGAAAATGTATTCCCAAATGCAAACAACTGCTCAACAAACAAACTTCTGGAGTGCTATTCCACTGAAAGTTATAGACTAGAAAAAGAAAAGGCCTGATAAATTGTTCTTAGCCGGGCCGGTGAGATGGCTCAGCGGCATAAGCGCCTGCCTTGCAAGCGCGAGGGCCCGAGTTCGACTCCTGGATCCCACATACGAAAAAGGGGCCGGTGATATCGCTCAGCGGCACGGGTGCCTGTTGGCGCGCGAGGTCCTGAGGTCGTCCCCCCGGTACCCACAAAAAAAAAAAAAAAAAAAAATTGTTCTTAGCCCAGGCCACACATTAGAACTATAGAAGAGCTTTCAAAAATACTATTATATTGTCATTACAACCAGAGATTCTCATTTAATTAGCCTACAGTGGGGTCTGGAAATATGTATTTTTAAAAAGCTCTTTGTAGCAGGGTTGAGAGCCAGTAGGCTCTAGTAAGTGTTTTATATTTTTTCCCCTCTAAATTTAAGTAAGTGAATCAGCAAGGTTTGCTTTCATCACAAAGGGGTCTCCAAAATAAAATTCACTTCTAGGCTCATCCCTCCAATACAACTCAATCTAAAATAACCTTTTTTAGCAAGATCTTTTCAAGAAGGACACAAACCTAAAGTATAAAATTAAACACAACTCCTTACTAAATATACAGTTATCAATGAGTTGTTCAAAGACTCATAGTAACTTTTAAAAACAGAAATAATTTGTGACATATTGACAACAGAAAATTTCTTAGGAAATTAATTCTGTATATTAAAAAGATTTCACGGGTCGGTGAGATAGCTCAGTGGCATAAGCGCCTGCCTGGCAAGCACGAGGTCCTGAGTTCGACTCCCGGAATCCACATACGAAAAAAGGGCCAGTGATATCGCTCAGCAGCACGGGAGCCTGCTGGTGTGCAAGGTCCTGAGTTCGACCCCCGGTACCCACAAAAAAAAAAAAAAAAAAAAGATTTCACTCCTCTCAGCTTCCCTCAAGCAGGAACCTGACAAAATTTTAGGCTAGATTTGACTCCTGAACCTCTCCTGGAAGGTCCCCCTGAGCAAGATTTTTCTGCTCCAGTGGACTATGGCTGTGTATTTGTTATACATACAAGTTCCTTTAAGTACAAAGGAGTGGTGATTAATTACCAAATCCACCCCCCCCTCCTTTTCAGCAAATGATACTAAGACCACAGTGGATGTCTGAACATGGAAAGAATAATGAATCTTTTTTTATGCATACATACCTATGATAAGGTTTAATTTATAAGTTACAGTAAGATTAACAACAATAACTGTATTAGTCAGATTTCTGTCACTAGGACACAATACCCACCACCCAATATTTAAAGGGAGACAAGTTCAATTTATGTCATGATTTCAGAGGACTTAGTCCGTGGTAATCTGGCTGTAGTGCAGATGATGGAAAGGCAAAGGGCATGGCTGAGCAAAGCTGCTTAGTTCAAGGCATTCTGGAAGCAGACCAGAGGGACAGCTCCAGAGAGGAAGGGGTGAGGGTCCAGATAAATACCTCAAGGTACACCTCCATGACGTACACAGACACAATTAGAAGTGTGCTTCATTAATTCACTTGGAGGCTTCCAAGCCAATGAAGTTAACATAGCCAACTTCAACCCACAATAACTAATAATAAAGTGGAAAAGCTATAACAATATACTATAATAAAATTAATATGAATATTTTCTCTCTCTTGCTCTGTCAATATATCTTGTGCTTTACCTTTTTACTTAAAATAACTACTTTATAGTTTCTCTTTGGCATATTCAAACAACCAGCATTGCACTTGCCTTTTGGTGTCATTATTAAGTAAAACTAGTGTTACTTACACACAGCATTGAGATACACACACAACTGATCTGATAATGGAGATACACATGCAGTGACTAATCGGTAGTAGTAGTATATAAAGCAAGGCAAGTATGATTCAAATAAATAACAAATAAATGATTCACATGCTAGGCAAGAGGAAAGGGACATTGTGAAGGCTCATTATGCTACTCAGAACTTAGAAACTATTGATTTCTAGAATTTTCATTTAATGTTGTTGCACCATGGTTTATTTTAGAAAGCAAAACTGCACACCAGGGGAGACTGCTGGATAAGAGTCAGGGTTTTGTGTAAGGCAACTAAGTATTCAGGTAACATTCAGGTAACTTAGGACACTGGCTGTGTCCCTCCAGGTCACCTTTAGACCAATCTTATAGATTTACAGTGAAATACAACAACTCAATCTGGCCCTCTGCCCCACAGCTATTGTTCTACTGTCTGGCTGTCTTCCTCTGTTTTACTTGCCAGCTCACTTTCTTATTCCCTACCCAACAAGTATATTTGGATATCGTGTGAAAAATTTGCCTTGAAAGTCAAATTGCATAGCTCCAAGTACATCTGAGCATTCTATCACTGAACTATATTCTCAGTCCTTATAGGAAATTTTCTCTTTTTGTAGTATTGGAGGTGGAACCTAGGGCCTCATTTGTGCTAGGCAATTGCTCCACCATTGAGCTATATACATGAACTAAAACTTAAGCCACACCCCTGCTAACTACCATTCAGTAAATACATACACACATATATAATATGTGATAATATAGATTATAATGTGTATTATATAAAACATTGTATACATGTTTATGTACATTATATAATGCATGTATTGAATATTATGATATATATGTGTATATATACTTTTTGAAGGGATTTTGGGGCTCTAAATTAAAGTGTGTCACTGTGTGAAAGGTGAAGAAGAGGTAGGTCCCTCTATCAGATTTCTTTAGCCTTCATACTCTGTCAAATTCGAAGTGTGGGAGACAAGTAGATGTACTTACTTTCCCCATGTCTGAGATGTGATTGGAAAAAAATAGTGAATATTTAAATTAGAAATTACTACAGTAAAAGACACATTTTCATTAATTGTCCTCTAAATACTCTCCTTCCATTCAAATACACCTATTCCATTGTTTTTGCCACTTTATGGGGCAGTTCTGGAAGTCCTTTTTCATGTCTTTAACTGAATTCTTACGGCAAACTCGATATAATGAACCAATTCCAGCTATCTCCCTTGCATGGTCATTTTGACTTCGTGGAAGAGCCAGAAGTCACAGGATGCTCCAATGCTGAATAAAGTAGACAAGGACCCACTATAATGTTTTAGCAGTTTGCCTCTTCACCCAACAGCAGCATTCACCATATATTTGATCACAACTCATAAAGACCCTCATGAAAAAGGAAGCCCAAAAGTGCTTCAGAAAGTGGAAAGAATGTTGGGATAAATGTGTTCTAAGTGTGTGTGCGGGGAGGTACACTGAGAGGGATTAGTGGAGATATTTCTTACTGTAATCATTCTTTTTAAAAATTTATTCACTGTACATTTTATTCATACTTTGTACCTAGACACGACAGATGACACTATTTTAGATGTCATGTTACAAAATTCACCCTTTTGTTTATGTTATATTTAACCAAATTCCCAAAAAATCCTTCTATAATTTCAGTGTGCTTATTTTCAATTCATTTTTAAGACCATGAATTATATATGGTGAACAGATAATAAAAACTATGTATAGTATTTCTTGTCCCTAAAAAAGTCATGTGAAAGTAGTTACTTAGGATCATTTTGAAGGACAGAAATTGATGTTCGTCATTTATTTGGTTTCAGCTAGGAAAATTTTATTTATTTACTTATTTTTTTTTTGTGGGTACCGGGGTCGACCTCAGGACCCCGCTCGCCAGCAGGCTCCCGTGCCGCTGAGCGATATCACTGGCCCTTTTTTCGTATGTGGGTTCCGGGAGTCGAACTCGGGCCCTTGCGCTTTTCAGGCAGGCGCTTACTCCACTGAGCCATCTCACCGGCCTCAGCTAGGAAATTTTTTAAATGATACATTTCTTTAACAAATCTCTGCTGACTAACTACTACTGCGTGGCAGCCAGGACTGTAGGCACTGAGCATAGAAAAATGATTAAATCAAAGAAAACTTCTGTTGTCATGGCGTTATATTCTAGCAGGAATCTATAGTCTTGTGCATGAATATGTGTTCTTGAAAGACTACATGTAAAGTTTGTTTCTTAAACCAAACCTCAAGTCAATATTGACACAAGCTAAATTTGTCTACTTTCTTCTCATCGCAAAGGTGGAGAGAAAAGGATGTGGTTGAAAAATAGAGGAATTATATTGGGTGGAAAAACTGGAGGAAGTAGAAAATAAATGGGTTAAAAAATCTTTCTTAACATATAAAATTCTCTAGTCCCGTGAATTGCAGAAACAAAGTTGTAGGCTCACGATTAAAACAAAACAAACCAAACAAACAAAAAAGAAAGAAAAAAAGACAACACATTTTTAAACTGTGCTGTCCATTCTCTACTCACAAACATGCTTTTGTGAATTGCATGGTAAAAGCCCCAGTGTTATTTTCTGGTCACATGCTAAATCATGGTAAAGAGAAAGGTATGGGGACAATAATTTTTTTCAAACTGGACAGCCAAGGATAAGCCTAAACAATGAATATGAAGAAGTCTTTGAAGGGGAGATAGAAAATTAGGTGGAAATTGCTTCACAGAGAGCAACGAACAGCTGAACTAACAGCGAACAGCAGCAAACTAACTGAAATGACTTTGCCTAATAACACAGAATGTAAGAGGTAACTGCTAGCAAAGAGTAAAGATGGTGCAGACATCAAGCTAAAGAGAAAAGACTTCACGCGTTTCTGAGGGAGGTGGAACTTATGAAATGCAAATACTAAAGAGATTTCTCAATGTTGTCAGATTCTCCTAGGTTTAACTTGTTCCTGTCCACCAATATCAACTTTAAAACAACAACCAATAGACCAAGAAAGACCATTTTCCTCCCCATTGTGAAGCAAGCCTAAATTCCCACTCATCATGATAAAACATGCTTGAAAAGGGTCTTTCATCAATTTTTTTATTAGACAGAGTTTTCTAGGTAAAATGTGATATGTACACTTTCATGCCTTTCTACAACTTAGGAATCTTAAATTGCAAGACATATCAAAGTGCTCATAAAGGGTGCAGTCTGTACAATGAGAAAAACAGCTAAAGTTTCAATGATAAAACAACCTCCTCTTAAAATGTTAATTATCACAATATCCAAAGCCATGCTAATAATGAAGAAAAATTCACTCAAATACCTTACAAATCACTCTTTTCTATGGCTGGTCCGTAGATCTGGATGAGGCAAAAATACAATATGTTTACAATGTGTATATGAAAAATCTGAGTGATATACTCAATATCAAGTTGTTTTACCATTACAGTGCTATAGTTGCAACCAGTAATTTGAATTAAAACTGAAATAAATTTCCTTACTCAAAGATTTAAATATTGTATTGCATTTCTAAAATCTTTAACAGGGTAAAAATTGAGAATTTAATGTAAACCTTTATTTTACTTTATTTTCTTTTTCTTTTTTTTTGTGGGTACCGGGGGTCGACCTCAAGACCTCGCGCACCAGCAGGCGCCCATGCTGCTGAGCGATATCACCGGCCCTTTTGTTGTATGTGGGTTCTGGGAGTCAAACTCCGGCCCTCGTGCTTGCCAGGCAGGCTTTACGCCGCTGTGCCATCTCACTGGCCCTAAACCTTTATTTTAAAACTTAAAAAAATTCACACACACAAATGAAATATAGGACAATAGATTCCTTTTATTTTGGAAAATTACATGAAATATTTCTCTATTAATAAGAATGAATATTTTGTGTAGAAAATTTCTTTCTCTGTAATATTATGTCTCTCTTAGCATAGCACATATTAACATATATCATCATACAAACTGAGTTAATGTCTTTAAATTATTTTATTTCCAGTATTAAAAACTTAAAGTAATAAAAAACTCAGAAACAGAAAAATAAATAAAAGGTTTTGTATAAACAATGTTCAGAATATTAAAAAAATTTTTAGTAAAAGGTTGGTTTTGTACTTTATCCTGAATGCCAAGAGCTTATGCTTTTTGTGTCTGAAATCTCCCTATATATCTTCAGGATGCAAACATTTCCTAAACATAGGGTTAACATAAAGCTTGTTGTGTCTGGAATGGCCTATCAGCCATTCCCTTTTTTTACTGTTGTATGTACATGTTGTGAACCTAAAAGTCAATGCTTTATCATAATTTTTGTTTTTTTTTATTCTATAGTGCCCAAGAAGGAAAGAAAGTTCTTGGGACAAAAGTGAATATAGAGACAAGCAGATTTTAATGCATAGTTAAGACTTCAAAAGTATTACCTACTTAACTTCAGACTATCCATTTTTGTGAATACTCAGAAAAAATTAAATAGATTATGAGAAGAAAATTTTAAAGAATAATAGAGCATGAATGGAGAGAAAACAAGAAAAAGATGAAAACCAGAAATGATAAAATAGAAAGACAAAATGTGATAAAAGAGAGATAATAATATAATAATAGGAAGAAATAATCAAGAAGAGGCAGCAGAGATAAGGAATGTAAAGAAGGGAGTGAAGGTTGAAAGAGGGATGGAAAAGCACAAGAAACAAAAGAGAGAAGAATGAAAGAAGGAAACTCCAACAGAAGAAAAGTACAGAAGAGAATAAACAAGAAAAGAAAAGGGAAAATGTCACAGAAAATAATTAATATTCAAATTTCTAAGTGGCACAAGTGATACAACATGGCAGCCTGCATCCATCCTTCTATTTCTTCTGGCTCTCGGAGGGTGTTTCCTTTTCAACTTTGTGGCCATCTAGTATTTTAAGTACTATATATGCAGCCAGATAGATCAGTAAGACATTAAAACATTTAAATTGCTGCTTCATAGTAGCTGACTCTTTTTGTTCCATATTTTTTAAGGTTAACTTTGTTCCATACATGGGATCAAAGTGGTTTATGTATTTTGTCTCATTTAATCCTCACAACTTCGGGCCGGTGAGATAGCTCAGTGGCGTAAGTGCCTGCCCAGCAAGTGTGAGGTCCTGAGTTCGACTCCCGGAACCCACATACGAAAAAAAGGCCGGTGATATCGCTCAGTGGCACGGGTGCCTGCTGGTGCACGAGGTCCTGAGGTTGACTCCCAGTACCCACAAAAAAAAAAAAAAAAATTCTTACAACTTCAAGAGAGATGCGGTTAGTTTTCCATCATTACAGATTGAAAAACTTGAGGTTTACATTGCATGGCAATTTGACTAAGATTGAATAGCCAGAAAACAGTGAAGTCAAAATCCAAATCAGACCTTTGAAGTACTGATTCTCTGCCTTTTAATTGCTTAAATGCATTCTTTTACATACCCAACTCACGAGAATATACATCCTACCTACCTACCTACCTACCTTTAATTTAATATGGTAGAGAGTAATACAGTGTCCAATCCATGGTTTGGGCAGTTGTTATGTTTCTCTTTATTTTGATTCCTAGTTAAGAAGCCCAATTAAAATACCAAATTTAATTTCTTATTCTAATGGCCATAATTCTGATCGATGGAACCTATGCTTAATAAAGCAAATCACGGGCAGCAATCAATGCTCTAATGTAATTAGAAGGTGCTACTTTTTACTTCTGAGAGAAGTCATGTGTTTAAATTTGTGCAAGACCTACCATGTCCTCACTCAGGTAGGTACCTCTTACATGTCATTCAATGAGGGTGAAGACATTGCTGATTCTTGAAGCTGAAGTATGATTATAAGACGAGGATAATTTCTATAGCAAGAATTATAGCTATTAATCACCATAAAAAATACCTGAAATATTTTGGCCAATCACTCAACATTCTTAATGATTGGAAGATTCTATAAAGCAGATAAAAAATCAAAAAAGAAATAAACAGATTCATGTTAATTTTCATGGATCAACAATGAAGTATAATAGCAACTTCTTTAAAGTTTACAACCTAACTTCAGTGTGATTTTTTTCTGTATGTCTTCCATGATACTCCATTGCTAAATGTACACTCTTTTTATTATGCTTATCTCAGTACTTGTGGTTTTGTGAGAGCCGGGCCAGCCAAAACTTTCAAAGTCAGGGAATACTGCATTTAGTTTCTGACATGCTAGTTTTGGAACATTGGAAAATGCACTTTAAGCTGTCAAAGTTTTACTTTACCCTTATGTCAAATGAATTTCATAGTAGTTACTAACTGATAGTGTTGTGAGCATTCACTGAATTTGGCTCATGAAGTGTTTATTATGCTCAATAAATTTTACCTAATAATGATATTCATTATTCTTTTTGGTAACTGCAGCACCTGTTATAATACTTGCACAGGAAATGCTCAATAAATGCTTGCCAATTACTGAAAGCACTGAATTATTGTATGTATACGTGAATGATGCCTCAATGAAAAAACCAAAAATATTGATACACTATAAAAAACTGAAACTTACATGGGATTTCATCATGTTTCATAACCACCAATAAAACATTAGGTTCTAATGATGCTTAGTTTAATGTGTCCTACATTGTATTAAAATTAAGGCATACAGGTGAGCCATCTTCACCATCTCACCGGCGTAAGTGCCTGCCTGGCAAGCGCGAGGGCCCAAGTTCGACGCCCGGAACCCACATACGAAAAAAGTGCCGGTGATATCGCTCAGCGGCAGGGGCGCCTGCTGGCGCGTGAGGTCCTGAGGTCGATGCCCAGTACCCACCAAAAAAAAAAAATTAAGGCATACAGTGAATATGTAAAATGCTGGTAACTCCAGAAATCTTCATGTCTCCTTTTGCCTAAGAAAAAGTGGAATGGAAGTTCTGACAAAATTTTAAACCAATAGTTGTGTTCTTGCTCGATTGGCTTCAAGTATGGTGAGAGAATTTTAAAGAGTTTTATTTTTTCCACAAAGTAACTTTTCTTTCCCATCCCTTTTCTCCATAAATCAATAACTAGGCTTAATCTTCGTTAATTCAGTGTGTTGGGCTGCTAATAAACATAGATAAAGTAAATGCATTCTGAATAAATCTATTCTGTTGAGTACAAGACTAAAATTATATTGCACCAATCTACTAAAATTGAAAGTTAGATCACAAATGACTAAATAATTAAGCACAACAAAACTATTTTAATGTTAATGTTGCATCAAGCATTCTTTTTTTGGTAAATAATAGGACTAGGACTTTGTTTATATTCAGTTAATCTAGACATCTATGTTGATTCAAATCTATTTACACTTTCTAGACTGATTTTGACCTCTCAAAATCTATCATTCTTATTTGAATATGAACAAAGCATAACACAGAGGTCTAAAGAAATAGCTTTTTCAGGCAGAGCTGAATATTAAATCTATCTCCAAATTAGTTTCTTATTGCAAAATTTTTACTTGGTTCATTTTCTTAATCTTTATAGTTTTGTTACTCCCCCAAATTAGGCTGCTTATTAAGCATCTCTGCATATGTTATACCTTTTTTAAAGGTGCAGTGCCCATTCTTTGTCTTCCATGGGTGCACATTATGTAGTTTCTAATATATCACTGAAGCATCTCCCTTCAGTTACAGCAGAAATATGTATGGTACTTACTTTGATGATCAGGAAATTGAAGCACAGCTTCTCCAACATGTAACACTTTGAGGAATAGAACATTTGAAGATGAGTGGTTTTACAAAGCTCCTTTTTTTTCAAATTAATGATAAAAAGTATACAATAGTTGCTTCAATGGAAGTATTTTTGTGGTATATATTAATTTACTGAGATTCTGCCATTTATAAGAAAGGTATGGTTGCCTTATATTGCTGTAAAATCTTAACAGAAGATGAGACTATGACAAATACGTAGATTTTAATTTGAATCCTGCCTGGGAAGTTCATGTCCCATAATTAACTTCTTTCTTCATTTGTATTAGTGTTCAGATAGTCCGCAGGTTCCATACCCACTCCTTAACAATTTATATATGCATGATTCATTTAATGATGAATAAATTCTCGTAAGACAGCATGTTTACAGGGTAGAGACAGCACTAGCAAATATAAACTGCAGCACCTTATTTCTTCTAAATTTATTGATGAACTGCTCAATCAGAAGGCATTTCATGTATGAAAGGATAATTTCATTACAGGTCTCAGAATTGGTTCAATTCATGTTCCATAACCTCTGTGAAAAAGAAACTTCTGGACAGAGATTAGTTCTAGATTAACAAGGTCAACAAGCAATGATGCTTAACTAGATTTTCTTGTGATTAAAAACTAACTTCATTGCAAAATAGCCTCAAGTCCTTCTGTACTGATCAAGAGGGATAAATGGTTTTGAAGCTGTCAAGGTCAAGACTCTGGCGATGGGTTCATTTCTCCAAAGCGTTGATTTGGTTCTTTTCTCTTGTAAGAATGTATAGAACGATAACCCAGCTGTGCTCTAACCATATGTTCAAACTCAGACAAAAGTCAAATCAGCTTTCTTTTTCTAAATTACTTCCTCCCTTGATGTATGGACCTTATTTATAACCTCCCTTTGTGCAGCCATAACACTATCACATCGGGCTTAGTTTTTGAAAACCGTAGCAATTGCCTGAAAATTGATTTGATGTCTTTTGCCCATCCCTCCCTTCGGTCCCTGAAGACATTTTAATATGAGCCATGACATTATGATGGATGAAATCTGGCATTTTACTGTAGCAATTCTACTCCCATGTGGAAAATAACAGCTTGTTCAAGAGCTGGTCTTCCAGCCGGATTTAGGATGTACAGTAAACTACATTTCCAATATTCTTCCTTTTCTTTCCTTTAAAAATATTCTCCTCAAACTTCTTTGTGCTGATTATCAAATTCTCCAGATATCACAGATTGAAGCTAACTGAAGATTACATAGTGATAATAATAAATGTCATCCAAAGGCAGCGATAATTGTAAGAAACCATCTAGATATTGAACATAAAGTAATTTTCCAATACAAAGACTTGCCCGCAGAAACACCAACATTCTGCTGATTTATACATCTTATCTCTTATACCAGAGATATTATAAGGCTTATGCGAACAACTGTCTCTCTCTAATGCCAGCAGGCCAGATGCAAAAATGTCATTAAATTTATTCTTTCATAAAACAAATTTTATATGGAAATAAACACTTTTCTAACTTTATGATAACTACCATACTACATTCACTTAAAATTAATAAATACAAATGCATTTAAAGTTCCCTAGTCAAAAGGGAGAGAAAAGATGTCTAAAATTCCACAATATATGCAATTAATACTATTTATATTTACTTTTGAAAATATTTATAGGCCTTGATGCTTTAAATATGCTCAATAGTTTGATACCTTTGAGGGTGACTAACTCCAGCTTTTGGGGTGTTTTTTTAGGTCCATATTTCCTCCTAAAACAAAACAGTTCAGTTGTAATTATGGAAATGATGGAAACATAAAACTTTCATATTTAAGTACAGGTAATTAGTATTATGCCCTACACTGGTAGAACTCAATGTTTATTTCAAGACCTGCAATAAACAGATGATTATTATAAAAAAGGAAATAGTTCCAGTTCATGGATATTGATTTCTGCTGTCCTAACTCTTCAAGGGTAGGCATATTTCAGATGCATTCCATCTCATGAGAGATTAGAAGAGCATTTATATTCCCCACACTGATTCATGTTTAAATGCTAAAATTAGGCAATCATCGTCAATAAACATATACCTTGTAAATTATTCAGCCGTGTGCATGATTTGAATGTTCGTAGGAAATTAAACTGAAGATAAAACCTGCTACATGCCATGAGCATTTTGTATTGGTCCAGTTTACTTTGTGTGCATTAATTTGACTTAATTTACTTTTCAGTTTCACTTTTATTTTGTTCAGTTTTTGTAGCTACCTCCTTCAAATTCCTTTGACAACCTGAGAATGTCTTGCAGCTGAACGTAATATTAATTACATTTCAAAGCAAACCTTTATTCATTTGGGGGCAATCTGTGAAACAGAAATCTGTGACTGCAGCTGCTGCCAAGCCAATTACTTCAAAATAACTCAAATATGTCTCGACAGATTGTATTTTTCCTATTGTTAGATTGTTTATTCCGTAGATCAAAAGGCTACACTCACTTTAATTAAAATGAACTAAATCACATAGTTAAATATATCATCCATTCCTTGGGACTATATATGGATTTATGTATAGACTGAGTGTGCTAACGAAAATCTCTGGATTTTTTTTAACCAAATAACATTTTTCTTCTGGATGTTTCTCTGCCTTCTTTCTGCCAAAGCATCCTTTGTATGAACAAGCCAAAGCAGAAATAACTCATCAGCACTGAAGACCAGAGTGCAAAGAGATTATTTGAGACCAGAATGCTTGAAGAAATCCACTCTGCACACATCACATCGCATCACACATGCAGAAGAGATTGGAGTCTTGCAACAGGTTCCTCGGAATAAGCACTTGACATTCAGATGCTTATCTGAGCTTTATCTGAATGATCCAGATTCTCAGTTCCACAATGCAAGTCTGGGAAATGTTATTTATTTATTTTTTTTTTCTGAATCTCTTGAAGCACTATTGTGTGAGGCTTATAAATACCACTTTATCTTCAGGATGAAATAACATCAATCATTATATTGACCTACAGAAGAAAGAAAAATTTTAACAATTGTGAGATATATCTACTAATATCTATCAACCCACCTGTCTACCTACCTTCATAACTTTAAAGCATTTAATTAAGCATTATCTCATATTTGTGTTTTTGCAATTTTGCTGTTCAAAAGCAAAATGATGGCTCTTTAGTTCAAAATCTCTCTCTCTCTCTTTTCCCTACCCTGTATTTAGTCCCAAATATATAAAATTTATTTTAAAAGTTCATAGTCTAAAAAGAAATGACTATATGCCAAATGTCTCCTTTGCCTTTAATGATGTCTGCCAAATGATTATTTTGTTTTTCACTACAGAGAGTTTTGGATGTTTAAAGAGAATTTCTGCACATTTCACTTTGGCAAGGGAAGGTATCTCGATGATTCAAGTACTGGGCAGTTTGAACTTTAAAGAAGTACAATACCAGGCAGGGGAATAACAATGGTGAGTGTGTGAATAACAGAAATAGTGTGAACTCAGTACAATCATCTCACCACTTTATACTTCCTATACCCCAGCTTAGAACCAGGTTCTTCTGTTTGTCTGGAGACTCGGTGGGGGAAAGGAATAATCTTAAGCATACATTGCTCTGTGCCTCAATACTGTTGACCTGAGCAACCCCCAAATCCTACCTTGAGTTCATTTCAGAAATGCTGTGCCCACTGCATACAGTGTCTATGTTTTGCTATCGACTGAAGCAGAGGTATTGTCCCAATAGAGTTCTGCAGTTCTCTCACACAGTTCTGCTCTGGGCTTCTTCCCAGTCCTGGTACCATAACAGACTCAGGAAATTTGTGCATTTTTATTGGGGATAATGTGAGTCATTCACAAGCAGCAATGGCTACTTTTGTTTTCTTTCCCTCAATTTTTTAATATAAGGCTGTCTTTGTCATCTGGCTGTCACAAGAAAACTTCACAGATGGGGTGGCTTAAATAACTGATATTTGGTTTTCGATGGAGGCTAGAAGTCAAGATCAAGGTGCCCCCTAGTTTGATTTCTGGTGAGGGCTCTTTTCCTGGCTTTCAAAGAGCCTCCTCTCAGTATCCTCACATCTCAGAGAGCAATCTTGGGTCTCTTCCTTATGTATATGGCTGCTAATCCCCATCACGGGGATCCCACCACTATACACTCATCTAACCCTAATAACTTCCCAACAATCCCACCTCCAAACACCACTACCAACCAATACATATGAATTTTGAGAGGACAAAAACATTCAGTCCATAGCAACAACTATTTTTGTCCATTCTTTCTGCTGCCTTTGTACAGCTAGCCCAAGGGGAATTTGCATACTATAACTCTTATTGAGCTGTATCTACCCGATCTTCCCTAAAGCACTTTTTCTATCATTTTGGAGCTATCATTTGGGATAGGATTTGAATTACAAGTAAGTCTTTAGAAATTTACTTAGAATTTTAAAATCTATAACTCTGGCCTAAGCCATTTTGACCACAGTCATCTGAGAGGACTCTTCTATGTTTCTGATGGCCAAATTACTAAAAGCAATATACAACAATATACAATAAGATTCCAAAATAATTCATCTACTTGGCAAAAGAAATGTTGGAACTACTAGTTTACTCAGAAATATGACAATATACTAAACAATATACAAATCACTAAGGAATGTAAACTATTTTTCTATTCTATACAAATTCTCTATTCTATACAAATTCTCTAATTCTCTATTCTATACAAATTACTAAAGAATGTAAACTATTTCTAGCTATACATAGTTTGTTCCATAAAAATGTATATCACTGTTCAAAAATCTATTTAATTATCTCAGAATCCTGTAGAAGAATAAAAACGTGAAGATTGTCAAAAATCAATCTTAGGTTCAAAAAGACTGAAGAATGACTAATCTAAAATATATATGTATGTATTTGTGTGTGTGGTAGCTTTGAGCTTGTACTAGTTGTTTTGTTTTGTTGTGTTTTGTTTCCAGCAGAGGACCACTGCAAAGAAGTTAGTGGACAGCTTCCGCCTGCTGTACCTGCAGGATCCAGTATAGCATTCGGCGTACTGCTTCAGTTTCCTCAAGCTGTTCTCAGCCAGTGACTGGGCTTGGAAGGAATAACAGATTCAGCCATACACAACTCTCCTCATGAGAAATCTTTCCCCTGGAACTTGTCATCTGTCTGGCTAAGAATCTCTCAAATGTGTGCTGCAGTCTGGGGCT
This sequence comes from Erethizon dorsatum, assembly GCA_028451465.1. Taxonomy (NCBI): domain Eukaryota; kingdom Metazoa; phylum Chordata; class Mammalia; order Rodentia; family Erethizontidae; genus Erethizon; species Erethizon dorsatum. The sequence continues at coordinate 40,207,377 of CM051825.1, forward strand.
CTTTATAACCTGTTTGGCCTAGACTTCCTTTTCTCCTTCGTGTTACACCAGCATTACAATTTGAATACTGCTCCTGCTCTTTTTTCCCTTTCATCCTTTACATATGTTTAAAGTGAGACATTTCTTACACTGCTAATCCCATTTTAGTACAGGATTTCCAGAGAACCAGAATAAACATTGTGTGTGTGTATGGGAGGTGCGTTCACAGATAGGCACCCACAAATAGATTCATGCACACATGTATTGAAATGCACATATACATTTGCATATATTTGTATGTATTTAGACATGTATGTGAATGTCCCTATATGTGCACATGCACACACAAACACGTGTGGTTTGTAGGAATTAAGGGAATATATTATTTTTTCAGATCTAAACTAGTATTTGTTGATGTTATACAGATTCAAGTTATATGAATAATCTTCTATGAGTATGTTACCAAGGACTAAGGCTGACCTAGAATAAGAAAGACTATTTATCTTCACTCAAAGAGAAATTCACATTTATCAAATTATTCTCAGAAACTTTCAATACACTGTCCTTGAGCATTTATAAATTTCAGACTAGACATAGAATTTACTGTGCATTTTATTTGATGACATGTTGATGACCATAAAAATTTGATTAAAATCTATGATTTGGAAACTTTATTATGTTGAAAAATTCCTGAAGCCAATGACATTTAAACCCAAATAGAATATTTGAGAGAAGCTCCTTAAATATAACATTATTCCATTCAATTCATATTTCTTTATTCTGGAGCATGTTTTTTTCAATCTAATTTAAAATTAATATGAGGATCCAATTTGATCATATATTTAAGAACCTTTTACAAATAAGTAATAAATTGACTCTTTTCACATTATATGTGGACCATATATTTCATATATTATGAAAAATACATTTAACAAATACAGACTTGTATTACATCTTATATAAATATATTAAATTCATATAACATTTTTAACAGAATGTCAAACAACTTTTATTTTCTAACTTTTTATATGAGAGTCCAGCTTAATTTATAGGTATCATTTTTTCCCTAAAGTTTGATTTTGCAGTGCAGGAAGGAGTACATTAGGGAGAAACCCTTTAAAATCTGATTTTCTCAAGTTTTTTTTTTCCCAGTACTCTTGATGTAACTTGCATGACTTGAACTTCAGAAGTTCTATTAGCCTTAATCAGAAAATTGTACCCCATTTGTTCATTGAAGAAGAGTTTCTGACTAGTGTGCTTTTTAAAAAATAGAAAGAAAATATATTTTATGTCATTTTATACCTTTTAAATACCAAAAGATCTAAAAAGGACAGGTACTCTTTCAATGAGTATGGCTCATGAGTTAAAATTTTAATGATGTATTTATATAAAAGTAGATTCATGATCTTTAGGCTTTCTACTGATGCTACCAAAAGAAAAAAAAAATCCCATGTGTTTTTCTTTTTCCCTCTCATATTTTACTGAAAATTAGATCATGTCTGCACAGAAGATGTTAAATTATTTGAAATTGGATACAGCTAAATAGAAAGAACTGTAAGATGAAGAATAACATAATGGGAATTATGTCTTCTTACCCTGTGTCTCTTCATCGTGCCCAGAATTCCAACATGCTCTGCATTTGCTCTGGGAGACAGCACAATTTGGGTTGGTTGTACAAGGGGGTGAGATTATATGGGTACCTGTATATCATAAGACATTTGCAATTTTTTGAGAGATAAAGAGCATATTTAAAAAGATGATAAAATCCTCAAACTCTCTCATCCTGGACTTCAAACAGTTCTTTCAAAATCAAAATGCAAAGAATGTTTAAATGAAACATAGAGATATCATTTCCCTTAAATTTCTTCTTTTTTAAAAGTTACGTATGCATAATACAGCAGCAAGCCAACCATGGGATAAATATTTGAAAGGTTTTGGGGAAAATGATCTCACCAGTTTCCTTACCCATTTTTGGTCCTTATGCCCTGTGTAGCTGGGCATAGACAAATAAGCTTCTAGCCAGATATATCCTCTGAAAGTCTACGGATTGGAAGGCAGCAAAAAAGCTGAAAATAGTGTTTGAACAAATGGAACTGAAAACCTAATGGCTCGGGCACAAATTCAGAAAACAATTGTTCCATTCTATTGAACATCAGAACCACACAAATACCTACAGTGGTATAGAGAATTATGTCATGATTGTCTGGGAGGCCAATTTAAAATGTGTTAAGCAAAAATATCATGAATCTCTGTCTCTGCTTTAACATTTAAACAAATCCGGGTCCTCTGTCAAATATTATTAAATGCCGTGTAGACTAAACTTTGTGTATACCTCCATTCCTATGTTGAAGAATGAGATGGCACTTGGGGTTTAGGCCTTTGGGGGAAATTAGGGTAAGAGAAGTCATTGAAGTGGGGTCTTCATGATAAGACTACTGGCCTTTTCAGAAGGCGCTCCAGAGAGCTTGTCCTCTCTCTCTTCTTCTCTTCCTCCATCCCTCTCTCTTTCACTTTCTCTCCTAATACATAAAAAGTAAAGACCAAAGCAAATCACAGGTTGCAATCTGCAAGCCAGGAGGAGAGGTTTCAACAGGAACTCAGCAACTGGCACTTTGATCTTGTATTTCCAGTCCACAGAACTGAGATATAAATTCTGTTGCTTAAGCTATTCCGTCTATGGTATTTCATTATGGTAGCCCAAAACGACTAATATAAAGGATTTTCCTTCTTTTGGATCCCCAGTGGGTACTTTATACCATTAAAATTAAAGAAGAAAATCATATAAATTCCAGTAATATTTAAAATAATGCTTAATAAAGTGAAATCTAAAATAACTAATCTGATTTTAGGAGCTCCACAGAATTCTGGTATACGTAATCCTTTTTTCCAAGAAGGAGAAGGAGTAAAGAAAAACCAGAAAAGGTGATCATATGTACCCCATGTACAGGATGAGCTTCCCTAATTTAAAAATCAGAAATCAAAAATCCAAATATTTGGGGAGGTCTGTATCTTAAAATATGCAATAATACCCCAAATAAGAAACAGCTTTGGTTCCAATCACTTTGGATAAGCACTACTCAATCTAATTATCTATTAATACTGTTGATAAAAAAAGAAAAAAAAACACCATCCTTATCAGAAGGCAAGAAGGGATGCAGATTGGGACTTTCTTTGCCACTCAGACCACATCTCCTTCATATCCTGTATTAGTCAGCATTGTGTTACTGTAATGAAATACCTTATTTAATTAAAGTATTAATGAAGAGGAGAAGTAATTAAAAGAAAAACTTTATTTAACTTACAGTTTTATAAGTTCAAATGGCATAGTGCTGTCTCAGTGAAGGCTGCCCCTTGATAGTACTGTTTCATGGTGAACAACAGAGAGCGATGGTAGGTGAGCATGTTAGGAGCAAACACAGATCTTGAACCAGAAATAGAGAAAGGACAGACAGGGTCCTCCAATGTCTTTCAAGCCTGCTCCCCCAAAAAGGCTTAGGGACCTAACAACTTCCCACCAGACCTCACCTCCTAAAGGTTCACAACATCTACCAATAGTGCCACCTGGAGACCAAGCCTTTAACATGGACCTCTGGGGGACACTACCCATATTGAAATCACAGCATACTTCAAAGTTATTTCCTTAAAGGGCTCTGGCTTTACCAATGAATCTAGATTTGCTTTTTCCCCCAAAGCCTGCTTTCCTGGTTGCTCCTCATTTGTTTGATGTTTAAGGATGAATATCCTGAGGGGATCTGCCCTTGCCAGAATCTCATCTTTATTTATTCATCCACATAAAACACTTACCCACAGTATAGCAGGGAGAGCATGTTCTACATGCAAGGATAATATATGGTAGAGTAATCTGCAAATAAATGACATCACAAGGGGGCAGAACACTTTTCCTTACAATTTCCAATGTGGAAATTGTTTGTATTTTTTCTTATATTATTTATTTGCTTGTATTTCTTTTGCCAATGTCTCAACTAAGCAAGTTATTTGAGACTGAAGAAGATGATTGATACTTTAATGAGTTAAATCTGGGATAAGGTGGATTCAAACACAAATGGATTCATGGCTCAAGAAAGGAATTCAGGCCTTGATTTCTCTCTTCCATGTTCATTTCAAATTCAGGCTGTATATTACAGCAAGATGGTGGCAGTAGCCCTTAGTTTCACTTCTCAGGTTCAAGTACACAAAGACATGTTACTTTCCACTGTTTCAGGGAGTTCAGCGAAATCACCACTATTATTTATGTTGCTAAAGAGAATGTGTGTCCAACTCTGAACCTATTGCTCTGGCCTGGGGCCTATGAGGCTCTCACTGACCATGTTTGAGCGACATGCTTTCCTCAGGTTCACAGAGGGACTTTCAAAATGAGAACTCACTTCAACAGAGCAAAGTAAATACACACCTGCTGATTCTTGAACAAATATTTCCCACAGACCGATATTTTTGGCTGAATTTAAAATTTATGTTTCTTCCTACCCATTCTACACAAATAAGTACTTTTATCTTTATAAAATGCATACATCTCCTCCACAAAGGAGGCATGGTGACTACCCAGTGTAAGTTTTGCTTCTCTGGGTGAAGTACAGTTCTTTCTCTCAAGGGCAGAAGCATCTCCTGAATTATATCAGGCCCTGTGGAGGAGAGGGAAGAGGAAAACTGCAACCCTACATAGCTTCCTGGCTGAGTAGGGAGAAAGAGCTTCAGCTCCTATTGCCTCTTGGATCCTTCTGGAAACAATCTGTGAGAAGTCATTGAGAGGGAAGGAAGTTTCATTGGTCCTTCCAAGTTTGCCCCAGGCACTGCCTCTCAGGACGTAGTGTGTTGGCCCATTATCCTTCTTTCTTATAGCGCAGATAAAACACGCTTGTGAGACATTTAGACATATGATTGGAGAAGTCAAAACTGGCTTGATTCCATTAGAGGACTCAGCTGTCAGCATGAACATGCAAATGCGTGCTATGAAAAGACTAGGTAGAAGATCATCAAAAGAATTGAGGAGATAAAAAGGTCAAAGCGAAAACTGTAAGAGAAAAGGAGTGAGCAAGCATTCAATGTGGGAATTACAGGTTCTCTGAAAAACATTTGTAATAAAAATATTTGAAATAAACTAAACATCATTGATCATATAAAGTGTTGAAAATTTTCTTAAATTGAAAAAGATTAACAATAAAACCTTTGTTAGGAAAAATCTATGAAAAAATTAAAATTTATGTACATATATGCATACTGGTCAAATTTTTGAATTATAAGAATAAAGACTTGATAAAAGTAAAAAACAAAAATTTTTAAAAAATAAAGACTTTCATGATTAGGGAATATATATATATATGAATATATATACATATGAATATATATATATGAATATATATATATATATATATATAGTATTTCCTTAAAACAAATAAACAAAAACACTATCAATTAAGCTGCCACAGATATCTCTGAAACACAAAGTATTTAGTAGACTCAGTTTAAAAGAAAGGAAAATGGTTAATGATCTAAGAATTCGTATTATGTGCAAGTGTAATTTATATTCAAAGGTCACTGAAAATAATAAATGAGAGCCAAAATAATGATCCGTAACCAAAGAAGTAACTTTCAAATATAGTTCAATGCATATTACTTCCTGTTCTAAAGGGTTTATATGTACTGACACAATTCTTGAAACAAATCTTTCAAGTAAGTAGTACTATTTTTATTCTAACTTAACAGATGATACCAATTCCAAGAAAAGTTAAATCATGAGAACCATGCTGCTAAATGTACTGAAGGAACTGTGATTTTTCTAGGTCTTTTGGTTTCCTAAAGAGTAAAATATACTCTTGAGTAACTGGTATTGAAAAAAAGCAAAACCTATCCAAATGAGAGCTTAATAAACTAAATTTTGGAAATACTAAAAAACTTCTATCTTTAGCCTTCTTAATTATCTGTGAACTTTGAGGCCCCAGGGTAATATAAAATATAAGAGCAGTAAAATTTCTGGAAAGAAATGCACTAGATGGATACAGATTATTTTTAGTTGTGAAAGTATTGATTATCTCCCTTTGTTACATTTCTGTATTTGTAAATTGTATTGGTTAGATATCATTTCTTTTACATAGTAAAAACAAACTGTGTTTTAACTTTCAAAACCTGACAGCTGAATTGTTGAAATGCTTTGCTGTTTGATTTGTCTTGTACTGCTGTCTTTTTAATTGGAATCATAGGACAATTTAGAAGGATTAGCTGTAAGCTTGTACCAGTCAGTTAGTGAAGCTTTATATTGGTTTCTCTGAAGTCAAAGAAATGTGGCCATATTTGCTCTGTTGATCAGATATTAGAGGATTAAGAAGCCTAGCATAGGTGGATTTGTGTGGGAGAACAAAGATTTTGTCTTCTTTTGGTGCCTTTAATGTTTTGTTCGCTTGTTTTATTTTGATTTGTTTTAGATATCTCCAGTGAAGGGCAAAATCTTTGCAAAGATTAAAAGCCACGGACTTTGGTCTGATACTGTCTTCCTCAGAAAATGAAGACGATATAAAGTGAACTGACTGATCTAATCTTGTACTGATGTAAACTAATACTCATTTTGGCTGCCTAAAAAATGGTGCCAAAATTTGTAGCATGGACCGTTCTGATTATTCTGATGGAGGTCTTATCATTAGCCTCAAAAAATTCCATAGGGATTTAAGCTCTGTTCTTAGTGCTGTCCTGCAATAAACTATTATAAGATTATATGGTCAAATGCATATAACTAAAAGAAAAGTGATTTGTGGGAAATCCACTGTTTCTAAAATTCCTGAATCATGGAGACATACAGATGCTACAAGATGGGTTCTATTCTACACAATTGTGCAAATAATTGGAAAGTATGTTTTAAAGATTAATATCTAGGGCATCCAGGGCCGATGATATGGCTCAAAGGCACAAGCACCTGCTGGCAAGCGCAAGGTCCTGAGTTCAATTCCCGGTACCCACATAGAGCATCCAATTGATTAATTTTATATGGATTACTAAGGGAATTAGAAAATCTATAGGTGGTGAGTAGTCTAAATTTGCATTAATGTAATGTATCTAGTGAACTGGGCCTTTCCAGTATACAGAGAGGAGAGGCCAATTAGAAATCTTACATTTATTCATATATAAACAATTTCCTCCCAGCCTTAAGCTCTGGTCATTTCATTGTTTGAAGTAACTCCTTTCACTGTTTCCTCTTTTGGAAATCCCAGGCCAGGTATATTAAGACAATAAGGAGCACCATTTCTGATACTGTTTTCCTCCAAAATCAAAAATTTAGTAGTAATGAAAGTATGAGTTGACATTTGCCTGTGAATAAATTTCCTTGCATCTCTTTATCAAAGCCTGAAAGATGGAGAAGAAATTATATGTGTCTTTATTTACTTCTTCTGTATGTAGGTAAATGGAATTTTGGTTTAAACAAAATTATAAAATTATCAGCATTGAGATACTATGCATAATGTAAAATTATATATATATATATGTAAAATCTCTCATAAATTATAATTCTACATTATAGAACAAAGACATGTTCTACAATAGCATAAAGAAGAGGTCGTCCCACTGGCATGAAACTATCCTGTAATTAAAAAGCTTATTAAAGTCAAGGTGTATAATGCTAATTAGAGACAGAAGCCTATTTTATAAATAGCAAAATAAAATTTTAGATGGATACTAAAGGACAAAATCATATCTAAATAGCATTTTACTTTAGAGGATTTAGCCCAAAGTTTGGCTGCTGTAGGTGGACAAATACAATTACGTGATTTTTAATACATGAGAACAGATACCAGTAGCCAGGAAATTAACTCTAAAACAACTTAACTGAAAGGGAGGTGGTATATAGTACATGGTTTATAGAAAGGATCCTCCCTGTGAGGCACATGTGATTTGAAAACAAACATTAATAGGAGTAATTGGAAGACTAGCCTCTATAAGTAACTAGAAACTACATAAAACACTTGTATTATTTCATTAAAGAGCTGGAAGAAAATAATAGAAATATCCAAGGACCAAAGGGAAAATAGAACAACAGCACAGAAAAGAAATATAAATAATAAAAATAATGAAATAAAATATGATAAAAGTCCAATGATGTGTTTACAAGAGGTACAAATAAACTAAAAGAAAACTCAAAGATCAAATGTAAGTGTAAAAGGACATAATAGTAAAAAAGCTAAAAACCTAGAGCAATACCAACCAAAGAACCTGTATAACAATTTTACTATGAAACAAATACATTAAGTTTAAGTACGAAATCCATTTTTAGGTGCAAAAGCTTGTGTTGATCGCATAGCTGTACTCTTTCATGCACATAAAGTATTCTTGAACTAGATATAGCAAATCTCATATAAATATGAAAAGAAAGGGACAAAAACTTTGTAGTGAAAAATTTCAACATCCTTTGAATAATAATTGGTAGGCAAAATGAACAAAAATATAAAGCTAAAGGAAATTTATTTGAACATAACTAAATATGATGAAACTCATGCATTTATAGCCTTGTTTTTAATTATATATGTGCTTCTCAAGCACAGGTGAATACGTTTAAATGTACTTTTACATGGCCTTATAGCAAGCCAATTGATTTTAAAAGAATGGGTAAATTCAATAACTGTAATTCAAGTAAATCATAAAATAATGCTAACAGTAAAAAGTCATACAAATGAGAATTTTGTAACACATAAATAACTTATAGAAAAAGAAATTATAATAAATTTTAAACTACTTTCAATATTATATTGAACTCATGAAATGAAATCAAAACAGTATTTCAAAGGACATTTAGAGTTTTAAATGTCAATAATGGCCAAGAATGAAAGCTGAAAATGAATTAGCCGTGATGCAGAAGAAAAAAAAAAAAAATAAGAGCATAAAAACCAGAAAAGAAAACACAATAGCATTGATCACAGAATAAACAGAGGTATTTTGTGAAGATTAATAGGATAGATAAACCTTTTTTGAGATTGATAAGAAAAAGGTAAGACACACAAGTAAACAGTAGTAGTAATGAAAAGGGAGGATGCTATACCTCTGCAGCACATGTTATGAAGATACTGAAAGTATTTCCAGCTTTTCGATAAAAGACTTTTAGGGAATAGTAATTAATTCTCTGGCTGTACACAACAACAATACCAGAAGGGAATAAAAACATCAAACAGTGCCGTTGGCCTTACAAAATAGTGACAGATTCCTACACAAGAATTCTGGTAAGAGAAGAGTTCAAAGAAGTGAGTCTAAAGGTTCCGGTCCTAAGAGTTTCCAGTCCAGGAAAACCAGTTAGCAGTCTCAGCTGCTTCTTGCTCAAGAATTGAGGAGAGGGCAGGGATTAGAAGGGAAGACCCTTAGGAGGGGGTAGGCTTAGGAGGAGTTGGCTTATGTGCTAGGCTTAGGTACCAGGCTTAGGATGTACTAAGCTTAAGAAGTAAAAACTTGTATATGGCCTTTCTCTGAATAGTATGCTTCATTCACCTTACGGTAAACCCAGAGCTGCAGTTTTCACACAGGGACATTTGTCCATCTCAGGGGACATCCAAAAGGTAGACCTACTTAGTGAACATCGGGTTCTAAAGAAAGCAGAGGTTGAATCTACTACCTCTCAAAATCACAGGTTCTAGCGTACGATCTCTGCTTGGTACTGGGGCTTAACGTTTTGCATAGACTGTCTCCTCAGAGTTGTTTTGATGATGTAAAAAAAGAAATTTCAACTTTGGTCTTGACAGACAGAAATAAAAATATTTTGGGAGATGCTAATATTATTGGACATCTCAAATTATACATGAAAGTAATTAAAACACATGTCCTTTTGGCTGCTGCTTTACAGAAAAATTATATATATATGTCTATATATATGTGCGTGTCACACACACGCATGTGCATTTGTATATTAATCTTATGCCAATAATTTTCTAGGAGTTGCTAGTAATCTTAAAATATTTCTGTAGATTATTTTGGGCTTTCCAGATAGTCAATATTTTCTTTGAATAATAGTAGATCTATTTTTTTCTTCCAAACTATTTCTTTCAAACTAAACATTGATTTCTTTTTCTTGCCTTATTGCATTTACTGATGCTACCAGTAATGTGTTGAATAAAAAGGTATTTTGCATGACACAAAAATAAATGAAACCCTCAATTTACTTTTTAAAATACATAGCCCGTGGGTTTTTTTGATGGAAATGATTTTTTTTTAGATTCAGTGATATTTTCTTGATGCATAACATTTATCATTATTACTTACCAAGGGGACTGATCAGATGTACTTTTCTTTAGTCTGAACATGATGTGAGTTATACTACAAAGCTATTCTACTACAGGGAACTCTACTGCCTACTGTATTTAGTATCAAAGTTTCACAATCCTATGCTTTTGCCACCAAGAAGGATATTTAAAAATTTTACCAGGTAAAGATTTAGTATAAATATTTTTGCTTAGATTTTAATCAAGAAGTTAAATTTTTCAGCAAAACCCGTGAGTTGTAGAATATATCATTGATTATATCAGCAAAGGCAGAACACATTCATATTTCACATGGATATTTTATAGCCCACAAAAGACAGAGCACAAGACATAAAGAATGAAATAACGAAGAGAGAAGTGAAACAGAGAGCAATCTATGTAGAGAGAAGAATTGTATATATGCATATATATATATTATATATACAATGAGTAAATAGAGGTAAACTACTGACATGGCTTAATAAAAGGGAGAAATATGTCTCTAGCTAAGCAATCATTTTGAAAAACATTTAATTATTGAAATAATATATTATTTATTCCCATTGCCAAATTCTTTGTTAACAACTAATACATTCTAGTCCCCGCCCCAGAGGGTATCAGTGATAAGGTTTTGTGCTTGTTCTTAGAGAAATTTTATGTAAGATAACAAACATATATAAATGCCAAAGGTTTTGATTTAGAAAATAAGAATGCTATATTGTATTTAAGTTTTAAGTTTAACATGTTTTTAGAACCCTAGGAAATTTTATAGCTGTCATCTGTAGGGTCTGTGTTCTATAATTTATTAATTCGTTGCTTTTTTGTAGTCTTATTGGAGTTGTTTTGACAACATTTCACTATTACAGGCAAAGTATAGTTAAAATACCTTTGTATTCACATCTAGTTGTTCTGCGGTAGATATCTCAAAGAGGAATAATTGGATTATGGAATTAGTGTAAAAATTTGCAAGGTAATCTCAAATATATATTAATAAAAAAAAATCTATATAAAGTAACTTTTCACCTATAATTAATATTATTAAATATTTTAATAAAAAACACTAATCAAATTAAAGCCTCATATCATTATTTTTATTTGTACTTGCTTGATTATAAAAAAGTTGAATGTTTGCTCTTTGTTATTTCTTTTTTCTCTCCTCTGAGTTGTCCTATCCTGTGACCTTATTTTTTATGACTTTATTTTCTGCCATAATTTATGAGTTTTCCTGTCACAACTTTGTAAACGTAATTTTATTTATGAAATTTTGACAGTTTCAGTTTTTTGTAAAGCATATGTATTTGTTCAACTTTTTGCTCATAAATATATTTACATGTATAGTATTTTGACACTGTTTAATTCCATTTTATTTTTCCTATAGTATGCCCCATAGGTTAATTAATTCACTGATCTGTCCTGTCAGCATTAATTTGAATATGCTACCTTTATCACATACTAAATTATCATACGTACACACACCAAACACAAAACACATGTAGGTCTGTGTTTTTTTTGTTTGTTTGTTTTTTTGTGGGTACCGGGGGTCGACCTCAGGACCTCGCACGCCAGCAGGCGCCCGTGCCGCTGAGCGATATCACCGGCCCTTTTTTCATAGGTGGGTTCCCACGGGCGCCTGCTGGCGTGCAAGGTCCTGAGGTCGACCCCCAGTACCCACAAAAAAAACCAAAAACAAACAAAAAAACCTTTCAGACAACTCTAATTTATAGTGATCTGTAGTTGTGTGGCACATGGCCCTCTGATCTTTAAAGCAGAAAAGATTGCCTTCTTGGGTGTAGGTGTCAGAAAGAGAAAAGTATAGCTCTGGGTTGGCTACTTTGTGCATCAAAAGTATGCTCCCCACCATCTTTCCTATCTCTAAGAAGCCACTAGCCCAAGAGGAGGCAGTGTGTCCTAGCCAGAAACTTCTTAGATGTCCAAACATCATAACAGTCAAAAAATATACAATATATATATAATATTTTAAAATATAGTTATATTACATGCATTTGTAGTCTGTGTGCATATATTTACATATTTTATATATACTTAAAAGTATATAAATATATATGAATTCCATCTTTACTGAAAGTGTACAGTAGTATAAGTTTTGACATCATGATTTCAGCTTCTCATTCAGTTTGCAAATTATTTTCTTTCTTATTTTAATCATTCTTAGTATCAATCTTACTTCAATCATTAAATTATCTGTTGCCAATTTTGACTTATTTTTATTGGTTGGTGCTGTTATGAAAACAATGTATTTTTCTGTTAAAGTCTTGTGTTTACCATACAGACATACTGTTTCACTATTGATGTTTCCCTTGAGCTTCTTTGAGAGATACTATTGTGTAGATTCATGTGTTCAGGTAGAGCAGAAATTATGAAAATATTGCAAATATTTCTAGGATTTAAAATATTGACTATTAGGGCCGGTGAGATGGCTCAGCGGCTTAAGCGCCTGCCCAGCAAGCGCAAGGGCCCGAGTTTGACTCCCGGACCCACATACGAAAAAGGGGCCGGTGATATCGCTCAGCGGCACGGGCGCCTGCTGGCGCGCGAGGTCCTGAGGTCGACCCCCCGGTACCCACAAAAAAAAAAAAAAAAAAAAAAAAAAAAAAAAAAATATATATATATATATATATATATATATATATATATATATTGACTATTAGGTAATATGGGCTAACTCTCTTACCATTGTCAACAAAAAGATTTAAAGAAATGTTTAGAACACCACAAAGTACTTATTGATTAATACAGTTTTTAAGTGTTTAAATTATTCTGGATAAGAACACTGTTGGTGCCCTCTGTTGTAAATAAATATTTTTTTCCCTCTGCAGTTTATCTTTTCACCTTTCTAGGCTTGCCTTTGGTAAATGGGTAGTTTACCTTCATGTTCAACGTCTAAAGATTTTTATGGCTATTGCATTTGGGGCCTTGTTTTATAAAAAATAGCTACATGTTTAAAAAAAAATAGCTACAAGTTTTAAAGGCATTTTCTAGAAGTTTTGTTATTTTGTCTCCAAATCTAGAAGTCCATTTGTAATCAATTGGTGTGAAACATGAATCAAGGTCTGCTTTTCCCCATGCAGTTACCCAACTTAGCAGACTCTTTCATTAAAAACACTTCATTAGCAATGCCTCTTTTACCAAAAATTACATTATCGTGTCTGCTTGGGCCTGCTTCTGTTCTTTTGTTTTATTTCATGGATGTTGTACATTTTAAGTGTCCAAAAGGTCCATATGCTACAGGCGTGGTTATCAGCTTTTGCTGCTACCCCATTTTGCATCTTTATGATGTTGGACCTATAGGAAAGAACTTAGGTTTTTGGTGGATACTCTTGAAGACAACATTGGGTCTCATAGGCTTTCCTCGCTATCTTTTGCCTTCTACTCACCATGAGGTGAACAGACCTCTTCCACAACACGCTGAACTTCCTGTCATGATGTTCTGCCTTGCCACAAGCCCAGAGGCAAGCGACTTCATCCATCAGGGACAATAGACATGGGCTGCAACCTTTGAAACCGTGAGCCAAAAGGAAACTTTCTCATTTTGTTTATGTTAGATGTTGTCATAACGATGAAAATATGCCTCAGTAGGTGTATTTATATATGTTTTCAAGTACCACACTGCCTTAACTAGTTTAATTTTATCACACATTTTGAAATTTATTTATGGTAATTCTTTCATGTTACTGCATTTTCCAGAGTATTTTAAGCACTGATGGACTTACTTATTTTTTAATCATTTCATAGATATATACATGCATACTCATACATGAATGCACACATTTGAGATTTAACTATAAGAACATTCCAAATATATTTAGGAAAATCGACAGATTTTAAATCATTGACTTTTTCAGTATATAAGTATGGCATATTTAATGATTGATTTAGGTCACTGATTTATTTAAATAATATATAAGTTGTTATAGCAAGTTATATATATGCATATACAGTATATATAGTCATATTTTTCTTTGATATTCAATTTTTTATTTGCAAATATAAGCATCTTAACAAAATTTTCCATATTGTATATTTCTGAAATATGAAAACCAATAATTTTGACATTACTTTTGTATTCAGCAAAACTGCTGAAGTAACTTATTTTTAGTAAGTGGTGCATTTATTTTTCAAAATACAGCCACATCAGTTTATGAACACAAATATTTCAATATCATATTTATAAATACACTCATAAATATCATACAGATAAGTCCCCATAATTTTGATATTTCTTTCTTAACTTTCTGCAGTGCCTAACAGGACCAATAAATTTAAAAAAGTAGTGAAAAGAGTCTCCTCTAGCAGGTTTTCTTTTTATATACTCCATCTAATTAAGGAATCTCATCCCTAATTGTAGCTTTTCTTTTTTTGTAAGTCAGGAACTGATGTTGAATTTTATGAAATGTTTATTGAGCCCCTGAGATGATCAAATACCATTTCCTTTTTAATCTATGAATATGGTAAATTTAGAAAATACATAAGACTTTCATTTCTTGGATAAATCTATTTGTTGATTATATATCATATTTATACATTTCTTTAAATTTTTAATACTTTATTTAGGATATTTAAATCTACATTCAATATTTCCATATATTTCCATATACTTTTCTCATGCTTATTATTTTTCATACTACAGTTAAAATTTTATATTCTTTTGAGTTAAACATTTTGCCCTATTTTTATTTAACTCTTTACTGTTCGTGATGATTGATTTCAGATGTTGACCTGGCTAGAAGAAGGCACACTGAGTGAGCTGTTAAAAAATGAATTATTCTCAAGGTTTCTGCTGGGCCTATGTCCATCCCTCTCCTACTGAAAGAGTGCCCCAGGTTGCATTTGATTAGAATGGTGGGGCTGCCCCAGGTGGGTCTTTGAGAGTGTTTCTGGTGTCAGACAAGATTCAGTGCTGCTGGTAGGTAAACTAGGTGGGGAAAATCTGCCTTCAATTCCAATATCATCAGCTGGGGGCCTAGATGGAGCACAAAGCAAAAGAAGGGTAAATTTTCCCTCTCTTCTGGAATTGGGCCACCCAGTTCTCCCGTTTTGGGTCATTAAGTGTCAATCTTTGTACCCTCTGACTCTGGGACTTCATAGCACATACCAACAGCCTCCTGGCTCTTACTACTTCAGCTTCCACAGTTCTCGGGACTTGGACTAAGCCACACTACCAGCAACCCAGGACCTCCACATTGCAGACAACCTGTCATGGGGCTTCACAAGCTAACTCTCTTAAATTGCCCCTCATTTGTCTCTTTGTGTATCTGACGGGTGCTGTTTCCCTGGAGAATCCTCACTAAAAATACTGATGGTTTCTTTAATGACATGTCTTAGACATCAAATTTGTTTAATTTTTATAGCAGTATCTAGATTTTTTCTATCATTCCTTTCTCTAGTGCTAGTAAGATGTATTTTCTAGGAGTTTTTTTGACTGAATTTTGAAGTTTATCGGTATAATTGGTTCATCATATCTACTTAAAATTGCCTTAATTTTTGTATTATTTAGTTAATGACCTTATTTATTTCTTTTTTAAAATAATTTTTCAGTTTTTGTGTTAACCCACCTTTCAGAGAATTACTCATTTTATTAGATTTCTTTGTTACCACCTGCAACTTTGCTAAACTTTGTTACTGTTTTGAATTTCATCAGTTTCAAATTTTTCTGTTGTCTACAGTTCGATCTTAAATTTTTATGTTTATCTTTTCTATTGGTATGGTGAATTGAATTTAGGATTTTGCACAGGCTAAGAACATGTTCTATCATCTTTTTAATTTAGATTTTTGAATACTCAGTATTTTTTCTTTCATAATACATATACTGTATTGAAGGCTATAAATTTCCCTTATAGAAAAGCTTTAGTTCCACTCAGAAGCTTTTAATATCAAGTACATTCATTATAACTCATTTAGAAAGAGTCACTTCATTTCCTTCTTGAGCCATGAGTAACTTAGAAATTTAATTTTGTTTTTGAATTGCCAAACATATGGAGCTTTAAAAAATGTCTTTTTGTGGTTAAATTGTGGCTTAATTATATTACACATTGAAAACACTCTTTAAGGGTTTTTAATAATTAGATATTTGTTGTGATTTTCTTTGACTCAGCATATGGTTATTTAAGGAATTTTACACTTGAATAGGAAGTTGATATGCATTTTAATTCCATATATTTAATCTCTCCTAAACACGTGACAATTATTGCTTTATAATGTCAATAGTCATTTAGATTCACCAGAGTATGCATGTTGTTGTTTCTGTTTATGTTTTCTTTTATCTCTAAACTATCCTGGATAATTTCTTTCTCTTTGAAGCATTCTCTTCACTTTCTGTTATATGGCTTTGCAGGTGGAAAAATCTATTATTTTTGCTTTGCTTAAATATTTCTTCATTTTATTCTAACTTGTATTTGGATATCTTTCCCTCATATAGACTTCTCATAGGGCAGTAATTTTCTTTCAGGGTTATATTTATATTTTCTTTTGACCTGCATCTTTTCATCTGGAGAATTACTTTCCAGTGTTTATGTTACTCTTGAAAGGTAACACACCTTCATATTTTTGGCCACTTGGGACTTTCTCTTACTCTAGGCACTAGAAATTCAGCTTGGGACAACTTTCCCAATTATATTTTTCAAAAATATTTTGCATTTCTTTTAGATTTTCAAATACATTGCATTCATGTTGCCTGGGATATTCCTTTGTGGTACTTTTAATTGTTTTTGTATCTGTGATTACATATCTATTTATAGTTGTAAAGCTGTTTGAGTTCTGGATTTTACAGTCTCATCAAGAGTTTTTCTATTTTTTTTCAAAGAGAGTTTGCTGTTATTTATTCTTTTGCAAATTTTTCATCATCCATTTCAATTTCATCTGATAGCAATTACTAATTTTTTCTCCTGTTTATCTTTAGGTAATAATGCTTTTCTGTTACCTGCATAATTCCTTATCTATTTTTTTTTCTTTAAAAGAAATATCAGGCTCTAAAACTCCCCTTTATGCAATTTTCATGTAATTTGATATGGTTTAAGGTTTTTACTAAATATTTGAATGATGATGTGTTTTATGTTTTAGTATCACAGTGGTTCAAGATGTATTTAGGAAACAAAAATAACCAGTTTTGGGGGCTATGCCAAAGTTATAAAGATTAATATGACTTTACTCTTTATTCTGGCAAGTCTAATTAGAAGGGAATGTCAACCTTGAAATCTTCCCTTCACTTTGGCGCTTGGGTCTCACCCTGCCCTGTGGAAAGTAGGGTGCGGGGATTAGGGGTAGAGTGTGAAGGTGACAGAGATTTTCATGTACGGTCTGGCAGAGGACTCTTCCTCCCAGAGCAGCGTGCCAGCTGGATTCAGTTTCCTCCTTCGGTCTATAACAGGTTTCCCACACAACACAATTCTGTTCTCACTCTCTCCAGAGAATTCAAGGCTTAAATTTTTAAGAAATACTGTGACATATTTCTGGGTCTGACATAAACTTTCTTCTATCCTTTACCTTGTTCTTGCATGGAGTTGGTAGGGAAGAAAAAGTATCTTAAAGCTCTCAGCAACAGAGATTTTTTCTCTTTAAATATTTTTGGGAACTCTACTAATTATTATTCCTTCTGCTATTCTTGCTATATGCAAAATCCTGACTAGCTTTGTGTTGACCTGCTAGAATTAGTTCTCAATCGGTCTGTTTCCTGTTTATACTCCCTAAAACCAATCTGTCCCCGATACTGTAAATTATCATTAAAAACACCAAATCAGCACAGAAAACTTTTTGGCCACAACTTTTAGTGTTCTCCATTGTTTAGAGAATCAGAATGAAGTCTAAAGTTCTCAAGAGGCTGTAGAAACTCTTTTCAAACCAGCATAGCCTGCAACTCCCCACTTCCCTTCTTCCTTCTCTAGAAAACCTGTTTTCACCATTTCCTCTCACTAGCCCACACACTAAATCCTCCAATTAGTTGATTTTTTCTTGTGTCATCATTTCACAATTTACTTAATCATTTATTTTAACACAGTTCTTAATTATAGCTTTTGAATATTTTTGTAATAATTTGTCGTTACATCCTGGATGGTCTTTCATGTCGAAAAATGCCAGTGAACATGTCTGATCTTTACAACAAAAAGAGTAGGAAATGTTAGGTAAATATATTTTATTTTATTTTTTTTAAATATTTATTTTAAGGAGAAAAATCAATGAAAACAATGATACAGAATTTCAAAACAAGCTAATAGGGGATTAACAATCGTTAATATATTGTGTATTGTTAACTTCAAAGTAGTTGCTCAGATTACAAAATATAGGCTTGCAAAATTGATCAAACAATATAAGCACAAACCACTCTTTTCCATGAACTGAAAGAAATTAGTAGTATAATTATCTTAGCTATCTTGTGTATATATATATATATATTTTCTTTTCTCTTCTTTCTTTTCTCCTTTCCTCCATCACAGTTGTTCTTTCCTTTTGAGCAGTTTCTTTCCCTTTCACAATATCTATCATAGATTTTGGATCTTATTTATTTTTCAGTGTCTTACACCAGGGAAACAATACAATGTTTGATTTATTTCACTTATAAGTATGGTCTCTAGCTGGATCAATTTACCTATAAAAGGCTCAAGTTTATCCTGTTTTCCAGCTGAGTAGTACTCCATTATATAAAAATACCACATCTTTTTTATCCATTCCTCGGTCAATGGGCATTTGTGTTGTTCCCAAGATTTAGCTATTACAAATTGTGCTGCTATAAACATGGGTGCACATATATCGCTGTGGTATGATGTTTTAATTCTTCTGAGAAAATACCCAGAAGGGGAATAGCTGAGTCAATGGGACCTCTAATCCTAGCTTTTTGAGGAATCTCCACACTGATTTCTACAATGGTTGTACCAGTCTACACTCCAACCAACAGTGGAGAAGTGTTACTTTTTCCCCACAACCCCTCCAGCATTTGTTATTGGTTAATTTCTTGACGGTAGCCATTCCTTCTAGGGTAAGATGGAATCTCAGTGTAGTTTTAATTTGCATTTCTCAAACGACCAATGATATTGAACATTTTTTCATATATTTATTTGCCATTTGTATTTCTTCACCTGAGAAGAGTGTCTTCATCTCAAATGCCCATTGTTGATTGGGTCTTTGAATTTGGGGGGGGTGATTTTTTTTCAATTCTTTACATGTTCTAGACAGAAGTCCTTTGTGTGAGGGACAGTTGACTAAAATTTTTTCACACTCTGTGGATTTTCTTTGCACTCAGTTGGTGACTTTTTTCGATGTGCAGAAACTTTTTAATAAGATGAGATCCCAGTTGCTGATTCTTTCAAGTATTCCCATGCAGTTTAGTTTTTGTTCATGATCTCTCCATCTACCCATATGTCTTCAAGATTTCTAACTATATTCTTTTCTACTGTTTCTGTTTTAATATTTATATCTTTCATCCATTTTGACTTTAGTGCATGCTGATAGACATAGGTCTAGTTTTAGTCTTTGGCATGTGGAAAGCCAGTTTTTCCAGCACCATTTATTAAAGAGACTATCTTTCTTCCAGTGAACATGTTTGGCCCCCTTGTCAAAGATAAGGTGGCCGCGTGTGTTTGTAATGCTGTCTACAACTTCTAATCTGTTCCATTGATCCTCAGGTCTGTTTTATTTGCCAGTACCATGATGATTTTATCACAGTAGCTTTGTATTATAATTTCAAGTCAGGAATTGTGTGCTCATTGCCTTGCCTTTGTTGCCCAGGATTGCCTTTCCTATTTAGGTCTCTTCTGTTTCCAAGGAATTTTAGGAATGTTTTATCTAGATCTGTGAGGTATGCTAATGGTAAACTGATTGGGATTGCATTAAATCTGTATAACAGTTTTGGGAGTATGGCCATTTTCACAATATTGGTTCTTCCTATCCTTGAGCAAGGGATATCTTTCCATTTTCTGATATCCTCTTCAAACCCTTTTACAGAGGGCTGTAATTTTCAATGTATACATCTTTTACTTCCTTTGTTGGATTGATTCCTAAGTATTTCATTTATTTGGATGCTATTGTGAAAGGTATGGTTTCCCTAATTTCACCGCTATGAATTTCCCTCTTAGCACAGCTTTCATTGTGTCCCACAGGTTCTGGTAACTTGTATTTGCATATTCACTTGATTATAGATATTGTTTAATTTCTTCTTTAATTTCATCTGTGACCCATTGGTTGTTCAGGAGGATGTTACTTAATTTCCATGTGTTTATAGAGTTTTTGCAGTTTCTTTTGTCATTAATTTCCAATTTTATTGCACTATGGTCAGATAATATGCATGGGTTGATTTCAACTCCTTTGCATTTATTTAAGCATGTTCTTTGGGCTAGTATATGGTCTATTTTAGAGAATGTTCCATGTGCAGCTGAGAAGAATGTGTATTCTGATGTTGTTGATTGGAACACTCTGTAAATGTCTGCTAAGTCCATTTGTTCAATGGTTTCGTTCAGTTCTGTTACTTTGATGATTTTTTGTCTAGTGGATCTATCTCTTTGTGATAATGGGGTATTAGGGTCCCCTGTTACAGTTGTGTTATTGCTTATTTGATTTTTCATGTTTATTAGTACTTGTCTTATCTAGTTGGGTGCTTCCATATTTGGTGCATATATATTTATGATTGTTATCTCTTCCTCTTGATTTTTTCCCCTAACAAGTATGCAGTGATCTTCTTTATCTCTTTTGATCATTCTTGGTTTGAAATTCACATTGTCTGCAAACAGAATAGCTATCCCTGCTTTTTTCTGGGTTCCTGTTGCATGGAATATTTTTTTTTCCATCCTTTGACTTTCAGTCTATGAGTTTCTTTTTGAGTTAAATGTGTTTCTTGTATACAGCATATTGTTGGATCTTGTTTCTTGGTACATTCTGCCAATC
The DNA here is from genome assembly GCA_028451465.1 of Erethizon dorsatum. Classification (NCBI taxonomy): domain Eukaryota; kingdom Metazoa; phylum Chordata; class Mammalia; order Rodentia; family Erethizontidae; genus Erethizon; species Erethizon dorsatum. The sequence goes on from CM051825.1 coordinate 40,228,466, forward strand.
TGTTTCTTTTTTTTTTTTTTGTGGGTACCGGGGGGTCGACCTCAGGACCTCGTGCGCTAGCAGGCGCCCGTGCCGCTGAGCGATATCACTGGCCCCTTTTTTATATGTGGGTTCCGGGAGTCGAACTCAGGCCCTCGCTCTTGCTGGGCAGGCGCGTAAGCCGCTGAGCCATCTCACCGGCCCCAATCTGTTTCTTTTGATTTGTGAACTGAGGCCATTTACATTGATGGTTATAAGTGATGTGTATTGGTTTATCTTTGTCAGTTATTCTCCTGCTGTTGGTTCCCGGCTCTTCCCCTCCATTTAATTGCTTGCCCTGCTGGGTGGTTTCCTTTGTTGTTGTTCTTGGAATTGTGGTCATTTTTCCCTCTGTATAGAATCTCTTTCATAACCTATGTGATGCAATGAAAGCGGTGCTAAGAGGGAAATTTATAGTGGTGAAATTAGGGAAACCATACCTTCACAATAGCATCCAAAAAAATGAAATACTTAGGAAACAATCTAAGAAAAGAGTAAAGGATGTATACATTGAAAATTACAACCCTCTGAAAAAAGAATTTGAAGAGGATATCAGAAAATGGAAAGATATTCCTTTGTGGTGTTGGTTTGGTAGTCATGAATTTCTTCAGTTGTTCTTTGTCATGGAAGTGTCTTATTTCTCCATTAATTTTGAAAGATAGTTTTGCAGGGTATCTCAATCTGGGTTGGAAGTTGTTTTCTTTCAGGATTTGAAATACTTCACTCCAAGCTCTTCTTGACTAGAGGGTTTGTGTTGAGAAGACTGCCATGATTCTGGTGGGCTTTCTCTTATACGTGATCTTTCTTCCAACAGCTTTTGATATTTTATTCTTGTTCTGAATTTCTGGAATCTTTATTATGTGTCTGGGTGTACATTTATTTTGGTTATGGTTAACTGGAGTTCTATATGCCTCACTTACCTGTATGTCAGATTCTTTTCCCATGCTTGGAAAATTTTTTATTACTTCTGCAAATAGAATTTTTATATCATTTTTGTTGACTCCTACTTTTTCATTGACATCATTCTTATTTTTCTTTGCTTGTCTTGCAGCTGTTGAATTGTTATTTCCTGCAATTTTGTTATTTTCATGAGATCTTTCTTTTCATGATCACTAGCTACGATCCTGTCTTCAAGATCTGAAAGTCTGTCTTCAGTTTCATTCAAATGGCTTTGCCAGCTTTCAATGGAAGTTTTAATTTCCTGGGTATCTGTTTTAATCCATTTCATGCATTCTGTTTTTTTCCTATATTGATCATTCATGGTTTCCATCCTATTCCTATCCTCATCTATTTTTTTATCTATCTCTACTCAAGATTTGCTGAGCAATTCATTTCTAAATGTTGACATTTCTTCTTTTGTCTGAGAGATTATTTCTGGTATGTTTTTCTCTATAGCCTCATGGATTTGTTTCTTTACTTCAGTTGCTATCATTTCAGAAATTTCAGGTGTGTGTCTTTCAATTTCTTCTATGTCAATATCTCATGAACTTGTTCTGCGTGGGCTGGAGGTCTGAGATTGCAATTTGCTTCTTTGTCTTGTTGTTTTCTATTTCAAAAAAATTTTAATTTGTTTTCTTTGATGATCCTTGTGAGTTTTTGTGGTAGGTAGCTATATCACTAGTATCAAGACATCTCTAGGATGTCTGTTTTTCAAGGATGTCTTCTATGTAGGAGATTCTTGGTTTGTGTCTGTCACAAGATCCTACCTTCCCAATTAATTAAGAGTGGGATGTTGGTATTTGTTTGGCTCAGTCCTCAGTCCTTTGGCATAGGGCTGTGGTGAGGTTGTTACCCCAAGAGCTTCCCAGTATTGTTACAGAAGGGAGAACAAATTATTACAACAGATATGACATCCTAGGTAAAGTAGTAAAATTAACAATAACAATAACATCAAGCACAATTTAAAAATTGACAAACTGTGGTACCTATGAATTTTGGTTAATTTTGTACCTTTAGCCATAGAAGCAAAATATACAGTTATATAACAGAACTGATCATAAATTTGGAGATTGTATGCAAAGTGTTTCCCCTTGGTAGAATGGTTTTACCCTGTGGTGGGAAATTTAGGGAAGACAGTGTATAAAACAAAGATAACTAGAAAGGAAGTAGAAGCAAGCCTGGAGGACAAAGGATGATCATGCAAGGTTTGGGAAACTAGAGAAGGGAGTAGAAAAGGAAAGAGTGAAGGAATATTCCAGGGATTATCTGGACTTGATCTCTGGGTTTGGGGGATGGGATTAGTTTTCTGTGGCTGAAGTTCTCCCCAGCCATTTATTTTATTTTTTTTTTATTTTTTTTTTTTTTGTGGGTACCAGGGGGTCGACCTCAGGACCTCGCGCGCCAGCAGGCGCCCGTGCCGCTGAGCGATATCACCGGCCCCTTTTTCGTATGTGGGTTCCGGGAGTCGAACTCGGGCCCTCGCGCTTGCAAGGCAGGCGCTTACGCCGCTGAGCCATCTCACCGGCCCTCCCCAGCCATTTAGAAAAGAGAGGAAAAAAAAAAGAACAGAAGAAAGAAAGAAAGATAAAAGAAGAAAAAGAATAAGTGAAAGAAAAGAAAAAGATGAGAAAAAATTTCAGAGAAGGGCCGGTGAGATAGCTCAGCGGCATAAGCGCCTGTCCAGCAAGTGCAGGGTCCTGAGTTCGACTCCCAGAACCCACATAAAGAAAATAAAAAGAGGCCGGTGATATCTCTCAGCAGCACAAGTACTTGCTGGCAAGCGCAAGGTCCTGAGGTTGATTCCCAGTACCCACACTAAAAAAATAAAAAAAAATTCAGAGAAAAGGGTCAGGTACAGAGTCCTGGATTATTCCCGAGCTGGTTGCTGGTCCTGCAGAGGCCTCAGTCACCTGTTGGCTCCTATTGCTATTGTTACTTCGGGCTTTCCATGTCACAAGTCTCGCCTGTCCATCCTGTGGGCCTTAGTTGGGACCCTACTGTGTTGCTCGCATTCTCTCTGGTCTCTGGGCCTTCCCAAGCAGTTCACCTCAGTTGTGGCAGGGGAGAGGCCAGTCTTTGGGCCTTCCGGCGTGGTTCACCTGGGTCTCAGCAGCCCAGATGGCAATGGTAGGGGCCGCTCTCCTCAGATGCCTGTGTTTTATTTTAAATAGATTAATTATAGATTATCCATTTTCTGGTAATGTACATTTTCTCAATTTACTATTGAATTCATTAGTTTCTAAAGAGTAGCAAAACTTTATGGGCATAAGTACCACAGGTAACAGACTAGAGTATAAAATGGATGGAGCAATAGGGATTATTTGCTGATATATATCTCTCTAATTAAAATCAGTCTGCAAAAAACCATTATGAAAAATAATCTGAAGAAATATTTAGCTATTTAATATGTAGCCAGCACAAAGGTAAGTTTGTGGCTGCCACAAATCCAACAACTGGGCTTAGTGAGGAGCTTGAATCTTAGCCAAGAAATCAGGAGCTTATTTCCATATTGCTCTTGTTGGGCAAAAGATAAATGTGAGAGCTCAGCATCTGTGACTTGGAGTTGCCAAGCACATCCATTGAGTGACCATTCTCTTGGCTTAAATAATAAAGCATATTGAAAGAGGATGTCAGAGTAGACCAACTCCTGCACTGCCAGCAGAAAGAGAGCTGTGGGCCAACCATGTATCACCCTGCAATATAACAGCCAATTACTTGTGTACTGTAATTGCATTTTATTAATAAAAAGGCAACATTGTGCTTGGAATCCTACAAATTTCATGCATCTCTACAGCATATTACACAGTGCAGTAAAGGTAAAAATATCCAAATTTTGTTATTAATTTTCTGGTTAAGAAATGATTCATGGGGCTGGTGAGATAGCTCAGTGGCATAAGCGCCTGCCTGGCAAGTGCAAGGTCCTGAGTTTGACTCCCAGTAGCCACATAAAGGAAAAAACAGGCCGGTGATATCGCTCAGCAGCAGAAGCGCTTGCTGGCAAGCGCAAGGTCCTGAGGTCGACTCCTGGTACCCACATTAAAAAAAAAAGAAAGAAAAAAGAAAAAAAGAAATAATCCATGACTCTAAAAGACAATGGCTTCCTTATAAGAGTACAGGTAGAACACACCATCATGATAGACTTTAGTACAGTGAAATCAAATAGCAAAGAATTTGTCACTAATCAATGGCTTGCTAGAAAGTAAAGGGAAAGATGAAAAGATGATCTTGTTACTCTTGTAAATGCAATCTATAGTCCATACTTTCTGGAAGGAGGGAAAGAAATCTTTCATTGATAACTAATTAGTTTGTGGAATATATAAAAAGCTAGGATAAACATACAGAAAAGAAGGCAACAGATTTATCTTCCATTGGAATTACCTTCATTTGTCTTGTTTTCCTCAAAAAGCTTTAAGGCCAAAGAGGACTTGGAGGGGAAAAGATGAGGAGGTGAGATGAAGTACAATATCAGAGAATTGCAGGAATAGAACATTCTATTTGATTTTGAGTAGTTTGTGCTTTCTCTGTAATCATAACTGAATTATTAGTCTGGAAATAAAATCCAGAAGCGATCTGGACTAATATTTATATATTATCCCCTAAAAATGTAAGCATCCAGACATATTGAAAAAAATCTTGCTATTTTTCATATGTCTTGTTATTTGCTGAAGCCACAGTTTCTGAAGTGTGATCCTAAAGACATTAGCTCACAGGATTATCTGGTATATCCTTCACATAAATGATTTTTTGGCCAAATACATTTTTAAAATTTCTAGGATGGGCAAGTAGAGTTGTTAATGCAATACAGCTACCATCATGCTCAGTGGTTAAAAATTGAAAGCCTTTTCTCTAAGAAAATGAAAAACACAATTCTGTCCACTCTTAGCAATTCTATTCTACATTGCATTGGAAATCCTTGCCAGAGCAATTAAACAGGAGGAGTATATTTAAAAACATTCAAACAGGAAAAGAAGAAATTAAATTGTCACTATTTATCAATGACATGATCTTATACAGAGAAAAATCTAAATACTTCACCAAAATATTATTAAAACAAATAAGTGAATCCAGTAAAGTAAAATCAATATGTAAAAATCAGTAGTATTTATATGCACTAACAAAGAATTAAGAAAAATAGAAATCAAAAGAGTAATCCTATTTATAATAGATACAAAAAGCAAAAAACAGAAATTTAGGAATAATCTAACCAAGGAGGTGACAATCTGTACACTGACAACTATGAAACATGACTGAAAGAAATTGAAGAAGATATGAATGAATGTTAAGATATCCTGTGTCCATGAATTGGAAGAATTAATATTGGTAAAATGTCATAGAACTAAAACAATCTACAGATTCTGTAGCATCTTTTTCAAAAATTTAATGTTGATAGATTTAACATGGCTGAGTAGAGGAGAAGCCTCGTTCAGAGCTACTCAGAGAAATTCAACCAAAACACAGGTAATTGGAAGAAAGCGGAGGGACATACACCCTAAAACTAAAATCAATCTGACATAAGAGACTAATAGATCAAGCCAAAAATAGGTAAAGGGCTTAATAAAATGGCCAGCCAGCCCACTGGGCTGCCGGTGTGTCGCTGGATAGGGACAACTGCCCGCCGTACTTGTAATCTTAAAAGAAGAGGAGAAAAAAAAAAAAAAGGATACACTAAAATAGTGTGGCTAAATCAAGCCATACAGGATAGACTTGGGATATAAGGTCCCCTGCCTCTTCTGCCTTCCTCCAAACAGAACACACTACAGTCCAGCAGTAAATTCTGCCAACACGAACTGCTCCCTACTTGATGATCCGCCAGTTTTCCATTTATTCATTTTTTTATCTCTTTTTTTCTCTTTTCTTTTCCATTTCATTTTTCTTTTCTTCCCATTCCTTTTGTGCACCAGAGCATTAACTGGAATCACCAGGAAGAAGATTAAAGACTACAGGGTTGCATAGTAAATGGAACAGCTAACCCCTGCCCCATGACCTGTGGTTAGAGAGGTGCAGGGAATTAAACAGCCTTGCACTTCAGGACTGTGCAGCCCTGGGTTGTCCCCATGCTGCTGGGGGTGGGAGCAGAAAGGCACCCCACCGCACCCCCTCCATCTCGCCCGAGGAAGTTACAGACTACAGCAGAGGTGGGTGACAGTGGCAATGGAACTTGTAAAGCAACAAATGGGAAGTTAGCACCCCACCTCAGGAGAGGAGTAAGAATTGGGACTGAGCAGCCTTGGACTGCAACAGCAGGAATAGAGGACCAGACCATAGCACAGCATCCCACCCCACCCTGCAATGACCTGAAAGGACAGAGACTCGCCAGAGGAAGAGGAACACAGAAGGCTGAGCAAGGACCAGGAGGAGCCAAAGGTGCATGGGACAGGGAACAGTCCCCTGTCTTTGACTGAAAACAGCACAGCAACTGGGACAGAGTTGCTGCTGCCAAGAGAAACAGGGTAAGGAAAGGGAGGCTGCTAAGGGCCATACAGAAAATACTGGCTGAAGACTTTGGCCCCAGGCTCCCAAATCTGGAGGCCAAAATGAGCCTCAAATCCAGCACAAACTCTACTGCAGCCTTGGCAGTGTTATCTGGTAGTTTTGGACTCTTGGTGAACACCAGAGGAATTTTGTATTTTTTATTTTATTTTGTTTTACTTCTGTTTTCTGGTTTGTGGTTTCTTTCACATACCTTTTGTTTTGTTTTGTCTTTTACCTACATCTTTGTTCTTATCAACTCATCTTCTTTCCCCTTTTCCTCAGTTTACTTCTCTAGACTTAATCATATTCTCATATGAGTGAATAGTCTAATTTTTCTGGGCAACTTCAATAATCCCTTGTTTATTCCTTCTTTCTTTCTCTTCTGCCCTCTTCTCTAGTTTCCCAAAGCTTGCATGATAATCCTTTGTCCGCCAGCCTGGCTTCTACTTTATTTCTTTTCAGTTATCTCTGTTCTATCCACTAACCTTCTTAAATTTCCCCAACATAGGGTAAAACCACTCTACCAAGAGGAAACACTTTGCATACAAGCTCCCAATTTACAATCGGTTCTGTTTTATATGTGTAGATTTTGCTTCTGTGGTTAAAGGTACAAAATTAATAGTTAACACAATTTGTCAGTTTCTAAACTGGGATTGATGCTATTCTCAGTGCTAAGTATACTACTTTAGCTGGGCTATCGTATCTGTTTCATTCAGTTGTTCTCGCTTCTGTAACAATACTGGGAATTTCTGGAGTAATAATCTCACCACACTCCAGGACCAAAGGACTAGGGACTGAGCCAAACAGATACCAACATCTCATTCTTAATTAATTGGAAAGGTAGGATCTTGGGACAGACACAAACCAAGAACCTCCTACACACAGAAGACATCCTGAAGAACAAACCTTGCCTAGAAAGACCTTGATACTAGTGATAAAGCTACCTACTGCAAAAACTTGTAAGAATCAACACAGAAAACAAAATAAAAACTTTTGAAATAGAAAATGACAAGATGCAGAAGCAAAATTCAACTTAGACTTCCACCCCACACAAAACAAGTCCAGAAGGCAACAATATACAGGAAAATGGAAGAAAGACACATGACATTTCTGAAATGATAACAACTGAAGTAAAGAAACAAACCCAAGAGTCTGTAGAGGAAATCAGATTGGAAATAATCTCTCAGGTAAAAAAAGAAATGTCAACATTTAGAAATGAAATGCTCAGCAAATCTAGAGTAGAGGTAGATAAAAAAAATAGATGAGGATAGGAAAAGGATGGAAACTGTGAATGACCAATATAGGAAAAAAATAGACTGCTTGAAATGGATTCAAACAGATATCCAGGAAATTAAAAATTCTATTGAAAGCTGGCAGAACCATTTGAATGAAACTGAAGACAGACTTTCAGACCTTGAAGACAGGATTGTGGCTAGTGATCATGAAAGGAAAGGTCTCTTGAAAATAACAAAATTGCGGGAAATAACAATTCAACACCTGCAAGACAAGCAAAGAAAAATAATATAAGAATAATTGGTGTCAATGAAAAAGCAGGAGCCAACACAAACGACATAAAAAAATCTTTGCAGAAGTAATAGGAAATTTTCCAAGCATGGGAAAATAATCTGACATGCAGATAAGTGAAGCATATAGAACTCCAATTAGCTATAAACGAAATAAATCTATACCCAGACATACAATAATAAAGATGCCAGAAATTCAGCAGAACAAAATATTAAATCAGCTGAGAAAGAAAACAAATCACCTATAAAGGAAAGTCCATCAGTATCATCTCAATAGATGCAGAAAAAGCTTTTGATTAAATTCCAAAATGCATTGATGATAAAAGCCCTACAGAAAATCAGAATAGATGGTCTTTACCTCAGTCAGATAAAAGCCATCTGTTACAAACCAACAGTCAACATCACACTAAATGCACAAAAACTAAAACTTTCACTCTAAAATCAGGAATAAGACAAGGATGTCCACTATCACCACTCTTATTCAATATAATTCTGGAAATATTAGCCAGAGCAATTAGAAAAGAGAGAGAAATAAAAGGAATAAGCACAGGAAAGGAAGAAGTTAAATTATCATTATTCACAGATGACATATACTCTACATAGAAGACCCCAAAAACTCCACAAAAAAGACTTCTAGATTTAATAACCAAATTCAGTAGCATAGCTGGATACAAAGTCAACACTCAAAAATCAGTAACACTCCTGTACACAAACAACAAACTCACTGAGAGAGAAATTATGGAAACAATACCCTCCACAATAGCATCCAAAGAAATGAAATACTTAGGAATCAATCTAACAAAGGAAGTAAAGGATCTATACTTTGAAAATTACAGTAACCTGAAAAAAGAGATTGAAGAGGATATCAGAAAATGGAAAGATATCCCTTGTTCATGGAGAGGAAGAACCAACATAGTGAAAATGGCCATAATCCCAAAACTTATACAGATTTAATGCAATCTTGATCAAAATACCACTAGCATACCTCACAGATCTAGAGAAAACATTCCCAAAATTCTTTGGAAACACAAAAGACTTAGAATAATTAAAGCAATCATGGGCAACAATGGCAAGGCAGGAGGCATCACAATTCCTGACTTGAAACTATACTACAAAGCTACTATGAGAAAATCAGCATGGTACTGGCAAAAATACAGACCTGAGGATCAGTGGAAGAGATTAGAACAGGCAGATACAACTACCTGAAAAAGAACAGTTTGCTTATATTCTTTGATCAATTTTGCATACCTGTATCTTGTAATCTGAGCAACTACTTTGACCATAACTATACACACTATATTAACCATTGTTAATACCATATTAGCTTGTTTTGAAATTCTGTATATTGTTTTTATTGTTTTTTCCCTATAAAATAAAAAATTAATGTCATTTTATGTAGATATAGAAAAAAGTCCTAAAAATTAAATGAATCACAGAAATTACCAAATAACCAAGGCAATCATGAGAAAAAAGAACAAAGTGAGAGACATTATACTGATATCAAACTACTACAAAGCTCTAATAATCCAAACAGTGTCATATTGTCATGACAACAGACACATTGACTTGTAGAACAGAATTGGCAGCACAAAAATGAACCAAATGTATTTACAGCAAAGGTGCTACGAATACACAAAGAGAAAAGCATAGTCTTTCCAACAAAAGCATAGTTCTGGGAAACCTGAACATCTATATACAAAAGAATGTAATTAGACACTTCTCACATGTCATATACAAAAGAGCAATAACTTAAAATAATTAAAAAATTAAATGTAATGGGTGAAACTATAAAACTAATAGAAGAAAAAATTGGGGAAATACTATGACATTGCCCAGAACCTTCAATACAGAAAAATTTCAAAGTCAATAGAAAAAATAGAGTTCCCAAATTTTTTTTGGTCAGTAATTTTTTCGATGAGATTGTTACAGAACTAATGTTCTATGAAACAAATACCAGCCAACAGAGTATTGGCAATGTTTACGAGTTTGCTGAACCATTATCGGCAATTTCATGACATATTTTCTACTGTTTTGTCAGGAGATTTTGTTTCTCAAGGTCTTGCAAAGGGACAAGAAAGCTGATTTTTTGTTGTTGTTGTTGTTTTTTCCTTCTAGCTAATGAATGAAGATAAAGTAAATAAAAATTTTTGAAAGGGAAACAATGCTATTTATTTTCAACATCAATTTAAAAACAGCAGAAAAGTTCATTTAGTCTTTAGGTAAGGTTTAAAATGTTTGACTTCTCACCAAAGAAATGGAGTCTAGAAAGCAGTTGAGTATATTCAATATGCTCAAAGAAAAACTGTTACTGAGAATGATGGGCATCAAAGCTATCCTTCAACAATAAAAACATTCTCAGATTAAAAACTGTGAGAATCTATTGCTAGTAGATACTCTTTATGAAAAATACCCAAGGAAGTTCTTGAAGTGGAAAGCAAGTGACCCCGGGTGGCAATTGTAATCCACATGAAAAAACACTAAGGGGCAAGTAAAGACAGTTATGCAACTATAAAATATTGATGCATAGTTCTTCTCCTTTTTCTTTTAACTGATTTAAGAACCAGCTGCTTAGTGACACAAATAGAAAAACACAGGCATTACTGTATTCATGACCCTCCCTCCTATTGTGCATTACGTTTCCAATTCTACCCCTGTTCTTTTTTTTTTTTTTTGTGGGTACCAGGGGGTCGACCTCAGGACCTCGCACGCCAGCAGGCGCCCATGCCGCTGAGCGATATCACCGGCCCCTTTTTCGTATGTGGGATCAGGGAGTCGAACTCAGGCCCTCGCGCTTGCCGGGCAGGCACTTAAGCCACTGAGCCATCTCACTGGCCCTCTACCCCTGTTCTTTAGCGTCTTCCATTACCAATGGCCTTTTCTTTCTCTTATTGTGTAACCACTTCTCATTTGGGTTATTTTGTTGAGTCGTCAAGCTTCTCATATTGTAAAAATCAAACCAAGAATCTGTCCTTGATTTTTTCCTTTTTACTAGGTACTACATTGTTTTCTTCATTCACAGGCAACATTTTTTTCTTCTTACTGCCTCAGTTTCCCTAACTTTATTCACCCTCAATTCACTTCCTTCGGCTTTTGCTCATATCACAATACAAATAGCTCTTTTTGAAGTCACCAAGAATATACATTTCTATAATCTAAAGGCTTCTTTTCACCCATTTGACTTTTCAACTCTCTTTAATATTATTGAACATTCTATGTTTTAACAATATTCCCCCCCACCTTTTTTTTTATGTGGGTACTAGGAGTCGACCTCAACACCTCATGCTTGCCAGCAAGCCCTTGCGCCGCTGAATGATATCACAGGCCCTTTTTTTCCTTTATGTGGGTTCTGGGAGTCAAACTCAGGACCTCGCACTTTCCAGGCAGGTGCTTATGCCGCTGAGCTATCTCACTGGCCCTCCCCATTATTTTTGATGTTACCTAATATTTTCCTGCTTCATTTTCTCTAACAATTATGGTTACTTCTCAGATACTTTAGGACAATTTTCTTTGGCTATTCAGGCGTCAGTTTCCTCAAAACCCAGTCCCAGTACTTTTTCTCTCCCTCCTTGGGCAGTCTTACCCTGCGGCAGAAAATGCCTCCCCTCAGCCAGTATACTTCAGTTTCTGTTAGTTGCCCAGGCAACCTCCAGTTTATTTCAATTCCTGTTACAGTTCCTGTTACTACTGTCTCCTAGAAACGGCTGGTCACTGTGATGCATAGCTGGTCACTATGATACATATTGTAAGAACCAATCAAAGACAGCCAAGTACTCTGCCTCTGTACTTCCCCTTTGCAACCCTGTAAAAACCTCCCTCCCTGAACCTTCAAGGCCTGCCATTTTCTTTTTGAAGTTAGCGCCCGTCGACGTTAACTAAATCTGCCTCGAAATCCTGGGTGATGTTTCAGTGTTTCTGTTTGCTGTTGTAACGCTAGAGCCATGATGTCAAGACAGTAGATGTCTAATAGTTCTGGAAGCTCTAAACTCACCTTTTCATCCTCTGCTTTGTGATGCTATGGCTGTGGCCCTGCAAACTACTTCTGTTTGGCCAAGTGGCTTCCTCTCAATTTTGTAAATATGGACAAGAATGAGAAAATAAAGCCTTGGAGAATGTCAATTTCTCTCCTCTCCACTCCTCTCCTCTCCTCTCCACTCCTCTCCTCTCCTCTCCACTCCTCTCCTCTCCGTCCTTCTCCCCGCCTCTCCCCCCTCTATTTCTCTCTCTCCTTTCTTCTCCCCCCCTTCTTACAGACTTAGTCTTACTTAATTTTTCTCTCAGAGTTGGTGTTTTATGTTCTATGACAACAGCCCAATCTCATTTGCATATCTTACAATGCAAAGAAACAATGCCAGAACCAGCTGCTAGCACCTTCTCCTCAGCACTACCCAAGGGCCCCATTTCTGAGTTCACACTCACTCCAGGCCAACCGAGGCAGCTTCCTTTCAGAGGTTAGACTTTCAGGTTTTCCAGGACCTTTGTCTGAGACCTTATGTTTTTCTCTTTGTACCATTTATTCCCTCAGCTAGAGGGATGAGAGCTACTGCTTGATGTTTACAACTTCATGATGTCTTAATATTTTCTCTTTACCTCTTCATTAGTTAATAATTTTATACTTAATTAACATTCTTCATAATAAATCCTGTTTGTTGAAACTACTGGTGTGGTTTTTGTCTCATGAATGGAGTGTGACTGATAAGGATGTGTAAATCCTTTTTCACATACTTTTCCCTGATCTGTCCTCAAAGGTCCGGCCCTAAGGCATCACCACCCAGTCAGCTATGCAACCAAGGATACAGAAATCACTCTTGACCTTCTCCTCTCCCTCACTGCATGCTTTGGACAATCAATCAATCAACAAATCCCCTCAATGCTACCTTCTGCCTCTTTTGAATTCTCCTCCTCTCTTATTCCATCTCCATAGCAAACACCATATACAAAACTGTCACTTTTCATTCAAAAAAATTTACTTTTTCCAGAATTTTGAAACCGAAGTCTGAAGCAAACTGTTCAATGACTGCTGTTTGCTCTTACGGTGGAACAGAATCCTCATCTCAGTTGCAAGACTCCGTGATTCTGCTCTTCCCTTCCTCTCTTTTCTTAATATGGTCACTTTGCTCCTCTGGTTCCTTATGCTTAGCTCTGATAACTTATTTTAGAACTTTCTCAAATGTTTTATGCTCCTTCCCTAGGCTTTTCACTTTTGTTGCCACCTCTCCTTGGAACATTCTCTGTTGTCTCTCTTTTTCTATTTAACAACTATAGATACTTTGTAGCTCAGGCTGAGTGTTCATTCACGGAGAAGCCTCCCCTGGTTCCCAGGCTAGATAAGTTTCTTTTGTAAAATAGGTGCAACAAGCCAGAGCCCTCCCCACTGTACACATCTCATGCTATATATTGCAAGCTGCATAAGGCCGGTCTTTGTAATACTGAACTCTCAGTACCTAAGTAGCACTGGAAAATGATAGGTTTACAAAACATATTAGTTAAATAAAATGACATATACATTTGTGAATTACTATGACACGAAACAGGTATTCTATGGGTCAAACACTGTATGTATACTGGAGGAAACAGAAGTCAATGCTGACTACTATGTAGCAAGTGATCCTTGCTGAATTTTATTTTAATTGATGTATTTCTCTAATCTTGAAAACAGTTTTTGTCTATGAAGTTCCAATAGGTAACATTTTCAATAGAAATTTATTTTTAATTGGTATGATATGAGTGTGCACATCATTTCATTGTGAAGTTAGATTAGATAGCCAATCTTCTAGGATTGTTATGAAGATAAAAGTGGGTATTTCTAAGTAGATATCAGATATTTCTAAGTAGAAGCCTAGTCAATAACAAACATATTGCAATAAATATCTTTAGAAATGAAAAAACACCTTGCCTAGATCTTTACATGCCATTTACGGATTGGGTAATTGAGACAACTTTGTGATTACTATGGAAATCCCATCATAGTTATGAAGCTAGATTAGGTTATATGCCTGTATGGAAGAGGTATAATGTTCAGTCAAAAAAGAAAGCAAGAATTTATTTAGGATCTAATAAGGAGGATATAATTTCAAATATATTTCAAAGTTTTGAATATTTCAAGCAAATATTAAAGAACAAATTTTCTTTACCCAAACTGTCATGCAATTTGTATATGCAAATATACATAAGGCATGTTATGCTATGGGTTGGTGGCCTGAATAATTTAATGTAACATATTTTAATGATAATTTAAAATATTAGAAATATTTAGTTCTTTTGTGATAGGAAGAAAAAGGATCAAACTCATTTCACATACAAAACAGAGACAAAAATAAAGTTCTTAATTATGTTTATTACATTTCATGAAGAAATATTACATATATAAAATTCACCAAATAATTTAAAAGATATTAGATCATTAGTTTTATGCACTAAAGGCAGTTTGAAAATATGCCTTTTCTATATCCCTCTTTCTATCTTTAACCAGAGACAGAAATATATTTTTCAGAATAATAAAAATTATATGGTAAAAAAGTTAGAAAATTTCATATCTATTCATATATAAAATTACTTGGAGATTAAAATTAGTACTTATAAGAGTTATTTCAAAAATTTAAATAATATAGTGAACCTTTGGAGGAAATATTTAGGCAATATTATGCTATACTTTAGTAAGATAGTTTTGAAGGTTATTTTACAGTTCTAGTGTTATAAGGAATATTTAAGCCAGTTTTCTGGAAGCTATGGGGGTATATATGTTTTAATGGTTTCCCCATGTAGTGTATAGCAAATCAGAGTCCATACTCTCCTTTATAGGGGAAACCTTTGATTTTTATCCCCATTTTACTCATTCACACCCCTGTTATCTGTACAGAATAGTTCAGATGTGATGGGAGACAAATGCTGTGCTCAGAGAACAAAAGTGACACAGACCAGCCAGATCTTTAAATTCCAAAATAAGGACTGAAACAGCCCAGAATTTTGAAACTTTTGTACCAGAATAGCTCCTGGATATCCTTGTAAAGAATGACGTGTTGAAGGATCTAAAAAGAAAAGGGAGAAAAAATGAGCTCTTGGGGGCATTGCAAGAGCTTTGGTGGATCTGCAAAAGAATGAAACTTCTCTTTAAGGAGTTTTGCAAAAGCTCTTGAGCATTACCAGTGTCAGTTTTGAAGAGAAGGCCAACAGGCTGTTCCTCTGCCCTTGAAAAACATTCTTTCCAGGGTATTAACATATTTTATAGATATATTTCCTAATTTATAAAATGATATAAACAAATGTATATTATTTCATGTTCATTATATGTCTTGATGCAATACACCATTCCTCTTTTTCAAATCATTCTATACCACAACTTGAGTAGGGTGGAAGCACAGGAGACAAAGGATTAGATTTCAAACTGGGTAAACACCCACAGGAAGGCTTCAGGACAGTTTTCAAGTTACCGCTTTATTTTATAGCCATGATGGGTATAGCTCCAACAGCTACCTGGAGACTCTGAGTTCAAGAGTTTACCTTGAAAATGACTAGGGCTGGTAGAGCAGAAAGGTTGAAAGAGCCCCAGAACTAGTAGCCCAGGCCTGGATTATCATATCAGCTTCCAAACTTCAGGTTATCTGAGAACTACGTGTGTGTGTTAGTTTGCTAGGATTGCCATCACAAAATACTACAGATTGGGGGGCTTGAAAAAGAGAAGTTTGTTTTCTCATTGGTTCAGAGGGCTGGAAGTTCAAGATCATTGTACCAGCAGGGTTGGGGGCCTGTGAGTTCTCTCTCTTTGGTTTGCAGATGGCCCATCTAGCTGTCACTTACATGGTCTTTCCTTTATGCCTGGTCTTCCTTACTGTGTCTTAACTTTCTCTTTTTCTAGAGATATGAGTTATGTTGGATTAGGACTCATTTTAAGAGCCCCATTTTAATTTATGTCATTAAGGCCCTAGCTGTAAATATAGTCACATTGTGAGGTACTAGGGATTAGGACTTACACATCTAAAATTTAGACAGGCATAATTCTTCCCATAACCATGTGCACTCCTAATTTGTTTGAGCTACTGTTATTTAGGGGATTTGTTTTTAGCAATTAGGTGTAATTACTAGTGGATACAGAGTGAACCTACAGACATTATTTTTAGATGTAAAGTTTATCACCCAAAAAATCTTAAAGCAGAAATAGCAAACAGATTTTTATGAGAGATTAGATATTTTTGCATTATAAAATTTGAAATTATATTCATGTCCTATGCTGATTAAAAAACTAAAGCAAATGTGAAACGACTTTCTCAGTGTTATCAGTGTACTTGGTAGAACTGCTATACTGTGTTTTAAGAGTTTGTAGGAAACAAAAATGAGCAAGCATTTTGTCAAAAAATATTCTCAGTTGTCCTTACTTGTGGTCAGCACACCATTTTAGTGCACTGAAGAAAAAAATAAAACATGTAAATTATCTAATTCCAGTATCTTGTGCTAATGTGTCGATAAACATGTTACTAAGGAATAGATTATACAGTTAATCAAACTGCAAAAGAAGTGTGAATATCACCATTTGTCAATAGTAATGTTAAAAACACATATATACAAAAATGTTAGAAAATATTATCATAACTTTTTTTTTTGTGGGTACCAGGAATCGAACTCAGGGCCTCATGCTTGCCAGGCAGGCGCTGAGCCACTGAGCTATATCCTCGGCTCCCATAACTTCTTTCTACTATTAAGTTATGATTTGTTTGTTAGCCAAATATAGTCCGTAGCCTTTTTGTTTTATATTTTACTATAACATTTTTTATCATATTACATTTTTAATTTAACTTCATTTTTTCTTAATTAAATTTGATGTATCTTTTTTCTTTTTTTTTTTTTTGTGGGTACCGGGGGGTCGACCTTAGGACCTCGCGCGCCAGGAGGCACCCGTGCCGCTGAGCGATATCACCGGCCCCTTTTTCGTATGTGAGTTCCAGGAGTCGAACTCGGGCCCTCGCGCTTGCCAGGCAGGCGCTTAAGCCGCTGAGCCATCTCACCGGCCCTCTTTTTTCTTTATTAAGAAAAATTTAGCTAATTGTACAATTTTTATTTTAAAATTGCTTTTTACTTTCATTCAAAAAAATTTGCCTTTTGTACATTACTAGGATAGACAGTTAAGAAAAAGTATTTAGTCTAAGTAAAGTATCTTTGATGCAGTAGATGTGTTATTACAAAAAGTGCACTTAGTTCTTTCATTTCCTCTCTTACCCTTTATCCACACATAAGTTGGTTAAGGAACCAACTTTGAATTTTTAAAAATTAAAATGAAGAAGTACTGCTTTTATTACAAACATGTATATTAGCACCTGTAAGCTCTATAATTGGTTGTTTTCTCCTTGTTTCCAAGTTTAATCCTCATTTCTCAGCCATTTCTACAGATTACAAAATTGTGGTTGAGAGAGTTAAGCAGTTTTATGCCACATAATTTGTGGATAATGGGATCAAGATTTAGAGTCAGAGGTTTCAGTTCTAAAATACAAATATAACTAAACTTATCCTCAAAGAATTTGTAACATAGTGAGAAAGGCAGGAGAATACAATAGAATGTGAGAAACATCAATAAGATAAAAGTAGTTGAGAGTAGATGAAAAGCAGACTGTGTGCCGTTACTTGGTAGGTGAGAGAAGCATTTCATAAGAGTTTGGGGGTGGGTGTCAGTTAAGGACATGATCCTAAATAAGAGATTACAGGTGGATAACCAAATGCTATTTTGGACATAGTCTAAGGTTCAGATGAAGCATGCATTCAAGAGTGAAGACAAGCAGATTCAGGAGATAAGAGAGCAGTAGTTTTAAGTTCTATAATGAGTAATAAATGCTATGCTAAGGAATGTGGGCATATTTAAACAAAGAGTAGCTTACAGAATTTTGTTTGTTTTATGTTTAGTAAATATGATGACTTGATTTGAATTATATAGAGATAAATGTTATAGTTTTATGAAGTATAGATTAGAGAGAGAGAAAATGAGCCAAGAAATGGTTAGCAGAATATGATAAAACTCTTAGTATGAGATGAAGCCATGCGTCAGGGCACTTGCTGGAAGAAAGTGGGGAGATGAAATATTTTAGAGATAGAATTCACAAGATTCATTGAGTAAACAAGACAGAGAAAAGAGCCCTATGTGATCCACAGTAAAGCCACTCAGTGAGTCAGTTATTTAATGGGGAACAGGGTTCAGATAGTTTCAGCGCTTTCCAGATCTTCAGACTGCAAAACCCAGAGGTAGGTAAGAGTTGGGAGAGATAGCTGGGCTGGAAGACTAATCATTTTATTTAAAGTTGAATGTAAACTCCCCACAGTCCCTGGATTAAATTTTCTCCACTACAATGCATCTATTTCAATTGAAGACATAATTTTTTACACTTAAACATCTCTGAAAATGGGATGTCTTATAATTCATGGTTTCTTGCAATTTAATTGTGTATAAGGTGCATAAAACAGTGATGCATCTCACAGTCAATGTCACCTTATGTTTAATTAAATGCACCATATGTTTCCTTATTTGGCTTTGACTCCCTTCATTAGAATAAGCTTCGTGAAGACAGCATTGGCTTATTTTGCTTTCCTTTCTTATTTTGTTCTTTTCAGTATCCTAAATGTTCAGAACAGTCCTGATACATAGTAGGTAATCAATAATTGTCTGTTGAATGAATGAATAATTTTGACTGTGGTCCTCAGTTGAAATTGAGACAGTGGGTGATTTTGTCAAAAGAAAAACTAAACACCTGTAGAAAAATAGAAAGAAATGAATAGTAGTAACTTAGACATTCAGAAGTTAAACAACACATTCAGGAGTGAAAATGAGTTTGAAGTTTGCCTACATTCTAAAGATCTTCATGAGATGACTTAGGAAGAGGACAGTCTCCCCTTTTCTTAGGGAAATACCATGAAAAGTCAGGTGCTTAGGAAAGGAGAATAACATAACATTCCTCAATCACCTAGAATTCTGTAGAAAGCCCCCAGCAACAGTGTAGGTATGTTTTTCATTTTTCATTCTTATATATACATATATATATAAGAATGTTTAGAATTTTTATTAATTTTCAAATTTTATAAGAATTTTTAGAATATATATATGTAAAAGAAAGAAGTTATATTAATCACAATTTTGTATAAATGTTGAGACTAGATAGGAATTGCATTCTGCTTTATATCCAACCTAAAACTATTAAACATATTAGAACTACACACACACACACACACACACACACACAAACAGAACCCAGAACAAAGAAGTTAATACATGTGAAAAATAAACTCTTCTCAAATATTCAAATATTTTCTTCCAGGGAAAAACAATGATGCACTTTATGCTGATACAGAGAATACACTTACAGGCAGCAGTTACGTGGGGCATTGTCACTCCAAAAAGAGATCATATTCTAATCACTAGAGCTCGACACCTGCGGCCAAAGCTTACTAAAATGTGAAAAGTTTAAGCAGAATTTGACTGGTACTTTTACCTGAGGATCTAGAAATCTAAGGCACCTTTCTGAGTATAGCATGCTTCTGTAACGCCAACTAAAATAGTAAATACTAAATTTCTCCTTATTATGAGGGGAAGAGTGCTATTGTAGCTATGACTTATATTGACTTACATGTGATAATGACTTACATGTGATTTTTTCCTTAAGGTGTTAATTGATGTTGTATTCAAGCACTGCAAAATTCAGAGACAGTGGACTAACTGGCCATAGAAACATACAGTGTTTTCCAACCTGGCCATTTTCTCCTTGATGTTCTTCTCAGCTACCTTTGTCTTCCTGATCTTGTTAGATTTTCCCCTCGTCACCTTATCTCAGTAGTCTCTGCCTTTCTTAGGGCTTGCATGGTCTGACTCATCTTTACTGCCATACTATTGTAAAGTATTTTGTGAAATGGGGGAAAGTTTTAGGGAACACATATGAGGTTTGATCATGGTAAAGCTCTAATTTTGTAAATAAAAATGGTTACAGTAAAAGACACATTGACATTAACTTCTCTCAAAATACTCCCCCCACTCTTCAGACACATTTATCCCATTGTTTCTAAACACTTCCTGAAGCAGTTCTAGAAGTCTCTCTTTCATGAGTATTTTTAGTTGTTCAGTCTTGGCTTCCTGCATAACCTGAATCAATTAAAAACATTTACCTTTCACAGTAATTTTGACTTTGGGGAAAAGCCAGAAGCTGCAGTACACTATATCCAGTGAATGAAGTTGATGAGAACACACTGTAATGTTTCTATGAATCTACCTTTCCATTGGATGACGCTTAATAGCTGCAGTCACCATAATTTTTATTCGCACCTCATAAAGACACTAACAAAAGAAGAATTCTGGAACTGCTTCAGAAAATGGCAAAAAGGACAGTATGTATGTGTTCAAAGTGATGGAGAGTATTTTCAGAAGGATTAATATCATTATGTATGTTACTGTAATGAAAATTTTAATTTAAACATTTACCATATATATTGATCACAACTTACATATCACCATATAGTAGTAGATAGATCAGAGAAAAAAAACTGTTAGGATGTAACCTGTTAATTATCTTAAACTTGGGCATTCTGTGGTTATGAAATTATCTGCCTCACTAAATTGAATGAACATCAACCATTGATACCTGAAGATCAGAAACTGGGGATATCTGATCTTAACTGGTTTCCATTCTTTTATATCTGAAAGTTAATTTTATTATTTAAGCATATACAATGTGATAAATTTTATCTTTAAGATCGTTTATAAGTGAAATCCGTCCTTTCATTTTAAAATATATTTTACCAAACCAAACAGGCACATCTGATTTTAAACTGTCAGACAGTTGGTTTGAACTTCTAAACACTGTCTCAGTTGTGTAGGTTCCCTTATGAGACCTTAAGAATAATCCTTTTCACTCTCTGAGAGGTAGGAATATAAAGTAGTACTACAACATCAGAATCAGTATGGAGATTCTACAAAAAAATAAACAAATAATTCCATTTGACTGAGTTATTCCCCTTCTAGGTATCTTCTCAATAGAGTTAAAGACATCATATTACAGTAAGACGTGCATACCCATGTCTATAGCAGTACAATTTTATTCTAGCTAAATCCTGGAAACAGCCAATATGCCCATCAACAGATGAATGAATAAAGCAAATGTGTAAGCTTAACTATGCCATGGTTTCTCTTATATGAGAAACCCAAATTATAAAGAGCAAAAGAAAAGATAGAAGCAAGGAGGTCACTTCCAACTGGAAAGAGAAACAAGAGATGGAGGGAGGGGGAATAGAGGTGATGAAAATAGGACGAAAAAAGAATTAAAAGAAAAAGGTAGAAATAGAGCTTTTGAGAATGGGAATGAGATCAAGAGATGGAGCAGGGAGGGATTTGAAGGGTAGGGGATGGAAAAAGAATCAAGGAGGTGTTATGTACCTGTACCAACTCGCCATGATAAATGTAATCATTATTTACTAAAACTCGTACATATAAAATAATTCAAAATAGTTTTTAAAACTCCCTGAGAAAAACTTGGGATTTAATTGAGAGAATGCTGTAAGAGGAGAAAGTATGCAGTTCAACTTTAAGGATCTTGTATTCAGCTGAAGAACTTAGTGCTTGCCCCAGGGGGAGTCCATTCTCAGTCCCTTCAACAATGCAGGCATGTACAAATTCATCAGTCTGAGACTTCGCCTTCACTGGTAGTATTACTATGATGAAAACAAAAAAAGAGACTGAAACCTAATTGCAAGTCAAATTCTCCAGATTAGCATGCAAGTATTACTAGTAGAATGTAATAGTTAATTTGTTCTGTGAACCATGAGCTGGGAGAATTACGCATCTGGTGATACCACAGACACTGACAGACTGTAGTACCAAATGACTTCTTTATCGACTGGAAGAATTACCTGTATTTCTTTAGAACATGCTTGTTTTTCTAACATAAAACCACATGGTGAATATCCTGCTCTCCTAATTTACTGATTTCCTGTAATGTTTTTCCAGGGGAATGTTTTCCTACTTCAGTAATTTCTGCCAATTACACTGACGAAAACAAACAAGAAACATTTAAAAGGCTGTGTGCATAGGTCGCTTTCTCAACGTTAGGGTGAGTCTCCTGTGCTGGGGCCTGGTCTTACATATTTATATTATACTTCCTGAGTGGGCTGATATATAATGCTTACTAAGAAACCTAATTATTGCCAAAGGACATTCCGAGCATTGTCATTTTTTTGATTCTATATATTACACATTAGCGTGAAAGCAGCAACTAAGGTATGAAGCAAATATAATAATTAATATAAAGATTAATAATTAATAGTATAATAGGATTTTAAAATCCAGTTGTGTGTAATACAACAGCACCAACATGTTATTAATTATAAAAGGGAGTGAGGCACAAACTCCTCAGCCAGATCCAAGATACACAAAGGAATTAGAATTTAGAAAATTGAAAAAGTTTATAGAGGTATTTATAGAAAAATCAGCTTTATGAACAATTCTTTTCCTCCTATGAAGAAGGAGTGAGCTAAGCTCCTTAACCTAGAATTCATAGACATCCATAAGAATTCTTTTTCAAAGCCACCATGGTTAAAGGTAACATGGCAAGAGACCCATGTGCTAAGGTATTGGTGGAAGAGATGAACATGGGAGTTAGTGGACTAAGTAATGCAGATTGAATTTCCCAGTGTGAGTGGGCATCAAGTAACCCAGTGAAAGTCTGGATAAAGAAAAAGGCAAATAAAAGTTAAATTCTTGCCCTGCCTCATTACTTGAGCTGAGACTTAAACCATAGGTGTCTCTGAACCTCACATCTTCACATTCAGACTGAGTTACGTCATCAGGCTTCCTTGGTTTCCACGGTAAGAGGGCTGCTTAGCCTCCATAATCATGTGAGCCAATTCCTTAAAATAAATCACATACACATTCACATATACATAGACATGACATTAGTAAAACTTATGTATCATACATATATATATATTTGAAATGAAATATCTATATATGCATGTATGTACATATATATATATCCATCTCTATATTATATATACATATATATATAAATACTGTATATACATAATATAACTATGTATATTATAGTCACATGTAATTTAGTTTCTCTGGTGAATCTTGACTGGTACATAGGCAGTCCCCAAGTACACCCTCTACTGAAGAAGGGAAACCAGGCTTAACATGGGTTGGACCAGGGTTAGACCACTAGTGGAGATACATATGCTTTAAGTCAAAGTATTCCAAAGTTATGCATCAAGTTAACGGTGAAATAAAATACGTTTTCTTACTCTACTTTCAAAAATTCTCAGAAGAATATTATAGAACAAATATATTTAAATATATAATAGTATTTGCACGGAAGCTGGGAGAAGTTCAAAGCAGATAGAATAACTGATAGTATCCATTACTGGATATTCAGATGCTAGGCTAGCAAAGTGAGAAAGGATAATTAACAGAAAGATGATGTATATGTTATTATATACTTTCCAGATGACGCATTTTATTTCATTTATTTCAGTAAGATCACTAATTATCTCATCACAATTAATATTTTTCACACAAAGTGATCTTGTGACTGTAAGGTCAAATTAAACAACATTTCTGAAACTCTAGTAGGCAGTATTTTTATGTTTAAATTATTACTTCAATTCAGGGAAACTTCATTTAACTGATTGTGGCAAATTCATGCAAAAAATTATAAGAGCAAGATAAGGTAAAAATAAAATTATGAGAGTATGTGCCATGTTCTAACATTGTGATGGGCCTAAAGTGATAACCTATCATTAAACAGAAAAATATGATAAAATATTTTCAAATGCCATGTAAATTGTTTTTATTTTCTTTTAAAACAATATGTAGGGCCGGTGATATAGCTCAGCGGCATAAGCGCCTGCCTGGGAAGCGTGAGGTCCTAAGTTCAACTCCCAGTGCCCACATATTAAAAAAAAACCCGATATTCACAAAACATTATGAATTAGTACTACATTTCACAAATGGTAGATTCATCTATATCTATTTACCTATATTTATCTACCTATATAAGTACCTATCCATTCATCCATCTCTATCCATCATTCATATAATATATTACTGAAGAACTTCATGTCTAATTTGGAAAACTATTACTCCGAAACACCACACATTAATGGTTCTTTAAGCATTAATAGGCTTGTAAAGAAAGGCAAGAAAATATACATTTGGCACTGCTGAAAACAATACCTCATTTTGCAAACAAATCAATTATATTAATACTTTTTGAAGAGGAAGGATGTGGAAAATTAATAAAACTGTGTCTTATTTGAAAAGAAGGGGCTAAATGGCTATCCGGAAATCCATTTCTCTCCCATATTCAGGGCTGAGGGTGGTGGTGGTGTATAGAAAGTGAGTGCCTCAAAGAGAATCTCTCATAAACATGTTAATAACATATGCCTTGATCACAAACCAATAGTATTTGCTAGTAGGAGACAACTTGTCTATGAGATGCTTCCAGCAAGATGTTCCTACGATACTGACAATTTGTTGAATCATTTCTCTTGCTTAAGCATTCCCTGCAAACCCAAGTGTCTATCTCTGACATCGGCAATGATAGAACCATTACATTTTTGCGGCATCCAAACAGTATTGCTTTGTTTGGAGAACATGTAGCAAGAAAGTTGAATAACTGTTTCCTTGTGGTCTGGATGGTGTTAGCCACAACAATCTATATGCAGAGTTATGGATCAAGTTTTTGCAAGCACCAGACTACAAGAGACAGAAGCATGCATGTACTCTTTAAGAGTGTATTAGGTAATATATTTTTGAGTATGTGTAGCATGAGATTGGGACAAGGATCTCTGTTGTCTAGATTGGAATATGGTACTGAGATGGGAATAAGTCTAAACTTTGAATAAAGACTGAAATATTCATTAGTATCTCAATCTGTCTTATTCTGATTACTAAATCCAGCCATACTGTGTGACATAGAGTTGCTATATGATATCTGTTATTTAAGAGTAAATATAACAAAATATAGGATTTTGCCCTATCATATATCCAGGAGCAGAAAAGTTGTTGTCATAATTCAAAGTTAAAGAGTAGTGAGATGAATAGGTACTACATTTGTGTTCATTGTATTTCACAGGTATGTTTTGGCTATACTAGTCACAAATAGCTTTTCTCATCTGGAATTAATTATCAAGAGAGGAGAATAGTCATTGATGGATGAGCCATTCATTTAAAATTGCCTTTGAAAGTTCAAATCTTGATGGTGTATTATGGTTTAGATATGATATGTCCCCTAAAGGGCTTATTGTGTTGAAGGCTTGGTTGTTGATGGGCTTTTGGGAAAAGACTGGATCATGAGGTGTCTGGCTGCATCAGTGGATTAATCCACCAATGAGATCATAATTTGATAGCATTTTGGAAGATGATGGTAACAGGAAGTGTGCCTAATTGAAGGATCATGCAGGTATGACTTTGGGGACTGTATATCTCTCTGCTTGTGGGTTGCTATGAAATAAGCAGCTTTGTCCTACCACACTCTTCTGCATTGATATTCACCTCAAGCCCACAACAATTGAAGCAGCTGTTCATGGACTGAAACCTCTGAAACTATAAACTCAAATAAACCTTCCCTCCTCTAAGCCGTTTTTCTCAGGTATTTTGTCACAGTGAAGAAAGGCTGACTAATACATTGAACTTAGCAGCATTCCCACATCCCAGATGTCCTTATGATATTGGCAGAATAATTTTGAAGAATACTTTATATTTTGTGATAAATGTAAGACTCAGGTAAGATATATGTCTCAGAGCCTTCTTTAAAAAAAACAGCTTTGTGAGCCTGATAACCATCTGATAGAAGTCTAATATCAGTTCATCACTTTTGAGAAATAGACAAATACGTTGAGAATTCTGTATGTATTCAGTCCTATGTACCCAGAATTTTCCTAGGAGTTTGATATACATCGATGAAAAAAATAAAGACCCTCTACTCATGGACCCTCTAATGTAAAAAAAGTAATAAGTAACTAAAAATATGTTAAAGTTAATAATTGTATGCTTGATAAAACTTTCTGATGTCTCATCATTTTATGAATACAAGATTTTGCATTACTAAGTAAAAACTAAAATTCTTCGGATATGAAATATTTAATCTCAGATTTTTAACATTTATTTTTCTTTTGAGATTTCATATACATTATTTATTCCTAGAAATCCTTGAAGTTGCCTTACAGGAATTTCATAGATAAAAACACATTTTTTCCACAGCAAAATGATAGTTATAAGAAATTATATCAACATAAAGTGATACTATATTCATATTTCAGTCCTAGTATGCAAACCATAAAATCCCTTTGCCTTAATAGAAGAAAGAATATGCTTAAAATAATCATGGTAAGTAAATGAGAAGGCAGAAATAAGCTCATATTAGTAAAACCCAGACATTCCACCAAAAATTCTATCCGCATCTGCTTATAAATTCACTGGGAAAAGCCAAATACATTAGGTGAAATTTAAGAGTTTTATAGATTATTTGTGGGTTTTTAATTTTTTAATGTTTTCAGAGTTAGAATTTGATACATCTAAATATTGCAGCAGAGATTAGACAGAATATTTCCAATACCCTTTGCCATCCTAGAACGGATTAAGGGATGACTAGGATGCAGTGGAAAAGAGCCAGTGCAGTTCTGGCCAGATCAGTGGGAAGCAGTGGCAGCTGGTGAACAGACTGCATAAAGAAGCCCAGCTGGACTCCGGGAGACATGAAAAAGGTTTCTGAGGGGTGGCAGTGGTGTACTCTCCTGGACTCCTTTAAAACTCAGATGGGCACCCTTCTGTCTGAGTTGAGAAGTCTGCTGTAAGTGCTGATGAATAGGAGGTAACATTAAGGCATCCCTGCTAGTCATCAAAATTTGTGGAGAATCTGTTCTGTTTTGTCCCAGCTGATAGGGACACCAAATGGACAAAATGGACATGACTCATAGCATGTTTGTAATTCTCTGAACTCAGCACTCAATAAAGGAATTGGTCTTTGGTAACAAGGTCATTTCTCAGTTAAACACTGCTTTTCATTTTATTGAGTAGTAGCATGCTTAGTGTCACTGTGGTCTTTTGTTTGTTTTTTTGAGCATCCGACATCAAATTTCTGAAGTAATGAAGCTTGTTAACATGTGAAGAACTCTTTAAGAAAACCATTTTGTTGTAGACTTGCTACTCGGTTAATGGTATTGTAGAAGTTTTACTCCATTAAATTGCAAATCCTAAAATGTTATAAATCTCTCTATTGAAGAGAAATGCCTACGGCTGGCATATCTTTTTTTTTTTTTTTTCTGGACATAAAGAGATTTGCTTCATCGTGTTAAACGAACCTCACAGAGAACCAATGGGACAACAAATATCTTTCCAGCAGGGAGAATGTAATCTTGTAAAAGGATCCCGTTTGACTCCTACAGTAAATGTTTTTGAGTTTTTGTTTTTTAAGAACCATGTTTTTTAAAAGCAATAGAAACAGGGACCAGTGTTGAGAACCAAGAAGTAGTCATTAATTCTACTTCTGTTTAGGAATAGCACTGAATTATTGGGTAACCTCAACCACTTACTATTTCATAATGGTTGAGAATATTTGGTCATTGATTACAAGTTGTATTAAAATTTTAATATACTGGGGTAATTTCTTTTTTTTTTTTTTTTGTGGGTACCGGGGGTCGAACTCAGGGCCTCACACTTGCCAGCAAGCGCTTGTGCTGCTGAGTGATATCACCGGCCCCCTTTTATTTCCTTTATGTGGGTTCCGGGAGTCGAACTCAGGACCTCGCACTTGCCAGGAAGGTGCTTATGCCGCTGAGCTATCTCACCGGCCCCCATACTGGAGTAATTTCTAAACTACAGTTGGAATTACCTAGATTGCTTTTGTTACCAGCTTCTTGACAGTAGCCAATGTATTTATTCTCCTGGTTAAGATAAAAATCATCATAGTTTCCAAGTTATGGGTAAATACAGTTTTAAAATATAATATCTGACAGTTCAAACAGTGTATACATGTACTCAAGATGATAAATAACATGAATAAAAAGAGCAAGAACAGAAACAAATATTCCACAGTTCTAGATACTAAAATTATAGACTGTAAATTGTTGTCTATAATATGCTCAAAAGGATAAAGATAGGACATATTTTTTCCACAGGAAAAGAAAAAGTCTAAAAATTAAATAGTAATCACAGTATTGAAAAACAGAAATTAAAATGAAATATTGAATGGATAGGAATAGGTGGATTAGAAAAAGTCGAAGAAAATATTTCAAGAAGTCAAATTTCTGAAATAATGAGATCATAGTAGTTCAAAAAATCAATAAAAATGAAGAGACAAAAATGTGGCAAACATAGTACTATCAGAGATAAAAATATAGTGTGAAGAATTAATATTTGCATTCTAGAATCAGAATTTGAATTCTAGAATCAGATAGAAGAAAATAGCTTAAATTAGTAGCTACTAAAATAAAGGCGATTAACTCTCCAAAACTGAAGAAAGGTGCTGTAGTGCAAATTAAAATATCCTGCAACCTGCAAGAAGGTTATAAAAATAATAAGTTTGAGAAGGATGAAGTTTACAAGAAAGCATATCATATTAAATTGTCCAAAACTGAAGACAAAATATTTTTAAAGCAGTCAGATAAAGGTAGAGTTCCTTCAGATGAGCAATATTTTTAGTTAACAGGTGACTTCTAAAGAACGATAATGAAAGGGATAGACAATGGAAATAAAATGGATAATTTACAAAGTACAATTCTGAGTAATAATTTCTCCAAGAATGAAGATTAAGTAAATATTGAGAAAAAAACTGAAGAACACATAAGCCACAGACATTCAGTAAAGGTAATGCAAAAGAGGTTTTTGAATATATAAAAAAAAAATGACAAAATGACCCTCAAACATTTGAGATATAAGTAAAAATAGAAGTTAAAAATGGTATATATGTAAACAAATATAAGTAAAAACAGCTAAAATTACTTATTAATTTATTTTGGTACTTAAAATATGCAGTTAAAATGCAGAATTACAGTAATGTAAATCAGAAAGTAGGGAGGAAGATGGTAGTGTGAGAGTGTTTATGTTCTTACTTTGTCTAGGAATAGAATAAATTACAGACAAAATTTAGATTTTTATAAATATGTCTTGTAATTTTCTAGATAACTGCTAAAATGCTTGAAGTGTGTAATTTCTGAGTAAGTAGAGAGAAAATGGGAAATAAAAATAATTATATAGAAGACCAGATATAAGAGAAAAAAGCCATTTAGAATTAATGAGACAAATCGAGGTCAAATGGAAAAAAAGAAGACTTAAGTATAAGTCTACTGCCAGCTATCTATAAAGTAAAGGGGATGGATGTTGATAAAAGATAAAGTTTATCACAATGATTTTTTTTTTAAAGCCAAGTTGTGGTAGCTGAAATTATGCACCTGGAAGTAAAAAGTACATAAAGCTGAATACTAAAATATGGGAGGGGCCAGCGAGATGGCTCAGCGGCATAAGTGCCTCCCAGTACCAACATACAAAAAAAGGGCCAGTGATATCGTTCAGTGGCACGGGCGCCTGCTGGCGTGTGAGGTCCTGAGGTCGACCCCCGGTACCCACAAAAAAAAAAAAAAAAACAGTAAAATAAAATATGGGAAAAGACAAACCATGCAGACAAAATGAATTTTTTTTTTTTTTTATGTGGGTTCTGGGAGTCGACCTCAGGACCTCATGCTTGCCGGGCAGGCACTTATGCCACTGAGCCATCTCACCGGCCCTACAAAATGAAAATTAAATCTCAAATATATTCAAATATTTAAGAAAAAATGATATTATTATATTATTTTAGATAGCAGAAAACCAGGAGCACTTCCTAAGTCATCAAGTAATACAAGCCTATCTCATGTAATAAGCCTGCACTTCAAAATTCTAAGCAAATATTATCAAATTAAATCCAGTAGTATATAAATATAATACTGTGGTAATTGGCAGAAATGGCTACCGTACTTTGCAGCAAGTAGCTTCAGGAGGCAGAGCCTATTTTCCCAACAACAATCTGTGTTGACCTTGTAACTTGTTTTGACAATTAACACATTAACAAATATAGTACAGGCAGAACTTTAAAAGCTCTTAACTATTGGAGCTTGCTACTGTTGCAATAGGGTGTTGTGTAAGTAAACCTGTGTCAACCTGTTGGTTGATTCACCACACAAGGACAAGTTACCTCTACTGCCCTGGTTGAGAGCAAACCAAATGCTGGCTATTGTAGATCATGCATAAAAGTCCAGTCCTTAGCCTGAAAACCATCTATGGACAATCAAGAAAACTTATCTCAAATCACCCAAGCTATCCAGATCAAACCTACTCTGCAAATTTGTGATCTAAATAAATGACTGTTGTCTAAATCTACTATTGTTAGCTGTGATAGGAATTATATCATCACCAAGCTGGTTTTAGCTCAGAAAAGCAATGGAGTTCTGACTTCAATTAAACTCATTCTGTTGGCAGGTGTGAATTCAAAGCAGGATCCACACATATTGATTGGATTAATAAAATGCTGGAGATGCAACTTTCAAATTCACAAAATATCGCAAGAGAAAGAAATTCAAGATTGCCTCTTGATTGAGTCTGGCTCACTAAAATAGGAATGAGTTGAGAGATTGAATACCTAAAATAGAAAGAGAAGAATAGGAATAAAAAAATAGAATGATATCAATAGAAGTACACCTTAAAAACTGTGTATCTAGCTACCTATTAAGATGTGGAGTTGACTGGAAGCAAATATAAGAGTAAGTTTTTGAGACAGTTGCATTTCTATAGGAATTACCAAGCTGAGGAGTTTGTAACTGTTTAAACTTTGAAGCAATCTTTGATAACCTGCAAACTCTTTTGAACAGGAAGTTTTCTAAGAATCCTACACGGAAACAGTGAAGCATATTCCACACAACAGCTATATTCAGATGACGTAAAAAAAACTCTGATAAAAAATTAAGGGCCGGGCCGGTGAGATGGCTCAGCGGCTTAAGCGCCTGCCTTGCAAGCGCGAGGGCCCGAGTTCGACTCCCGGAACCCACATACGAAAAAGGGGCCAGTGATATCGCTCAGCGGCACGGGTGCCTGCTGGCGCGCGAGGTCCTGAGGTCGACCCCCTGGTACCCACAAAAAAAAAAAATTAAGGGCCTTCAGGAAGGAGGACCTATGATCCATGTAATATCATAGTGTAGATATTCAAAGCCAGAGATCAGAACCAGAGTCTGTGCAAAGAACATTACTCATTTTAAATCTATGGGCTATTTACAATGTCCGCTCAGGGAAACCCACTAACTTTTGTGTCTCAATTGTAGTGAGGATGAGTACATTCTCATTGTATGAGGTTGAACAAACCAATTATTTTGAGAAACAAAGGACTGTCACTTATACTATATTACTCTTCCTCAATATCCAGTTCACCTTTTTTTCATAAAAACTTTACTTCTTTTTCCATTTGAAGCCTTGCAAGACCATGTGACATTTTTTTGGTCAGTGATATGTGATTAGAATTGGTCAATCAGCTCCATGTAAAAGCATTAAGGGCTAATATATGTTTTGACAATTTCTTTTCCATGCATCATCTTCAATGGCTGCATCAGACAACATTCCTGATAGTGAGTGCTTCATGGAACAAATCTTGAAGTAAGGATGGTAACTTGAATGGTGATTCACCAGCTAATTTGCAATGAACATAAAGCATGAGTGAGAAATAAATCCTTGCAATTTTATACTAAGTGATTTGGGGAATTTTGTTTCCTTGGCATAAACCAGCCGGACTTGACTGATACAAACTTTAAGCGGGTATCAGCATTAATAAATATTGTTTTATAATTATATAATAGAATACCCCACAACAAAAAAAATGAACAAAATTTGCAAGAGCAAGAATAATTTTTCTAAACAGTATAGTTAAGGCAAAAGCCATGTTAAAGAATATGTTCTATATAATTCAAATTCTGTGAATTTTGAAACAGACAAAGCTAGAATATGATGTTTTGGTATGAGCTTACAAAGACTGTAAAGAAAATCCAGGAAATGATCAACGTGATAATCATCTTTAAGTGGCAATGGACATCAGGTAATGGATGAGGGATGTGAGAAAGGCTTCTCAGATTCTACTTTGTGATGTAAATGTTGACATCAAGTGTTTTTGTTTAGTGATAAGTTTTTTTTTTTTGTTTGTTTTTGTTTTTTGTGGGTACCAGGGGTCGACCTCAGGACCTCGCGCGCCAACAGGCGCCCGTGCCGCTGAGCGATATCACCAGCCCCTTTTTCGTACGTGGGTTCCGGGAGTCGAACTCGGGCCCTCGCGCTTGCAAGGCAGGCGCTTATGCCGCTGAGCCATCTCACCGGCCCTAGTGATAAGTTTTGAGAGCTATGCATTTAGATATAACTTGAAAAAGTGACTCTATGAATAAGGAAGGTAAAACCATTGTATTGTTATATTTTAATACCTTATTATTCTGGTAAATCTTATTATCATATGCAAGAATAAAGATATAGATAACTCTCCAGTATTAAAGTAATGCCAAACATCTCACCTGATTTTAAAATTACCAATGATTTTCAAATATGTTCTGACCCTTTAATAATTGTTTTGAAGTGCTAAAATGGGTATTATAAATAAGATTAATACAGAGCCACATTCTCAGTCAGGTTCTTTAAGTATACAACCAATAATTTTGAGCTATTAAGTGGAGAAAAGGTCACCATTTGTTTTACACTATTGATTAGGAGAAATCAATAAGGTAATTTTTTGCAAACAACTAATTTTCCCCCAACAAAACTCACAGAAAGTTATTTATATCTTCATGCCATTAATAGTCATTAGTTAATGAAAAACTTTGTCAAGGAGAATTTGACTGTTCATGGGTTTCTGTTAAGTTAATCATTAAAAGTATTTTATTTTTCAGTGAATTAAAATCAAATGACCAAACTCTGCTAATACCTAGTTCAAGTCTTATTACACAACAACAATCAACTTCATAAATGAACCCCTTCTTCCAAGATGAGTCCTACCACTTTTATTTACTTTTAATGCTACCAACTTCTGAACACAACATATACTTCCCTTTAAGCTTCTGGCACTAACCTGAACATACTCTGTTCATTCAGCAAGAATTACCCTCTTACTTTTTTTAGTGAACATTGATTACACAGAGGAGTTGGCTTCCTTGTGATGTTCACATTCATGCATATCTATAGCATACTTTGATCATATCTACCCATTGTTACTCTGTCTTTCACTCTCTCCTTTTCTATCCCTTCCTCTTCTCTAATGAGATTTATTTCATTATTGATCTGTGGCTGCACATTATATATCCACCCTATAAATTACCATTCCTATTTCTTTGTGATATATATCATATAAATCTACCTATTCATTATTTCCATGTAGAAAAGGGCGATAGAACATTTTCCCTCTCATTCACTTTGAAAATTAGATTGTCTTAGTGAAAATTAAATGATTGATGATTTCATTTATAATGATGTTTGTAAAAAAGCTGAAATGATTTCTTAAGATGGGTTCTTAGGTGTAAAAGTAAATCTCACAACAAACTTTCAACATCTATTCATCATTCATTCATGAGGGTCTACTCCATTTCATGTGTTTTTTTTTTTCCTCATCCTGGAATAGGGCATGGTATAGAGAATAAAAAAAATTTTTTTTCTGCTCTCGTGATATTTATATTTCAGTGAAAGAGTAAGAAAATTAAATGAATAAGGAAGCATATGGGTAAAACATGTTAGATATTGGTGAACATAATTGAGAAAATACGCGTAGAATTTTGAGGGGAGGATTTCAAATTTAAATAGTGAAGCCCCCGCTGAGATGACATTTGAGTAAAGTCATGAGGAAGATAAATGTAAAATCCATGCAAATGTATGGGAAATAATTTTCTAGGTGGAGGCAAAGGGAATAGTTAGTGTAAAAGGTATTGGAGCAGCAATTATAGCTGTGATTTTAGGGCAGAACTGGGGAATAGACTAGCTAAAATAAGGATGAGAAGGAAAGGATAGGAGAAATTAGTTATGAGTATAAACCAAGAAGGCAGCTGCCTACAAGCCTGAAAAAGAGCCCCTATCACTGAGTCACTGAGTCTATCAGCACCTCAATCTTAGACTTTCCATTGAAGATAAATTATTTTTACTTAAGATTCCTAGTATGTGGCATTCTGCCACAGCAGTTTAAATTGACTAAGACAATGGCTTTGGCTGGTTTTGAGTGGCAAATTGACCTCACTTGGCTTAGTCCAATAAAATTGAATTCCTTTTGTGCTGAGAAAAGACCAGAAATGCTAAGTGCCCAAGCAAGGAAATCAAGAAATGGTGGTGCTTTGCATTAGTTTGATAGGAGTGAAGGTAGTAAACAGTGGTTGTTTCTTAAATGTGATTTTGAAATATTGTTGGTAGCATTCACTGAAGATGCGCTGTGGAGTGTTAGAGCAGGAAAAAGAATAAAGATTAACCGAAAGTTTATTTGCCAGAGTCATTGGAAGATAGAGTTGGAGTAGGACACAATTAGAATGCTTGAAACAGAGTTTATGAAAAGATTGCACATTTGACAATTGTGTGGGCTACCTATAACCATCACAATGGGTGGCCTAGTTCAAACACGGTACAAAATGATTAAAGACGAGTAGGCTAAGGAGCTAATAGACTAGCTTATTGGAAAGATTATCCACATAAGATTGAAAGTATCAAGAAGTAGAAAGGGAGGGATTTCAGAGAGAGTGATGGTATACCAGGAAGTAAAATCTTTAAAGAAGAGAAAATTCCCCAAAGACAGGAAGCTCATTCCAACAAGGCAGCACAGTGAGAACTATAATCAGATGGGTAGATTTTAAAGCTAGTAATAGTGGGAAAATGAAGTCAGGGAAGAGGCAGAAAGGAGAGTAAAGAAAATTGACTCCTGTCCAGGTCTGAGGTAAGAGGGATGTAGGAGAAAGATGTACACTTTGATTTACTAGAAAGCACAATAGAGAAGAACCAGGGAAAGTGAAGGAGACATTAGGAGAAAATAGGACATTTTATGTCATGTTAATCACTGGCCATCAAGGCCAGAGGGTGCAGGAGAGAACTTAGAAGCTGTAAAGGAGTGGATGAAATGGCCAGGAAATGGGGTATACATAGTTAATGTAGATAGTATGAGTAATGAAAGATATTCTGGGAGACTCTGACCACTTGGGATTACTGATGTGAATGAGATTTGTCTCAAAGACCTCCAGACATAATCAGGGGAAAGGAGGTTGGGAGGGCTTACCAATTAAACACAAGGTTGTGCTTTCCCCTTTCTCTTCCTCTTGGAATTATCAATCAACAAAAGTACACTTATCCTGCAAATATCAGGTCCCTATTCCCTTCTGGCATTGGAAAAGTAGCTAACTAACAAAATCATACATTCATTTCACAGGTTTTGAAGGTTCTAGGGGCTTGAGGTAGAGTGATAAGCAAAAACAGAAAATCGCTGCTATCACTTAAGAGCTTACATTTTAGTTGGGGTGGTGGTGGTGATGGGTGTGTTTGATACATGTACTCAAATAAAAGGAAAATGTCAGAAAATGATGGCACAGAATGAAAGCACCTTAAGTGACAGACTCTCAAGGAGGTGCCATTTTAGATGGAGAGGCTAGAGGAGGCTGGAGGAGGCCCTCTGAAGAGCTTACTCAGCAGAAAACAGTTGAGGAGAGATGAGGTATGTGAAATCTTCATCAAGAGCTATAGCAGACAAAGTGGTAAGGGCAAAAATTCCAAGGCAACACTGCATTTGGCAAAGTTAAGAGTGAATAAAAAGTGGCCAAAAATAAATGTGATAGAAAGTGATAGTTTCTGTGTCAGAAAGCACTCAGATTCTGTAGGGCATGGTTTTCTATCCTGCACCGTTGGCATTTGGAGTTTTCTGTGCATTATAAGAGGCTTATCTGCATCCCAGATCTCTATCAGCAGGATCTCTACTAGCATCTTTTTTCCAGTAGAGACAATCAAAAATGATTGCAGACACTGTGAAATGCCCCTGGGGAGGAGGAGAGAAATGGGATTAAAACTGCTTCCTATTGAAAACCCTTGCTGTAGAATATTATAAACTAGGCTACAGAAATTTGGTAAGAAACTATGGGTTGGGTTGTATAGAGAAAGAAAAATACTCATAAATTTATTAAAGATTAATCACGGGAGGGGAATACTCTGGTTTGGATCTTTAATGTCCATGGAAAGTCCAAGTGCTAAACGCAAAGTCCCATACTTGGAACTATTGGCAGGTGAGGATTAGCAGAAGATCTTCCAGTCTTTGGGAATGTGCCCTTAAAGGTGATATTGGGACAATATGACTTTGTTTTTCTTTTGCATCTATGGTGGTTAATCCGTTAATAGTCAACTTGACTGAGAATGGCCAACTGAATTGAGTCAATATAGTTCTGAGCGTGGAAGATCCACTTTAAGGAGGACTGTTGTCAGCACAGTACAAAAGGAGAACACGAGGGAAAGACTGCAGTTGATTTTCCTTGAAAGAGCTTCACTGTGCCTGATTTTCCTTGGAGGAGCTTTGGCTCTTCTCTTAGGAGGAGCTCTAGTCCTCACGGTAGCCAACAATGGCTGCTGTTCTCTTTGGAGAAGCTCTGGTCTTCCCCTTTGCCTTGGGCGTCATCTCCTGGCTTTCAGCTTGAATTCTTCAGCTTCCAGCACTGGTCTTTCAGCCTGCTGGGCAGACTTTTTAGCTTCTAGTGCCCACCCTTCAACCTCCCTGCAGACCCCTCAGTCTCGCGATGCCGATCCTTCAGCCTCCTGATGCGTACTAGGACAGGACATTGCAGTGGGCTCCAGGCCTTTGGCCGAATCTTTCAGATCTCTGGCAGGCAGACAGATCTTCTGCACTCTTCCACATTTAACTCTGTGGGCAGCCTTTGTAGGTCAATCTTGTAAATTTCTGTGTCCAGCATCAAATCTGATTCAGAGCCATGTGCAGTCTTTTGAAAGCACTGATATCAGTAGCTTCCTAGCCATCACGTGAGGAGTAACACTACTCTTAGGTGCACTTCCCGCTATGATGTGCCACCTTCTCACTGGTCCAAAAGCAACAAAGCCAAGCAATCATGGAATAAAACCTCTACAGCTATGAGTCAAAATAAACTTTTCCTCTTCTGAGTTGATTTTCTCAGTATCTTGGTCACAGTTACAGAAAGCAGATTAACACTAGGGAAGAACAGAGGCCATGCATTTCATTCGTTTGGGTTTTTAGTCATCCAGGAGAAAGAACTGGCACATGGACTTGGATGGTGTTGACCTGCAGAGGCAGAGGTGATGACAGTGGAACACCTAGAGAGAAGCGGCTGAGTCAAGAATATATATTAAAGCTAGCATCAGCAAAGCTGGTGACACTTTGGATATGAGCACCAAGGGAAAGTGTGGCTCCAAGGCTTTACCTTGGCAATAAAGAAACATTTACTAAGATATAATTTACTAAGAGAGCAAGGTTGAAGTGGGAAAGGAGGAATTAAGAGATGGATACAAAATGCTAAATAGAAGTCCAAGTAAACAACAGAATATGCAAGATTGGAATTCAGGGATTGATGGAACTGGGGATAAATTTTGGGGTATCATTTCAGATCATACCTGAATTCAGGTTTCAGTTTTCTGTAGCTGCCACAACAAAGTGCCTCAGAGATGCTTGACTAACAGAAGTTCATTGTTCCAAGGTTCTGGAGGCTAGAAGTCTGAAATCAAGATGTTGCAAGTTTGATTACTTTTGAGGAAAAGAGGAAAAGGGGTTTCTTGTCTTTCTTTTAGCATCTCATGGTTTTCTGGCAATATTTAGTGTTGCATGGCTGGTAGAATCGTAAAAATCAGATTGCTTTTAACTTTACATATCATTCCCCCTTTATTTTGTCTCTGTCTAAATTCCCATTTTTATGAGGACACCACACCAGTCATTTTGGATTAGTGACTCATATTACTCCAGTATGAGGTCAGCACAACATAATTCATCATTTCTGCAATGACCCCACAAATACTAACAATGACTTTAAAACAATTCATACCTCCATACAATTAGCAATTGCTTTGGGGCTTTGGAAATTATTTACAAATAAGGTTACATTCTGACGTACTGATGTTTAGCTGTTTAACATATTAATTTGTGGGAGATAAAATTTAGCCCATATGTTATGGCTTGTGTTTAGATGTCTCCCCAAAGCCTCATGCAGTCATAGGTGGGGCTTTTTCAGAGGTGGCTGGATCAAGAGTGTGTGATGATGGAAGTGATTCATGAATGCTAGGCTCAAGGGCACTAGGATTAAAGGTGTGAGTGCTATGACCCTAAGTAGCCTGGATAAAACAAAAGGGGCAGAAAGATGCTGTTAAGGTCCCTTGTTGCTTTTGCTACCTTGTGGGTGCCATGAACTGTTTTCCTTTGTGATGCCCCTCTGCCAAGCCACCCTTCCTTGGAGCCAGCCAATTATGAACTGAAATCTCTACAAACTGTGAGCTAAATAAACTTTTCCCCTTTACCTTCGGATTTTGGCAATGAGAGGAAAGTAACTAACACACCATAGCAATATGCAATGATAAAATGGACTACATTTCAGGTAATGGGACTTGATAATAAGGGAAGACGTAGCAGAGAATGGAGTCTTTGGGCACACTAAAATTTACAAATCAGAAATGTGGAGATTAGAAATAGACAAACCAGTAAAGAGTGCTGTACATAAAGTGAGCACAATATTGAAAGAAAAACCACAGAGTTTTGGTCCAGAAATAAAGCCAAGAAAGTGTTTCAGGTACAAGGAAGTAATCAACTGTAAAATGCACAGTGAGAAGGAAGACACTGAGAATTGCCTATTGGCTTCACCAGGATAAAGGAATTTAGTGTGTTAGATAAAAGTGTTTGAGATAAAAGTCTGATTGAAAAGAGTGTAGGAAAGAAAATGAGATGTTCAAGAAAGAAAATATATAAAAACTTTTTTGAAGAGCCTTCTAAAACAGGAAAACAAAGTTATAGGAACCTGTAGTTAAAAGGTTTATCCTAGATAACATCTCTGAATATATATTAATTGTGTTCTAAAATTTGATTATTACATTTTTATTTTTGCTTCTTGTTCATTAAATATTTTGTATTTCTCTATAATCACAAATTTCTGCATTGTCTGAAAGACAAATTTTATGTATTATCTATTGTGATAATTTAATATACATTATAAGAAATAACTATTCTTTAAATAATTAGCAAATCACTATAAATTATAGGTCTGAATTTTGTTATATCCTTGTTGGATTTTTATTTATCTAGATAATATATTATCTAGTTAATATATATTAAAAACCATAGACGAGACAGCCAAGCTAAAAATGTGATGTTTTCTTCCCACATATATGATTTTAAAAGTATATGAAAAGTGCAATTATAACATTTAAAACTTATTCCATAGCATGCATATTTATGTCATTTTTTGAGATAGAATATGAAGTCTCATTTTGTAAATAAGTTGATACATAATACAAATATAATAATGAACATTTATGACATAACTATAAAACTCATATATTGAACAAAACTATAATCTAAAGTTTAAAATGCATATTTAAAACCAGTATGTGTTTCTATAAAATTAGTAAATGGCTTAGGGAGTACAGAAATTTAATAAACATGTCTTACGCTGAAATTCACAAGTGAAAGCTGGTTTATATCTGCTAATTCCTAACATAAACTGTTTAAAGTTACTGCCAAAATTTTTGGAATTAAACAGATCTTTTTTTTTTCTCCAGCTCACACCTGTCTTCCTGAACATTAACACAACTGAAAAAGTTATGCTGTGATATTTTCTTCTTTAATTGAAAAGAGATACACTTGGGGCATATTGATGCCAAGTTAATAAATCCTGAGGAAAGGATTTAATATTGGAAACATGGGTATAAAGTTGGAATGGACTGAATTGGCTCTACTCTAATGAACTGTGACATTTAATTCATAATGGCAGAAATTGCAGCTTAAATCCTCATTAATCAGAATGGAACTAAATTACAAATCACTAATCATGACTTTCTCCTCATTCCCAAAAAGACTTAAAAAATAATGCAAAGAAACTCACAGTAGGACACAATGGTTTGACTTATCTCACTGTTTTTATTCAGCCGGGACAGGGAGAAAAGAAGAGAAGAAAAATGTGTATGTAATTGTTGAATAACCAAGGATCATTGGAAAATATAATATTAACATATAGTCAGCTAAAGATTAAAATGTAGGCAGTTTATAGCATCCTGAATACTATAATTGTAAGCTTTCCTGACCTAATACCACTTTATAACAACTTTAGGTAAAATAATTTTTCATTTCTGCATTCATTCAAAATGAGCTTGCTCATTTACTCCAATACCTAACCTTCATTCTACAGTTGTTCAGGTGTCCATTTCCTCACTAGTCTATATGCTTCCTAGGACAGGACTTATGTCTTGTCGTAAAGAAATACAAAGAAAAATAAAATTAGGTAATCGATCTTTTTTTGTGTGTGTGTGGGTACCAGGGGTTGAACTCAGGACCTCGCGCTTGCCAGGGAGGCGCTTATGCCACTGAGCTATCTCACTGGCCCTAATCTTTTATATGTAGTTATTTTCTTATAAAAATATTTAAAGTATGGCATATATATTATGGATAAAATA
The DNA here is from genome assembly GCA_028451465.1 of Erethizon dorsatum. Lineage (NCBI taxonomy): Eukaryota > Metazoa > Chordata > Mammalia > Rodentia > Erethizontidae > Erethizon > Erethizon dorsatum. Next base: position 40,269,056 of record CM051825.1, read on the forward strand.
TGCAATGCTAAAGAATGGATTTGTTTTCTTCCTGAGTAAATATTATGAAAACAGGAAAGAGAAAACTCTGGCAAAAGAAATAATTTGATTATTATATGGCCCCTTACATTTTGAATCTATTCATGCAAAAACTATATAAATGTATAATCATGTTGCAGCTTTACAGTGATAAAGTGATTGTCTACAGAGCATGACAAGAATGATCTTGCTTTCTCTGATGTCTCTTTTATCTGGCTCAATTTCATATTTTTCTACACCCAAACGGAACCATAAAGTAATAATCACCAGTTGCAAAGTGCAAAGTACTAAGGGAGATAACTGGAATTTTACCATTTACATGTGATAAATATATTTGGAGCACCAGCCCAGAACCAACTGCTAGAAAGAAACTCTCAGAACCAATAAGCAAATTCAGTAATGTTGCAACACACAAAGTTGATATATAAGAATCAACAGTGTTGCTATATGCCAATAGCAAATTATTTCAAATAGAAACCAGAAAACCAATTCCATTTATAAGAGCTACAAATATGTAATATCTAGGAATAAATTTAACTAAAGGGTTAAAAGATTTCTATAATAAAAGCTATTAAACATTGATAAGAAAAGTTAAAGAGTGTATAAATATGGGAAGACATTCATATTTATGGATTAGGAAAAATCAACATTGTTTAAATGGCTATCTTACTCAAAGCAATCTACATATTCAGTACAATAGCTATCAAAATACTAATGACATTCTTTACAAAACTAGAAAAACAACATTAAAATTTGTTTGGAATCACAAAAAAAAAAACTAAGTAGCTAAAGACATTTTGAACAAAAAGATTAAAAGAGAGGGGCCTGTGAGATGGCTCAGCGGCGTAAGCGCCTGCCTGGCAAGCGCGACGGCCCGAGTTTGACTCCCGGATCCCACATACGAAAAAAGGGGCCGGTGAGATCGCTCAGCAGCACGGGCGCCTGCTGGCACACAATGTCCTGAGGTCAACCCCTGTTACCCACAAAAAAAAAAAAAAATTTAAAAGAGAAGGAATTACACTTTCTGAAACAACATATATTAACAAGTAGAAGTAAATAAAGCAGGAAGGCAATGTCACAAAACAGGAGACACATAGAACCATGGAACAGAAGAGCAACCCTAGAAGTAAAACCATATATCTGCAGCCAATTGATTTTCAACAAAGGTGCTAAGAACATACATTGACAAAAGGGCAGTCTTTTCAATGAAAGTACTATGAAGATTGGATATTCACAAACAGGGGAATGAAAATGGATCTCTGTCAAACTCCAGTTACATAAATCAATTTAAATAGATTAAATACTTAAACATAAGATTTGAAACTATAAAACAATTAGAAGAAAATATAAGAGAAACACAATGACATTGTAAAGAGCAACATATTTTAAAGAAGACCCTAAAAGGTTAGGAAACAAAACCAAAATAAACAAAATGGGATTATATCAAGCTAAAATGTTTGTGCACATATCTCACAGAATTAGAGAAAACAATCCTAAAATTCATTTGGAACCAGGAGATACCCAGGATAGCATAGGAAATTCTGGGAAACAAAGGCAGGGCAGGGGGCATCACAATCCCTGACTTGAAATTATAATATGGAGCTACTGTGGCATATAACCAAATAACCCATTTTAAAAATGGACAGTAAATCTAAATAGGTATTTCTTAAAAAAGATACCAATGGCCAATAGGTATATATAAAAAAAAATACTCAACACTGCTAATCACTAGAGAAATGCAAATTAAAACCACAAAGGGCTATGACCTCATTCCAGTTTGCATAGCTATTACCAAAAAGATGACTCCCTCCAGAAAAACCCATCAAGTGTTGCCAAGAATGTGAAGAAAAGGAAACTTATACACCCTGCTGGGGGGGAGGTTAATCAGTATAGGTATTACAGAAAACATAGATTGTTCTTCAAAAAGTTAAAAATGTAACTACCAATGATCCAGCAATCCTGCTACTGTATATATATCCAAAGAAAATGAAATCTGTATGTTGAGGAGATGTCTGCACCTATATGACTACTGCAGCACTATTAATCATAGAAAATGGAAACAGTCTACGTATCTCTTACCTGATGAATGGTAAAAGTATATGTGGTAGCCAGGTCTGGTGGGGCACACCTGTCATCCCACCACTCTGGGAGGCTGAGCCATGAGAATCATAAGTTTGAGTTTAGTCTTGGCATCTTAGTGACTTAGCAAGACCCTATCTCAAAATTTAGAAAATAAGGAAAGGTGTGGGGACAAAGCTCAGTGCAAAGACCCTGAGATTAAACCGCATTATCACCAGAAAAAAAAAAAAAGTATATAGTACATATACAACTTGGAATACTAGTATTCATCTACAAAATGAATGAGATTTTGTCAATTTCAACAACATGGACAGAAGTGAAATTAAATATTTTAATAAGTGAATTAAGTGAGGTACAGTGAATTAAGACAGGTACAGAAAAACAATTCTCATTCTTATGTGGAATATTAAAATTGATTTCATAGCAGCTGAGGGTAGAATAGTGGTTACCAGAGCTGGAAGAATAGGGTAGAGGAAGGAATGGGAAAAACTTGATCACTGGGTACTAAGTTATAGTTAGATCCAAGCAAATGTTTGGGTGGGATAGTGCATAGTGCCAGGATAACTATAGATAACAAATATAGACTATGTACACCAAAAAGTGAGAAAAAATAGTTTTGAGTATTTTTACAATAAAGAAATGACGAATGTTTTAAGAGGTAGGAAACAGAGGTAGATCTGTGGGACCTGATTTGAGCACTACACAATGTATGCATATATCAAAACATCCACTAATACTCCACTAACATGTACAATTTTATGTTTTTATCAGTCAAAAATAAATTTAATTTAAAAAGGAAGAAAGATATGTACAATATATCACAGATTTAAATTAGGTATGTTTCTGTTCTAACTACTTTAATCATTTATCTCTAAACTTTAATAACCTTGTAAAGATAGGTTTATAAGATCCATTTTATAGACATGTGAAACTAAGAGGCAGACAGGTTAAAGAACTTGCTCACACTCTTGCTGGTAAAAAGTAGTGGTATTTCAAATTATAATTTAAATCCAGTTGATTTAAAAACAACAACAACAATGCAGTATCTCACCTGAGAGATTGCCAAGACCATTTTCAAATTTCCATTTAGAATTATATATGTTTTTCGGCACCCTTTACAATGATTACCATAGAACTGTTAGAAACTAGAGGCATTCAAAAAAGACTGAATGTAATGCTTGGTTCTCATACACTGCTTCTTCTCTGACTCAGACTTAGAGACCACAAGGGTATAAAGCCAATCACGAGGGATGTGGTGAGTATGACTGCGTTCTTAGCGACCATTTCTAAATAACAGTCTCATATATGCTAATTGACAGTAGCTTTCTTTCAGTTCCCTTATTCATTCACACTTACACACATGGAAAATATATTCACTCTGAATTTGTACCAGGCACCATGTTAGGTACAGGGAATAAACACACATGGAAAAGAAAATAAAACAAAGCAAAACTCTTTTCTCTTCACAGATTTGGTCAGACTCTACCCAAAGTAAGGTGTATGAAGAAAGACTTCCTCGTGATCTGTACTACGATTTTGTTCTCTTGATAGGAAGATTGGCTTAGAATATTTGTTTTAACAAAAGACCTGATCAGATTTTAGTATTAGTCTGGCCTTTCTTACTTGTCAGAAGAGACCAGAAAAACCAACATCCTCACTAAACTATGTTAATCGAACCAAACACGTTAGATTTGATTCTCAGAAATGTCAGGAAATTAAATACCAGAGCTCCCACAGCAGCTCTCCAGTAAAGCATTTTGCTTGTGAGAGGAGTCAAAGTGCAATTAAGAACAGTCGCTTACCATTAGCTTCCTTTCTTCCACTTCACCCCCTCCCCTCTTAGATTTCCACACTCCTGTATTCTTCCAGAAATATCTAAAATGGAGCTAGGAGAAATTGTACGGACAACTAAAGAATAATACTTGTCATGAGAACCATTTAGCATTCTAACTGCACATTTTTATTACTAGACTTTTTGCAGGCTCATAAAGATATTAAAAGTATATAAATCAAAGTAACCTTGTTTCTGAGACTCGAAACATATTTGTCCTATGGCCTTTATGTTCCCACCTTTTCTAATATGACCTCTGAATTTTAAGCTGCTCTGACAAGAACCTTGGAATATTGGACTTCAAAATTCTACATAGGGTATGCTATCCCCTAAAATCTTTAGTAGATAAGAATCAAAAAATTTATCATTGTGGTTTGTCTTGGTTACTTTTCCTCTCATTGCTGAGACAAAATACCCAACACCCAAAAGTAAGGAAGGAAAGGTTTATTTGGCTCACAAGTTGTAGAAGTTTCAGACCATACTTGGCTGGCTCCAAGGCAGGGTGGCACATGGCAGAGGGCAACAGTTCAGGGCAGCAGAAGGCAGCAAAATCAAGCAAGAGCAAAAGGGAGGGGCGTGAGAGCAAGAGAGAGAGAGCAAGCCTAAGAGAGAAGCCATGGGTGCTACAACCACCGAAAGTGCCATAGGGGCGGAGCCACACAAACCCTTTGGAGCTCACAACTTGCCACAGATTGCTTCGGATGTTCCATATGGAACTACAGTACTTCATTTTTGCCCTACTGGAGTTTGGACTTGCTTTGGCCCCATTCCTTTGTATCCCCCTGTTTGTAACTTTTGGAATGGCAATGTCTATCTTGTGCCATTGAATGTTGGAAGTGTTTAAGTTTCTTTTCATTAGCAGAGTGGCTCACAGATAAGAGTTTGCCTTAGGTCTCAGAGGAGACTTGGGACTTAGACTTTTGAGCAATGCTTAAACTGTTGGGACTTTGGCAACTCTTAGAGATGGACCAAAATGCCTTTTGCATAAAGGGATGTGCATGAGTCTTTGGGGGTCCAGGGGCGGAATGTTATGGTTTGTGTCTAGATGTCCCCCCAAAGCCTCATGCAGTCATGGAGGTGGGCTTCTGGAGTTTATGACTGATTCATGGTCTAATGCTGGGATTATGGGCGTGAGTGCTACACCCATCCCGGGGCGGATAGCTTGCATGTAATATAAGGGAGGGAAAGAGGTTGCTCTCTCTTGCACACGCTCCTCCCTTTTGCTCTTGCTGTTTTTTGCTGCCTTCCGCCACCATGAACTGTTGCCCTCTGCCGTGTGCCACTCTGCCTTGGAGCCAGCTGATTATGGATTGAAACCTCCACAAACTGTGAGCCAAATAAACCTTTCTTTCCTTAATTTTGGGTGTTGAGTATTTTGTCCCAGCAATGAGAGAAAAGTAACTGAGACATGGTTCTTAGCTCTCAAACAATACTGAACACAACAATATTTTTGTGACAGTAAGAATAAAAGAATAGAGGAAGTTCTTTTAGATTGTACTTTTTAAGGTTTCTGAATTATTATTTATATATAGTAAACTATACCCTTTTTGCATGTACAGTTATATTCACTTCATAAATGCAAAAATTATGTAACCATCATAGTAATTAAGACAGAGATGAGTTTCATCAACCCCCATCACTGATGGGTCTTCGTAGGATTTACAACATACATTTTTAATTATTCACAGTTTACCTTTGAATATTATTATACTGTCTCACATCCAGTTAAAAACTCTTATAGCCATTTAATCTCAATTCTTTTACATCCCTTGTGGCTTTGTTATCATTCATTTTACTTCCTACATGCCATACGACTTTTGCTTTAAACAGGTTGATCTCAAAAGTATCCAATACTAAAGTCATTCATATTTACCGTCATTTTAACCACTTCCATAGATCGTCATCCTTTTGTATTTATCCAAACTTCTATTTGATATATTTCATGCACCATAACAACTCTGACCTTTCTGATAGTGTAGTCTACTGTTAATGAAATCTGTTTCATTTTGCTTATATAAACATGTTTCTATTTCTCCATTATTTTTGAAAGATAATTTTATGAAATATAAAATTTTGAGTTGGTGGCCTTTTCTTTTGAAATGGAGTTTTCCTCAGTTGCCCCCATTCTGAGGCTGGTCTTGAACTCTGGGCTCCAGTGAGCCTCCCACAGCAGCCTCCCAAGTAGCTGGGAGTCTAGGTATGCACCACTGCATCTGGTGGAGTTGTTAGATTTTTGTCATTTAGTACTTTACCTCTGGCTCCCATAATTCTTAAGATTGCTATAATTATTTTTTATTGTTACTTTTATTTTTTTTTGTATTTTTATTATTATATTATTTTATTATATTTTGTATTTTTATTGTTACTTGTATAATGTATTTTTTTCTGACTGTTCTCAAGATTGTCTCTTAACTTTGGATTTTAGCAATTTGACTATAATGTGTCTAGGGGGGGTGTGTGTATTTACTCTTCTATGGTTCTTTGAACTTTGGGACTTGGGTTTTATATCTGCATCAGTTTCTGAAAGTACTAATTTTTCTCCCTGCAAATATTCTTTCCACTCCAATTTCTCTTCTATTCCACTTACATGTATGTTACATCATTTGATATGTTCTACTATTCTTCAGTGATCTGTGGTTGTTGTTATTATTATTATTATTATTATTTTACTTTTTCATTGTTATTGTCACTCCACCAAACATTGGAATCTTCTTTCTTGCCTAAGCAAAGAAAAACTGTCTGCATCTCCTCCAGCAATAGTACGTCCGTTTTCTTTTCCTTTCCTCAATCTACAATCAGTCTTTGCCTTTGCTCTGTGGCCACCTGACCTTCTGCCTCTTCCAAAGTGGATGAAGATTTTGGTTCATAGTAGATTTGGGCAAGGATCTGACACTGTCTTTTCCACATAATTTATCTCTTCCTGGAAACCTGCACCATCAAATAAAGAATGCATTTTGGTCCATTTTTATGTACCTATTTCTCTTCAGCTGAACTTGTTGAGTTCTGTAAAGAAGAACTTCTAAATGGGTGTAAATTTCTCTTGTGTCTACACCTCCCAGTTGTTCTATACTTCCACATCAGCCTTAATTCATTCACAACTCTGCTGGAATTCTTACCAGTTCCTATGACATCTGTACCTTCTTCTCATGTTCTAGCAGAGGTAAATTGATCTTCATATTCACCTGCTCTTACAAGTGTCTGCTTTTCCTGAGATTTCACAAGGGTCAGTTGCTTTAGTCTTTGATTACTACTAAACCAGGTATGATATTCTAGGGGTTTTTTGTTTGTCACCAGTTTGGAAGTAATAGCTTTTTTACTAACAAAAACTTAGGTGAAAGGCAGTATAAATACTATCTCTTGACATTGCGTCTAAGGGTTATATTGTTAGAGTAAAATAATTTGCCTAAACATATAACAGTTGTTAAGAACCACATAGCTTTGGAATTTTTCAGGATCTGAATCCATTCAGATCAGTTTGTATCTGAAAAGTTGTGCTAGTCTGTCAAACATAAAGAATACAGAAAAAAAAAAAACGGGAGTCCACAAAACTCAAATTCATTAAATATGCAAATATTTTGAGAATCAAGGGAGTTGAATAAATTAAACTACTATAGTATCTTGGGGAGACTGCAAACTTCCATGACCAGAGCACAAACCTGTTTTATACAGTTTTCAAAATCCCCCGAGCTACCTCGCTTTTTTCTTTTGAGTTATGAAGTTCCTGTTACAGAATGTAATGGCAATTTAGCATGGCTTATTAAGTTGTATAAGAGGAATTTAGTCATAGTCATTATAAAAAATTTCACTTAATAAGTAATATGTATTATGTGAGAAGAAATTGTCCTCATAGAGTTTTAACATTCATTAACCCAGGAAGGCTCAAAATTCTGTATGTAACTATTTAGGAAAACCAAACCCATATCCTTAATGAATACTTTAATAAAAAAAGACTAAGTGTTTTTTGAGATTGTATTTACCTATGATGTTTAAAACATTTCAGTTTGCTAGCACAACAGGGAGCCTTTTCATATCAATTTAAAGTTGCTAGAAAATAATTTATTTGGATTTGTGATTTTAAGTAATAATCTTATTAAGTTGAAATATACTATTGAGCACTTAATAGAAATAGTTATTCATGCTTATGAGTTTAATTTTAGAGCAATGAAAGAATTACATAAGTACTTGGGAAATTTTATCACTCAGACTATTGAAGTACTGTAAAATTCAAAGGACTATATTTAATTTATAAATGAGATTTAATTGTTAATGGCATACAATTAATTAAGTTTTTTCATGGGAACAAATTTAATCAATGGCCTCTAAGAAGTGTTGGAATTGAACAGGGCATGGTGACACATGCCTGTAATCCAGCAATCTGGGAGTCAAAGCAGATTGCAAATTCCATCTCAACTCGGGCAATTTAGCACTTTAGCAAGACCCTGTCCCAAAATTAAAAAGAAAGTGTAAAAAAGATCCTAAGATATAGCTCAGTGTGAAAACTCTGGGTTCAATCCCCGATATTGCACCCCCCAAAAGGTATTAGAAGTAGGCTAGTGTATAAATGTAACAGCAAGATTTATAACCACAATAAAATTTTTAAGGACTATGACTTTTTAATGTTACTTAAATAAATTATATATTAATTGTTAAGCAAAGTAATATAGAATAATTTTCTAGGTACAGAAAGACATTAAATCTTTAGTTACTAAAATTTTACATTTCTCAGTTTTAGAAGGAAAGATACAATTAGTAACAATGAATTGAATTTATGAATTTGGGAGAATTAGAGATTAGTGGATACAATTAAGAAAACATTTTGTAGTAACTGATGATAAAAGGAAACAGTTAAAGTAACATAACAATCCAATTTTAAAGGTCTGATGTTCTTTTATTCTGTTGTCCTTAATGAATGAATGAATGTTAGCACCTAAATATTTCACTGTGTATTCCAGTGAATGTAGCTAAGCTGGTTTTAGGTATAGATGATTTGAACAACACTTCTGTTTTTGTTCACATTATTAAATTTGATGTTACATTTATTTTTCTATAAGCTGCAGATAATATGCAGGAAGTTAAATATCTGGCTAAGACTTTGCATCACATTATAGAAAGTTACATGTGCTTTAGAGTTGGACCCGAGTTTTATCCTCTGATCTGCCCTTGGCCAGAGATAGGACATTGAAAGTTAGTTAACTTCTCTAAAGCTCAGCTTCTTCACTGCAGAAGATGGTTATTATTCTTATTTCAAAAATGTGTTGGGGAGAGCAACTCAGATAACACATAAACTGTGTTCAGTAGATGGGTCAGGGTTAGTAATTAAACGGTAACATTTGTTGCTATTAATTTTAGGATGGTGTGTATTTTGATAGGTGATTGATTTACTCTTGGTAGGTGTGGACCTGGTTAAATTCCTTAAAGTCTTTGTGTCTAAATTTTCCCAATGACAAATTGATATAAAAATTATTGTATGGCTAAAATTACTACATACAAAGTTTTATTATGGAGACTGAATATTATAAGCATTTGAATATTATTACTGATTAATATCATTGTTATACTTAGTGTAGAAATTTACAGATTCTTAGTCTTTACACTTAAATACATTATTTAGCCCTTAACATATTAATCTACTTCTGACACATTATCAGGATGAAGTCTTCTAATAATCAATCCCTAAATTTATTAATGGTTTCTAATAATACAAGTTTAATTTTTATACATGCTATACCATAAGTGAAAATCAGCAATGAACTCTTCATTACATTAGAGACCCAGGCTGACGGTAACTCCGTGGTTTGAAACATGAGTTTCTCTGTCAAAGGAAAACAAATCTATAAATCTAGAGTGGGTCACTCGCTTCTGCATGTTAAAAATTCTAATCTATTGACCACAGCAAATTACACATCCATAACCAACTTCAAATGAATAGGGCAGTACAAACTTATCATGGGCTAGAAAACTTATAGGCAGTATTAATGACTATCACACATTGTTACAGGTACAGGAAATAACTTTTATGCCATATTATGTATTAAAGAGATAAATTTCTAAAAGTTTGCATCTTCCCAGAAGAATTAAAAACATCGTACCACAGCGATATATGTGCACCCATGTTTATAGCAGCACAATTTGTAATATCCAGATCTTGGAAACAACACAAATGCCCATCAACTGAGGAATGGATAAGAAAGATGTGGTATTTTTATACAATGGAGTACTATTCAGCCATAAAGAAGGATAAACTGGAGACTTTTATAGGTAAATGGATGCAACTCGAGAAAATACTCATAAGTGAAATAAACCAGAAGCACATGTGTAAGCATCGTATTATCTCTCTAGTATGAGAAACTGAAAGAGTAAATAAGATCCAAAATGTACAATAGACATGGTGAATCAAAAAGAAACTGGTCAAAAGGAAAGAGAGACTGGAATAGGGAAAAGAAAGAAGGGAAAGGGAATAAAGCCATTAAAATGCTGAACATGTTAGTTTGTGTTTGTCATTAGCATCTGGGGCGCTTAGGCAAAAATATAAAAATTTACATTTAAAGAGATCATTATCAGTAGTATAATTATGGATAAGGAAAAGTTACCATGTTATCCAAACCATGTAATAATAACCAATTTAATAATTTGAAGCCTATCCTTGTAGTCTTCTAGCTTATCCTTGTAAACATGTATGCATGTGTACATGTCTATGTATAGTTTCAAAATAAATGAGGTCATAATGTGTTCAATCTGTTTTCTTCACGTGAGTAAGTAATATTGTAGCAAGGGCAATTTTCCTGTCATTTTTACATTATCACACATTTTTACAATATCACACACATGTTTTTACATACCCTGTTTATTTTAGTATTTTTAGATTCTATATAGAACTCTACAATAAAAATCTTGGTGTCTAAATTTTTCACATAATCATAATTAATCCATTAATTCAAATTTATGGATATATATAATACTGGATAAAAGAAATGCATGTTGAGAAAAAGGATGTTTTTTTTTTTTTTGAGACAAGGTCTCTCTGTGTAGTTCAGGCTGGCCTTGAGTTCACGAGTGCTGAGATTATAGGCATGTGCAACCACACCCAGGCCAAGGATAATTTCTTATCACTTGACTAGTTTCCTCCATTTGCTCATGAGATTGATGTAGGAAGTTCTAAAGTAGAGCTAAATATTTTATTGTTAAATTTTCATTTAAATTTCTTCTTATTTTCAAAGCAATTATCAGATTACCTGCTTCATCATCCTTAAATAAGTCAATCTCGGAAGAGCTGGTGAAAAGAGAGGCAAGAATTTTTCTAGAGGTTAATTCAACTGACTGCACATTGAAAGAGAAAAACATCACTGAAGGTCATTCCTTCTTTAACCTTGACAGCTATCACAATACAACAATCATGCACAATTAAGGCAAAGTGTATATTAAGAAAACAGGCCAAAATTGTGCTTATTCTAACAGACTAACTTACTATCTAGCAACTTAACTTGTCTGTTCCTTTAAAATCAAATATCTGATGGCTCTGTGAAAGTGAGAACGAAGATATAAAGAATGCACAGTCCTGCGGTCCCAGTATGGTGTGAAACCATTGTGATTCTTCACAATTCTGGCAAATCCTTCCATGCATAAAGAAGGACACCTTCTTTTTCACTGCTGGAATGTAAACAGTACAGCAGGAAACGATGGTTGAGAATTAAAATGAACTCAAGTGTGGTGTACTGGTATCAGAGTCACAGATTGACAGACCTTTTTGAATATTTTTGGTTGATTCTAACATTGGCAATTGCAAGGAAACTTTGCTCGATTGTGGGGAGTGGGGAAACTGGGCTGGAAATATGGGAAGGAAATCTAGGTGACACTAACATAAAAATGCCCAGTTCTCTCTAAAGTGCCATGAGCTAAATGTTCAAATGTGCACATAGTTGATTGAATTTTGATGAAAATTCAGCTCATATAGCACAAACGAGATATGTCAGGCACATTGTTTTCTTTTTTGTGTGTGTGGGTACCGGGGGTCAACCTCAGGACCTCGCACACCAGCAGGAGCCCGTGCCTCTGAGCGATATCACCGGCCCCTTTTTCGTATGTGGGTTCCGGGAGTCGAACTTGGGCCCTCGCGCTTGCCAGGCAGGTGCATACGCCGCTGAGCCATCTCACCAGCCCCCAGGCACATTGTTAATTCTGACTACTGACTCTTTAGCCAGAGCTGAAATTTTCCTTCTTCTTAACTCTAAAATTTTATGTGATTTCTTGTGCTTAGTCATATATTCCCCTTTTCTCCAAGTTCAGTGAGAGGATGGCAATTTATGAAATAAAAGGATATACAAAGTTTCAGAAATTATAGATGGTACAGGTGTGGGTGTGGATGATATTTGAAGTCACAGGAAATGGGTTTCTTAATATTAGGTTAGAAAGTAAAGGGTTAAATTTGAAGGGACCTAGGAATAGAGATTTATATGAAATACATGTATTTGTAAAGGGAACTATTTAATATTTTAATGTAATACATAAACCTGAGAAGGGAGGTATTGGAAAAGATATGGAATTAAAAACATGTTCGAGGAAGAATGAAAGGTCATAGAGCTAGATTTTGGATTTCACATATGTATTTCTATTATTTGTAGAGACTTTGAGATTTGGTGGAGAAACCCAAAATATATACAAAGAGTGAAATAAAAGATAATAGGAATTAGGGAAGTAGATGTTTCTCACATAGGAAGGGGATCAAGAGATGGAGAGAGGAGGGAGAGGAAGGAAAGGGAATGAAAAAGCTATTAAAATGTGTATATACTTGCATCAGCTCCATGCAAGGAAGGTAAATATTATGTATGTACTGCAAACATGTACTAATAAAAAAATTCTATAGCTAATATTTCTTTCTTAAGTTGTAATCCTAGCACTCTGGGGGGGATGAAGTAGGAGGATCACAAGTTTGAGCCCAGCCTGTGCAACTTAACAACTTGTTGAGATTCTGTCTCAAAATTTAAAAATAAAAATAAAAAGAGTGTGGGGACGTCGCTCAGTGAGAAGGCCCTGGATTCAATCCCCAGTACCACCAAAAAAAGAAAAAAATTCAGTTCTTACTTGTCTACTCAATTCTAAATATACAATTTATAAGTGGACTATGAAGGATCCAAATTACTTTTTACCCTCATGATGCAAAAATATATCTACACACATAGTTCTAGGAGACTGGCTGAGAACATGCTATTTTGTCCTCTTAAACAAACTCCATCCCAGTGAGAGGACAATGTATAAAGAGGAAATTTTGTTGAAACATGGAGAGGAAAGAAACAATGATATCAGTAAAGCACATAGTCTGAAAAAATGTTGGAAAATAGCAAATGGGGTGGCAGTGATTAAAAATATAGAGAACAGAAAACTGTAGAGATGAAACCACAACATAACTGACACAGGAAACGGCTAGAATTGAAGCAGAGATATTCTTTTAGGAAGTAGAGCATTGAGTAGTCCATAAACTTGGAGTTCTCAAGTGTATATAAACGTTGAGGAAAAGGACTGGGGTAGAAGTCAATGTTATTAATCAGTGCATCGTAGGGCAATAGGAGAATGATTCAGCCTCATAAACACTTTGTCTCTAACCTCCAGCATGTAGCCCAAGTATTTATCTCCAGGTTGAAATTGAATTATTATAACCTAAAGAAATAAAATTATGCTTCAAGGTAGGACAAGTTGGAGTTTTTAACTGGTTTGATCACACATCGGTGTAATGGTTTGGGGGATGGACAGGGAAGGATTTCCAAGCTTTAATATTCTTCTGTGTGATCATGAAATAAGTTCTACAGTCCTCATGACTTCCAACATTTATATAGTTCAAAATAATCCAAGTGAGAGTAAACAACTTTCCAGAGCATACGAAAGTCAGTAGCATACAAGATACCTATTATAGTCAGTTAAGTTCATCTTCTTCAACAATTTGTGTAACATATATTCAATCTGTTACTACCAGTTTCTGAAAGGATTAGCAGGTTTCATTATCATGTGGCTCAGATGTCCACAGTCCTTCTGTCTGCTTCACTTTCCTCTCTTAATCTACACTTTATGTCCTCACAGACTTCTCTATGATCAGGTGTCTGAAGAAGTAGAATGACTTTGGTTTATAGGTGACTTGACATATAATACTGGCAATACCTGAAGGTGGATAATCACAGCATTTTACTCTCAGTCTAACTGACCATGAAGGAGAATTAAGGAAGGAAAATTCTCCCCGTCAGCCAGATTTCAGACAGTATCCTGAGTGTTCATTTTGTCTGAGGAGAGATGACTTGAGGCAAGGATCTGCAACAATCCACAGGCAGTGGAATTATTTGGCTAGATGGCCATAGACTTGGAGACCTCTGTGTCTCACACTAAGACCTACAGAAGATTCGTTGTGGAAGGAGCACTGAATGATCAAATGGATAGGATGAATTTTTTGTTGGATGTCAGTAGTTTCTGTTTCCAACTGTACATGGAACCATGCACAAAACACAAAGGGATCAAAGATAGAGGGTACGCAGGGACTCAAAAGCATGGATCCCTAGCATCCTGTTTGATCTAGTGTTAAATCTGCTGGACATCCACCTTGACCAGAGTAGAGACCGAAGGTGACCCATTCATTTACTACCATGCTTCAGGAGAACACCCAGCCACATGATGTTAAAGTTCATGGAGCTCATCTCCCCTGACAGGTTCTTGTGAGAGTAACACATGTTCTGAGCATGAATATGATTTCCTGTTCACAGGGTCTGGACCAGCACTATTTAAAGAAGGTAAAAAAAAAAAAGGTGGATGATTTGTCACCATGAGATCTTCATAATATTAGCTTGTGTGAAGAAGATGCAAGATTGGGAATGAGCCACTGGGCCTCTTTGGCCCTAATACATACAACCTCCCCTGGAAACTGATGACTGGGAGAATAATAGGAAAACTTTTATTTTATTTTTTTATTCAGGTAACGGGAGTTGAACTCAGGACTTCACAATTGCCAGGCAGGTGCTTATGCCACTGAGCTATATCAGAGGCCCAGGAAAATTTTTTAAAGCATAACTATAAAACCTGATTTAAATACCTAAAACATGGGAGGGTAGTGCCTGTGGAGCTTTGATGATGGCCTTGAAGATGCAATATAGGTTTTGAACAGATACCCAGACATTTTATGATGTGTCCCCAACACATAGAACATATTGTTCCAAAAGCTAAGGGATCTAAGTAGAATTGGCCCCACTCACCATGATACCCAGTGACTACATCCCTGCATGCTTGCAACTAGTTTCTGCTTTCTAAGGTATGTTTGCTTCAGAGGACACAATAGTGGTGCCCCTGAAACAAAATTTATGTGTACCAACTGGTCACTTTGCATTCCTTGGGCCAGGAAAAAAAAAAAAAGGAAATTGTCCATAGACAGGATGACAATTGCTATTACATTTGGGGAGAATGAGATGTCTACAACTAAGGAGATTCATTGGAGTGTTGCATGCCTGCCAACAGCTATAAAGCAGCAGTTACAGAAACCAGAACTTGGGCTGGTGAGATGGCTCAGTGGCATAAGCGCCTGAGCTCGACTCCCGGCACCCACATACGAAAAAAGGGCCGATGATATGGCTCAGTGGCACAGGTGCCTGCTGGCACGCGAGGTCCTGATGTCGACCCCTGGTACCCACAAAAAAAAAAAAAAAAAAGAAAGAAAGAAACCAGAACTTTTTGGATGAACAGATTAGACTATTAGGATTGTTGTCCAGTGAAGAACCAAGGTAAGAATGTGTCATAGAGTACAGGATAATGAATATTCATTGCCACATCTTATCCTTGTAGCTGTCCCCTTTTTATAACCCTCTTCATTTTAATTTTTAAATTGTGTCCCACCACCACCTTGAAAAATCAATGCCAGTAGAGGCCATAGAAGCCTAAGTGAATCTAAGCAGTGCAAATAGACTGTGGCAGACTCCGTCAGTGCCATCACACATGTTCTAGGAGCAGCCCTCCACCAAGGACTAACAAGCTCACACAAACATCCAGAAACTTTACTGATGTGTGAGTTACTTCTAAGGCACATATGTAACACTGATTTCCAGAGCTTCTCCTTAAACATTAAATTCCTGTTGCCACAGTGGTTAGCAGCTTGATAATACACACATTATTACCTAGTTTTCCTTCCTTGATTTACTTCCCCACTCTACTTTTCTTCTGTTTCCAAATGGACTGATTGTAGTTAAAGGACTTTCATAGCATCTGCCTTTGGGGATACCCAAATGAAGGTAGGTCTTAATTCTTATTTTGGTGGGTAGATATCTTTTTGTGTTTATGATATCTCTAAATTAGACAGATAGGTCATTTGGCTGTTTACGGATCTCCAAGGGACGCCCCCTCAAGCCTTCTCTTACTGAATGTCCTCCTCCAAACAGCAATCTCTGATGGAAATGTTCATTGTCATCAATGGTTTACCAGAGATGCAGACTCCAATTTCCACCTGAAACATTATTGAAATGTCATCAAGAAAATGTTTATTTGGGGTTAAAAAAAAAAAACTACATAGCCAGAAAAGTAGTGAGGAGAAATGAAGAGAATTTGAAGAGCAATTGGATACAATTATTCCTCATCCTGAAATACTCTTCACTCTCCTCTTTGACAAAAAAAAAAAAAAATCCTACTTTTCTTTTAAGATCAGCTCAGCTTTTTACTACCCAATGAAATCATTCATTAAATTTTTAGAATCTTCTGATTCTGAATCCTTATATATTCCCTGTGCCACTCATTTATCATAACACAGAGTAAATAGGATGTATAAATCAGGGCTATTTCTCCAAATTTTATATATTATGCCCTTCCTGAGAGTAGGGGGCAAGTTATGAATTTCTCTTATCTTTCCCAGTGTTCTGAGCACACTGGTTAGACATTTGAAACTTCTCTTTAGTCACTGTTGAAAGGGAATTCTTTGACAAAGGTTCGATCTATGACTATGCATAAGCTCCCATCCTAACAAAGTTTAGAATAGGAACCATCTGTCTTTTTGAGTTGAATTTTACTCTAGGAGCTTCTGAAGCTGAAGAAAAATAATGCCAGCTCTTCATAACCTGCATTTCCCTCTGCTTTACGGCCTCTTTCTGGTTGTCCTGAGCTCCCTCCCTGGCAGGGTCACTCTGAGGCTAACTGCAAAAATGTGCTTTAGAATTCTATGAACACCTTGGGCAAGGGCAAGGCCATTGTGGTGATTACTTAACTCCAAAGTATTACTGATATTAAAACCTATATATCTTGTGCCATGCTAGAGAATAGTACCTAAAAATACAATTGCTAGCATCATCTTAGCAGCAATTAAATCTTAAAAACACACTATGAGAATTTTCATTTTGAAGCCCATTGTATTTGCCATCATCAATCTCCCTCAATTCTACACATGAATGACCTGTTCTTAGTTATTACACACCATAGGGAGGTTCTGGTCCCAGGGAAAAGAGTCTATCTGTGTACTGTAGAGAATAGATCAAGCATTAATGTGTGACTATAGCTCAGCTTTGCAGGAATACTGAATGCCATAAATGGAGGAACATTTTGAAAAAGCAGTGCAAGAAATTATCAATGGCTAAAGGCAACAACTGTTACAAAGAAATCAGTAGTTTTCATGTGTTTTTAAAAAACATATCTGACTTTCTTTAAGATGTTTTAGGATGTATGATAATGTGCAGCTCAGTCATTTTTAATTTGGAGAGAAACATATAATCAACTCAAAATAAAGGAAATTTATACTTCTTTTCTTTCCAGGTGTCTTTTCATGTAGCCACCTACTCAGTAGAACAGGATTCGGGTCTCTCACATGCTTATTTACATAGATTCAGGCTTCCTCTAGGCAGTGAGCACACAAGTTTTGAATTTTGTAGAATTTCCTAGTGTTTAAGACAATCATAAATACTTAAAAATCTGTATCTCCTATCGTGTATTTCCATTTCAAAATAACTACATTAATACTCATCACAGTTAAAACCTGTCGGTGTTGCCCTGTTTTGGCTACCTAATATTTTTTTTAAATGTCATGTTTTTGGACTAATTAATGAGAGCACAAAACCAGATATTTTTAAATAAAGATTTGGGGTTGAAGCTTACCTGACATATTTTCTTTCAGATCAATTACAAATAGGGACATAACAAAGGTAACATTACTTAGAAGTGATGATGTATTTTCTTCTGTGCCAACAAAATAAAAGTTTATTTTTTAATGTTAACCACTGTTTGGTATATTCACAGAATTCTTTGGTATAGCAAATATCCCTAATGTAGAATTTTGCAATATGATTTGCTTTACAGAAACTTACCAGGAATAATGTCCGAATATCCACCATTATCTCTTTTCTCAAGCCATCCCCATTGTCCTGTCCACTATGGTCTTATCTTTCTGGACTGATATCACTCATTTGTGTTGCACCCAATGTGAATAAAAGCCACATTCACATTTATAAAGAAAAAAATAGGAAAGTAAGAAAATTTCCTTGACCCTAATGCATGCAAATTGCCTCGCTCTTTATCCCCTGCATCATATATATATACATACATACATACATATATATATATAATATAATATGGGTCTGAGACTTTTTTTCCCTAATCCTGCTAAAGTCTTTATTTTGTTCTGGGTCTATCAGATTTTCTAGTCATTTGAATAAAACCCTTATCTTCTTTTGTCTGACAGTTTTCTACAATAAGTGCATTTTCTCATGTGACATGCATTTATTGTTATGTTTTAAAATGGTAGATTTTAAAAAAAAATTATAAGCTATGACACAGGCTATTTTGAATACTTGTATTTTCAAGAATTTTTATGTACAAAAATACTCAGCACACGGCTGACGCTTTTAGTATCTAATTATATGAAGTATATGTAGAACAAAAACCGTATCTGTTCGTTTGTAATGTACTGCTCTAAGTGAGATAGGTTTACTTTTTCAAATATAGTTTATATTTAGATGCTAAGACTGGCATAATAAAACTCTGTAAAGATAAAAGGCTAGGAATAATAGTACATATTTTGGTACCTATCTGATGGCTGGGGGCCTTTTTTCTTTTTTTGAAAAGCTACCTGGAAATAATGGTATTTTTGTTATAAGTTTTCTGTTACTTACCTACTTGTAATTTTCTTTAGTAAAAGATTTTAGCCTTTGTACCTCATTCCTTATTGTATTTGATTTAATGATTAACAATAGACATCTTTTTGGGTTTGAGACAAAAAGAGAACAGTATTTGTTTATAAATTTTAAAATAGTTATTTTTATTGATAATAAAAACTTTTTATCTTAAAAATAGTAAAACTAATAAAAATTGATTTCATAAAAGGTTTGACAGTCTTTGAGAAATAAAAGGGATACAAAATATCTTTTTTGTTGAAATATGATCATTTTGAAATATATTCCTGTTTTCTCATCCCTTAACTGAAAAAAAAACTCCTCAAACATCTCATTACATAATCAGTTTTCTAACCAATCTTTCCTGTTCAAACGGAGTCTCTTAAAACCATTTGTTATTATTTAAAATCACAAAATCAACATCTTTACTCTGCAAATTTGAGATAACCAACTTAACTCTGCTGTCTTGTTACATTGAGATTTCCTGTCTATGTTTTCACTCTGAGTATGGCAATTTTTCTTGATGAAACCATAGATTTTTTTCTTCAAGGAATATAGCACACCCTTGTTTATTCTCCAGAGAATCTAATACTACTTCTGAATCTGCCCTGTATAATTTGGCATACCTAAATTCCATAATACCATGCTGGTTCTCTCTTTCTTCCTTCCTTCCTTCCTTCCTTCTTTCCTTCCTTCTTTTTATTTCTTTTTTGTGTACTTTTCTGAATAATCCTACATTCTTATCAAGACATTTGCCCTGAGAGACATTGAATCTCTGAAACCTTACACTGTCTTCCCATGAGATTTTCCTATGTCTTCTTTACATAAATAACAGTCTCATCTCTGTGCTCCTGTAACACCCTTTGTTTACCTCTCTCACAGGAGAAAATATATTGCATTGAAATTATCTGCTTCTATAGCTGTCCCTACTTCCTGAATGTAAATTCTTCAGTATTGAGGACTGGACTCACTAATTTCTATACTATCAGCATTTAGCAAAGAGCCATTGTGTATACATTTTGTGGAACTGAATTATACATGTTAACCTTGGCATCATATGGGGTAATACTTAATACTATAAAGAGACATTTAAAAGATAGGAGATGCTACAGAATCACAGACATTTGAGGTGATATTATGACTCAAGAGTTCTCAAGAGTATTTAGAGGGAAGTATAACTGAAATCCATAATGCTTTGTAAGGAATACTGTAATTATGCTTACCTTTTAATTCACTTTTAATTATGGTCTACATTGTTTAAATGAAGCAATGAGGACATAATTTAACTTCAAAAATATACACATATGGATTTGGGGATAAAATTATTTAAACATGTCAAAATATATTTAGATTTTATGATTGCAGCATAGATGAGCAAAATTTTTGGTTGTCCAAATATATTCACTATGACAATACTCTACACGTAATGCTTGGAGTTACGTAGTAAGCACCCACTATTTTTTCCTTTCAGCTTTCCTTAAGCTCTTTTTTCATGATGTCTTTGAATTAATGTGTTTTGTAAGCTTTACTTTAAACCTTTAAATGAAATCCTGATAGGTATTATGGCATTGAGTATAGTGCAGGAAGGATTATTTTACCAAGCAGCCAAAGCTATCGCACATTAAATTAAAAAATCAAATGAGTTCACCTTAGTAGAAAGATAAAAATAATGCTGTGAAAGTCTTCCAAATTAAAGAAAGTCTTAAGTCTGTAGAATTACTGTGTAATACTCAAATGTGTTATGCAATAATTTCTATAATAAGGACGATTAATAAGATACATTTTACATATAAATTTTTATGGTCTCAAGTTTCTACAAATTTCAAATATTCAATATTTATAACAACATAAGATCTAAACATTTCTTGAACCAATATTTTCATGTACATCTTCATTTTAGAAATCTGATTTTGATTTGATAACTTTTAATTTAGATACCTCTTTTCAGGATCAAATGATCATCTGAATAAGACCAAAATTATTTGACCTATTAGAAATAATTATTTTTGCATATGTCAGCAAAACAACTCAGAGAAAACAGTAAAGATGTTTTCCACTTCAGGCCAATTTGGGAGAAGGGGGGCTAGATTTACCTTCTGAAATGAAAAAGGTTAGTACTGGATATATCACAGGAGATAAAAAATATTTAAGACCTTGGAGACAAGGGGTTAAATATTTAAAGATAAGAAGGAGTACAATCTGAAACATAGTGATAAAACTAGAATGAATATAATAAACACAAAAATGAAAACTTAAAGCCCAAGATGCACCTTTACAGTGAGAAAACATCTATAATTCTGTTTCTTTTGTTTGAAAAGAATCCTGATATTTTGAAGAAGTCCTCAGAGAAGCAGTGGGGTAGAACAAAAAGGTTTACTCTCCCCTGCACATAACTTGTGTGTGATGGTTGTCTGGTATTAATGTTAGTTATTATTTCTTTTTGCAGTGCCCTTTTCCTTTAATTTTATACAGCTAAGCGTGGCTTGCTGACACTCAATAAAAAGATAACATCATGAAGGATTGAATTAATGAGTGGCAATGGTAGAATTTCCCATCATGGTTCTGGATGCTTTTCAATCTAAGCTAGAGAGTTTTAAGCAAACTAATGATGCAGTCAAGACATACAGTGCTCCATGAGTCTAAAGCACAACTCAAGACATTTGTTGCCATCATTTACTTTCCTTAATGGCATTGGTATATCTCCTGCTGGCAAGCTATGTAGCCATGGAGTCAGTAAAACTACTAGCTTAGAAAATATCAAAGGCCCTATAACTATAGTCATTTTCTTAGTCACAAGGCACACAGATAATGTGAATCTTGCTTTTGAAGAATCATTCAAAGTTTTTCAGGGTTTATTTAGATCCAAAGACAAAAATCCAAATCTTTCATCCTTCCTTTTATCATCTTCCTAATGTACTTTTATTGGCTAATAGTTATTATGATCTAAGCAATCTTGTTTATAATAATTTAATTCCCTATATCTTTGTAAATAATTCATAATAATTTCATCATTATATAAATTCATCACCAATGTAATGGGCTTCATTTCCTGCTTATATTCTAAAATTAGCATTGCTTTTGGGGGAAATTTTAAAATGTCAATTAAATACTCAAGAGGTGTTGGCACAGAGAATGCATTAGACCTATGCAATAAACTGAAGAAAAATGCAAAAATAAGGCTACAAAGTACAGAAAAAATTCTGCTAGTTGTAGTATGTGGAATGTTCTCTTGTACTAATTTTTTTGTTTTGTTTTGTTTTTTGGTACTGGGAATCGAACTCAGGACCTTGCGCTTGCCAGGCAGGCACTTGTGCTGCTGAGCTATCTTCCTGGCCCAAAAGATTTTTGTTTTGTTTTGTTTTGTTTTGTTTTGGTACCGGGAATTGAACTCAGGACCTTGTGCTTGCCCAGCAGGAGCTTGTGCCACTGAGCTACATCTCCAGCCCTGTTGTTATTTTCTGTGGTACTAGGGATTGAATCCAGGACCTTTACACCTAGATTCATCCCCAGCCAAGTTTTTAATATTTTATTTGAGACAGCGTCTTGCTAAATTACTTAGGCTGGCCTCCAACCTTCAGTCCTCTAAACCTCCAGAGCTTCTGGGACTACAAGTGTGTTTCCTTTGTACTGTTTTTAAAGTATAACATCAATTTGCTTCATTGTATCTGTTATTTGAACTTGGTATTCGTTGTTAATGAGTTTATCTGACTATTTGCTAAAAGACTATGTCTACTCATTTATTCTGAGAATGTTCTGGAAAAATCAGAGTTGTTTCTATTTACTTTTTTCTTAAATGATTACCCAACCTATCCTCTCTAACATAGTTTCTACACTTGATGTCTTTTACTTCCACTTCAGCAATGCTTGAGACAGTTTCACTCAAAGATATTAATTTTCCATTCTCTCCCTCCTTCTCTTTCTTCTTTCTTTAGTTTCTGTCTTTTTATTTGGTGGAAATATGCACTTGTCTAGGTCATATGAGGTCCCCTAACCAGATCTACAGTCTTTTCTTCAAGTCATTATATTCTAAATCAAATGCTCTAGCCAGGAGACTCACAGTCTTATAAATGGGTCCTTTGCAATTCTATGCTGTTGGTCCTCTGCACCATCAAGAAGCAAGTTTTCTGTGGGTCTGTGGCTTCATCTTAGTTTTGGGTGTATGGTCAAATAACTGAAATAAATTTAAACAAAGCTGTGATATTTCCTTCCAGAAGAGTTGCCCTGTCAGCTTCCATCCTCAAAATCTTATTGGCTACCTGATTAGGACTTAAAAGCTCATGTAGTTGTTCTATTTATGAAGTTTTCCCTAAATGCTGCTTAGTTTATTACACCTATCTACATTTGATAGCAATAAAGAGCTCACAATTTTCCACTTGGTTTTCTGGATAAATGCATCAACACTCAATAATCATGACCAGATTTTATAAATGGACGAAGGAGGCTTCTGGGAGGATTTTTTAAGCCATTAGGTGAAGCTATTTAAAAGCCAACAGATTCTGCAGACTGGAATGTCAGTTCTTCTGACACCTCCCAAGGGATTCATACCCCTGAATAAATTTGTAAATGTGAAACAGAAGCCCAAAGAAACATGCAGTTCAACGACAAAAACTGTCGCTATCTCCCAAAACCCAAATAAGTGAAGGACATTGACTTTATATGCTGTAATACAACATAAGCAAATGGTATTGCAGAGTAGAGAATGACAGAGAAAAACACTCTTTATTATCATTACTTTTTTGTTTGGTTGAGCTCATGGTCTCATACACTGAGTTTTTAGGAAGAAAAGTAAATGTGTTAAATGATGGAGATGGTGATAAAAATCAGAAACTCCATGGTTGTAGAATTGGTTTCTGAGTGTTGTTGTTTCCCTACCTCCCAAATTCTATTTCAAATGAGATCGCAAGAGATAAGTGAATCCAGCAGTCAGAAAACTTAATCAGGTTTGGCTTCTCACTTCTTAGTATTCTTCCCTAATTTTGCAGTATTAGCTAACCAGCCAAGCTCTGCACTGGTAGCTTTTAGGTGAGCTAAACTATTTAAGTTGAAGTCCAAACAGACAAATCCCAGAAGATTTTACATTTCCTTTCATGGACAGAATAGGAAAAATTAATTGCTGTCTTGAAATAAAATGTTGGAGGTATATTTCTTAGGAAGTTCATAGTGATCTCTGTCAGTCAGACCTCTATCTGCACAAATGATGCAAAATTTCCATACAGAAATTACTATTAATAGAACAAAAAAATTATATTTTAAATTCTCCTTTAGTTTTAACCTTGTTTTATTTATTTATTTTTTTAAAATATGGTTGTTTGTCTCCAAGGATTGAAAAAACAAGCCAATGATTTTTTTTTTCCACTGAAGCCTTGAAAAGGTGTTCAGTAGTGTTTAACTTTCTAGTATGCTACTAATTAAAATTAACTCTTTAGGGAGTGTAGAAAAGGTATTCTTAAATCACAGAGGTGCTACCACATATTAGGATTTGCTTATTTATTTAGGTCTTAACTTTCTATGAGACACCACTGTTGGAAAATGTCAGTGTATTGATTGTCTTCCAAAAATGATACCATCCCCTTTTATTAGACCTTGTCTAGGAGGCAATGAAAATTTATCTTATCTGATGTGACATTCAGACAACAGTCTAGAAACCTAGGAGGAAAAAAAAAAAAATCCAAGAGCTATTTAAAGCAATGGTTTGTGACCTTAATCATCACATCAGTTCTGTGGCTGCACAAATATTTATTGGCCTAAACTTTTGCTGTAGTTAGTAAAATCATTGAGATTCAATTAAAATTATATATCATATCATATTGCTATACTGTTTGGTGCAGATCCTTTTAACCACTGGACAATCAATAAATGTTAGCTTATATTAGTTGTGGAAACCTCAAGTAGAAAAAATAATACTAATGACAATAATATTTAAAAATTAAAAATGCTAAAGTAGTATGATTTAAATGATCAAAGTGATAGAATCATTGCCTTTAGGAGCCTGATTTAACAGTAAGGGTGTCTTTGAAAACACTGGCTTTAGTAATGCAGAGGGACACCATAAAAAAAGAGATTGAAGTGTACCCACTAAATTTGAGGGTAGAATTAAACCCACCAAATCTATGATAGAACTTTGACTTCTGTTATGGTTTATAACTAGAAGTCCTCTCAAAGTCTCATGCACTCATAGGTGGGGCTTTGGATGCTGATGGGTTTATAGCTAAATCTGATGTTGGGAAATGAAGCTCGATGGGAGGAGGTGGGTCACTGGGATGTGGCCTTTAAGGGTCTATTTCCTTCCCTGCTCCCTTGGTCTCTCACTCTGCTTCCTGCTGGTTGTCACGAGCTCTTACTCCTCTGCCTGGTCCCTCTGTCATACCACCCTGCTTTACAGTCAGTCAACTATTACTGAAACCTCAACAAACATGAGGCAAAATAAACCTTTTCTTCTTAGAGTTTCGGGTGTTGAGTACTGGAACTCAGCAACGAGAAAAGTAACCAAGAGAAACTTCCACTCATATCTGTAGGAGACCAGCTTATAGCACTGGTCCATCTCCCAGGTGCCACCCCTGGGAAACTAGCCTACTCCTCCAAGCTTTCCCCACCCAAGTCACCACTTGTAGCGACTTAGTCTCACTAGTTTGTCACCATGACCTGTGGGCAAACAAGGATAAAAGACAGACACAGAATCAGTTTAACATATGAACAACGAGGGGGCTCTTGCCTCTTAGCAGGCAGAGGAGCCCAGAGCCACTGGCTTGTCCTGCTTTTATTCACCCAGACGCAGGACAAGCAATTAAAGTAACACCAGATTCATCTGCCTCCTAATATCCATTAATACATGCTCAGGTAAACAACCTAATCTCAGCCTTATAAACTTTTCCTTAGACCCCCACAAGGTGCCATCATTGCTGGTTGTTGCTTTTCTCCTTTGTGCTCACAGAGGAAGCCAATAGGCCTCAGTTATCCTCTGGTCTCCCACACACATCCTCACACTGAAACACCTAAAAACAGATGCCAAGTCAATAGAGGAAATAATTTTTTCTACCAATTCCTCCTTCTTAGTTTACCTATTTTACTCTTTCCTTCATTCTGGATAATATTAGAATGCAATCAGTGTAAATTATAGACTCCCATAGTGGGTTGGATTGTATCTCCCTAAAATTCATATGCTAAAATTTTAACCTACAGTACTTCAGAATGTGACTTCATTTGGAAATATCATGGGGGCTGATACAATCGACTGAGATTTTGCTTCTTAAAGTGGTCTGGTATGAAGCATGTCTCTATAAAAACAGGAAATTTGGACACAAGCATACATGTAGGAAGAATATTTGCAATCCAGCAGATTCTACAGGAAAAACATGAAATACATTCTTTCTCATGACCCTCAGAAGAATGTAATCATTCCAATATCTAGATCTCAGATTTCTAGCATCTGGAAATGTGAGAAAATAACTTTCTTTTGTTTAAGTCAGTCAGTTTATGGTATTATTATGACAACCTTAGAAAATTAGTGAAACTCCTTAGCTGTAGACATTTTAGGTCACATTTTTCAAACTGACCTGATAATCTATGTAGCATTAAAAAATATAGATGCTGCTAAATACTCCAACCTGATTCTGACATAGTATTATTGGGGGTGGGTTTGGCAATCTTTCTAAAGCAAGTAACTGGAAGAAAACTAAACAAAATTCAGATGCTGATTTGGATTTGAGAAATACAACTGGAAATTAGTAGCATACAAGTAATTTTTCTAGTACTAAAACAGAAAAAAGAGAGGGGAGCTAGTGTTTTATTGTAGTTTTTCTTTATTTGGTCAACTTAAAATTATTTTCTACTACCATCATGATTCAGTGCTTTTTTCATCAAAATAAGGAGTTTGCTCCATTTTGTAAGAGGCAGAGATTTGTAGTCAAGTTTGTTCTTGCTAATATGTGTTCCCCACTAGGATTAATAATATGATACTGTGCAACATTTTATCAATCAGTGTCTGTGCTGTCATCAGTGACATCCTTCATGTCCCTGTAGAAGTGAGGTGCCCCCAAGAAATAGAGTCTAAATTGAAGACTTGTGTGTAGGTAGCTTATTGGAGAGCAAGAAAAATAGGGAAGAGAGAGGGAGAAGTAGAGGCATCATGGAACCACAAAAGGCTCATATAATCCCACCTTTGACACCTGAACTGGACTGCCTTCAGTGATATCCTAAGTGGATTATTACTTCAGTGATATCCTAAAGGGAGACAAGGGAGTTGGAATTTGGATCTTCACAATGACCAGTAAGTGGAAGTGGGTTCCTTGCAGAAACATTGCAGAACACATCTGAAGGAGTGTTCTTCAGTTGAGGGCAATTTACAAGAAGAAAGTAGGCTGAGAGAAATCAGTAAGCAACAGGCTTGGCAGCTCAGGAAAGAATGCCTGAGTCCTAAAGATGAGCAGTCTCTTGGATGCTCACCGCAGTTCCTACTACAGTTTGCCTCTCACACTTCTTGCTTTTACTTGCTTTTATATTCACCCCATCTGAGAACATCTCCAGGATTATGGTTGGTCTCTATTCTTCGGCAATTCACAAAGAGGAAGGAAAGTTGAATGAACTACAGTTCTCAACGGTTGGAGCTTACAACCTGATACTCGTTATCTCCTCCCTCAGTCAGTTTCCTGCTCTTATAAGTTCTCATCCTCAGTAATGACCTGTGCTAGTCTATGTGGCTTGCCTGGTATAGTGAGTCTGCCATCAAAATTTGCTCAGGCCACGCCTACTGAGTGCTGCCATTTACAAAAATCATTGAATTGTTATAACTACCTTAAACTAGGCTCAGAAACTGGTAAAGAATATAAAAAGCAAGATCCTTTAATTTCATATTCCATATATTTTAGGTAGAATAATCTATTAGGCTACAACATCACAACTTAGGCTAAAAATATCACCACTTTTTTAATGTGTTTCCCTTATCACTGATCATTTGAGTAACCTAACAGAAAATTCTACCTAAAATATATAAAACATGAAAATAAACGACCTTAATTTTGATATTTATTACCAGTTTCTCATGTGTGTGTGCATATGCACGTGGGCACATGGGGGTGTGTGTGTAGTTGTCTGGTTTTCCATATATTACCTGTCTCAGATTTGAGAAGTATGTTCTATCTTATACACACAAAGCCTTGGAGTATTGCTCTAAATGGTTGATTTATTACATTATCATATTAAGCTCAGCTTATTTCCAGATCTAACAACAAAACATAATATTAACTGTTCTAATGAATACGAAATATTGTCCCTAGTGAAAATGAAACATCTTAGTGTATGCTAAATTAATAATTTCTCTCAAGGCTGCTTTCAGCCAGCATTTCACTAATCTTAAATTTCAAACCAAAGGTGAATATAGAACTGACCCTTCTGTGTCAGGCCACAGTTTCCCTTTTATGAGGCAAAACTGCTTTGGTGTGTTACATTTCTTCATGAAAATTACAAATACGCTAAACTCTAAAAATTTATCAGATGCATCATTCTTAGAATATATTTATTTACCAGTTTAATGTTGTAAATAACTCATTTATAAAATGGTTACTTTTCAGAACATATTTTCTCACCTGACCAATGATATCAACATTACAGATGATATGTCATATGCTATTTTTAAAATAGGAAATTTTGTGAATTTTGTAAACTAAATTTTATCATAATCAAATTCTACTTTGGTGGTGTTACAAGTGTTTCCCAGGAAAATGCATTTTGAATTTCCAGTTGCATTGCATAAAACACATAGGCCAGCTTTCCTTCATTTCTTCTCTTTATTTCCCTTACTTTCTACCCTGAAATTCTCTTTCTTTCTCTCTTCCTTAAATGTTAATTTAGTATGAATTACGTCCCAGGACCTGTGAAGTCTTTGAGGTTACAGAGGTAAGATAAACTACTGTTCATTTTGCAGAGCTCATAGTGGGAAAGTTAGAAAATAAATACGTGAGTACAAGCTTATCTACCAAACTACATGAATAACTACAATCCAGTAAAATAAGTAATATAGAAAGGATTACGTAAAAAAGGGGAAAATCTTAGTCCTGAAAACTTATATACAAAAGAAAATGTTCTAATAATCTTACAAGAATGTTTTCTTAAAAAAAATAGAAAATAATATAAATAGGAAAATAACATAGGAAATAAAAAATAACGTAAATTTTGGGTGGAAAAAGAGCCAATATAAATATAAAAAATCAGTAAAGCTTGATGATTTGCTGCATTCTGTTTGCCAGCATCTTATTGAAGGTTTTTGGGTTTATGTTCATAAGGGAGATGATTGGCCTGTAATTCTCTTTTTTGCTTGGCACCTTCTCCGCTTTTGGTATCAAGGCAATGCTTGCTTCCAGCAATGACTTTGGGAGTACTGTTTACCTTTCAATTTCCTTAAAGAGTTTGAGTCATAATGGCATTACATCTTCTTTAAATTTCTTGTAGAATTCAGCAGTAAATCCATCAGGACCTGGGCTTTTCTTTGTTGTTAAGTTTTTAATTACATCTTTAATTCCATTGACTCATATTGGGTTATTTAGAAATGTTATATCTTCTCGAATCAGCTTTGGTAACTCATATGTATCCAAGAATCTGTTCATTTCCTCTGTGTTTTCCATCTTATTTGAGTACAGGTTCTCCAAGCAGGTATTGATGATCTTCTGGATTTATGCAGGTTCTGTTATGATTTCACCCTTTTCATTTTTAATTACATGAGTTTGAGTCTTTTCTTTCCTTTTTTGATAAGTTTGGCTAGGGGTTTATCAATTTTATTTACTTGTTCCAAGAACCAACTCTGGGGCTGAGGATTTAGCTCAGTGGTAGAACACTTGTCTAGCAAGTAGGGGGCCCTGGATTCAGTTCTCAGCACAAACAAAAGCAAAAACAAAGAGCCAACAGACCCTTGGGAACCCAGCAAGGCACCCACAGTGGTGGCAGCTAAATCTTGATAAGGGCCAAAATGACCATCAACTGATGAATGGATAAAGAAGATGTGTTTTTTTTTATACAATGGAGTACTACTCTGCCATAAAGAAGGATAAATTTGAGACATTTCTAGGTAAATGGATGCATCTTGAGACTTACTCTTAAGTGTAATAAGTTAGACACACATGTTAAAATATTGCATGGTTTCTCTGGTAGAAGAAACCAAATGTGTAAATAAGGATCAAAATATATAATAGATATTTTGAAATAGGAAGAAAATATTCAAATGGAAAGGGGAACTAGAGAGGTGGAGGGAGAAAGGAAGGAAAGGAAAAAATGGAAACAAAGCTCTGTAAATAATGAGGGGAAGAGGGCTTGAGAAAAGGGGAAGTGAATGGGAAAAAAAGAATCAAGATATATCATGCACAGGGACAAATTCCCTATGATGCATGTGATCATTATGTGTATCTCAAATGTATCAATAAACTTCATTAAATAAAAAAACCAATAAACTTGACAAATTTGGTAAATGCAAATTTCTCACTATTACCAAAACAGCCCAGAATGAGATCAAGCTTCTCAGACAAAAGAACGAGAGGGAGTATATTAGTTCATAATCCTAACTTTCCTGTACGTGATCACATTAACAGAAAAGCTTCCCCATACTGATTTTCATGGGAATAATGACATCAGGAGAAGGATGTAGGTAGGCATATGGCACACATGTGTGGGCCAGTAGAATTTGTGTGACAGTTATTAGAGTACATTATAAAGTTAAGGTTATATGATTTATTATATTTGTGATGACTTATGTGAGCTACCACTAAACGTCCACATAAAACACAGCTCACAGCTTCACAATCTGTCTATGGGGTGTTTCTAGAACATTTGGTTTACCATTGTGTTTGGTGGCTTCAGTAGTGTAGATGGCTCTCCTTGGTGTAGTTTTTACATTATATCATAAATTGAGAGCCTGAAGAGAGAAACTGAAAGGAAGGAGAGTTTGCCTGTTTCCTGCCTAAGTGGAACATCTCATCTCTGGCTCTCACACTGAGAATTACATCGTGAGGGCCTGTGGTTCCCAGTCCTTCAGACACAGACTGTATTATGCCACTGTCTGTTCTGGGTCTCCAGCTTACAGATGCTAGACTTTGAGACTTGTCAATCTCCGTTATCACTGGAGCCAATTCCCCGTAATGAATTTGGTTTTTATATATACTTATATTCTATTGGTTCTGATTCTTTGGAGAACTCTAATTCAGGAGGGCAAAGTTAAAGGCAAGGATATTAATGACAAAGGCAAGTTACCATTAATGACAAAGTTGCAAATAAGATGTAAAAGACTAACACTTACGAAGACAGAGGGGAAACGTGAGGTTTAGTGAATTGTAGTAAGAATAAAGTTAAGAGTCATGACTTAGTCCTCCACTCTAACTTGGAAATTTGAATAGATAATATAGCTGCTATTCAAGATATGAACTATCAGAGACCCCTTTCCACAGCACCAGTTATAAGGGACCCCTGCAGTAAGTCCCTGATCTCCTGCTTAAAGTTATGGCACAGAGGAGGAAAGAAAAAGAGACAAGAATTGTGAGAGAATAGGGCTCTGGGACAATCAAAGTTCTGGGAACAATGATCAAGAATTTCCAGCTAGCCACCATTTTACTTAGCCCATGCAAGGGGAAGGATATGGTGCTTTTCCTGGAATAGCATAGAAGTAGTGGTTGAAGGGGCAAGTTTAACATCATAAAGGAAACAAGCTAAGATTCAGCCCCACACCTGGGTACTAGTTTCCCTATATTGTCCTCAGCAGACTTCATCCTGCTCTGTGAGCCTCACTGACTGAGAGGAAGGGGGATTTTCACATTCCAAAACCAGCCCAAAACGTAGGGAAAGGAAGACCTTGGACAGATTGTATGTCAATTTATTATTTGTGTTCACCAGCAATGAACCTCACAAAATGTGCAAAAGACACATGAGGACCTAATGAATTTGCAGAATGGACAGAGAAATATGATCTATATATTTACATATCTTCTCTCTTTTTTGTCATGGAAAGTTCATTTTTTCTCAATTGTTTTAGCTATATCAGCATAACAGCATAACCTTGTTTATTTTCCTTTGTGTAACTGTTGTCACTTTGAAAGAGTGATATAAAAGGTGTTTAACATGCTTTTGCTATATTCAGCATGCTGCTTTGTGCAAATAGACCTATATACCTTTGGGTAAAGATTTTAATATGAGCCACCCTGACGTTATCCATAAATGGAGAATGACACATTTTTTTTCAGCAAGTTGTCACCTATTTTCCTTCTGTTTTCTCACTATCATCAAGTATAGCACCTCTGACTTTAAAATGTTTTACAAATGGTAACTCACTTATCTTCACACCCTTCCTGTGAAAGACAATTGTGGTGAGAAAACCTGCTATCTTTTGAGAGGCAGGTGAGGAGATGGAAAAATACAGACAACTGCATATCTCTTCAGTATGGATCAGAGAGAGAAAGAAACTGCATTTCAATTTTAATTATTTCAGAACCAAGCTTCTCTGCTTAATATTAATATATTGCAATCCTTCCTTTACAAGCAAGGTTCATAAATCTCATCAACTTCATCAATTAAAAAAATTAACCCTGGGCCGGTGAGATGGCTCAGCGGCGTAGGCGCCTGCCTTGCAAGCGTGAGGGCCCAAGTTCGACTCCCGGATCCCACATACGAAAAAGGGGCCGGTGATATCGCTCAGCGGCACGGGTGCCTGCTGGCACACAAGGTCCTGAGGTCGACCCCCCGGTACCCACAAAAAAAAAAAAAAAATTAACCCTAGTATTTCTTAATGCAGAGAATGAGAATTTTTTTTTTTTAATGTGGGTACCAGGAGTTGACCTCAGGAACTCACGCTTGCCAGCAAGCGCTTGTGCTGCTGAGCGATATCACCGGCCCTTTTTTTCCTTTATGTGGGTTCCAGGAGTCAAACTCAGGAGCTCACGCTTGCCGGGCAGGCGCTTATGCCATTGAGCTATCTCATCGGCCCAAGAATGAGAATTTCTAAATGCCATATCCCATTATTCTTTTCTGTTCCATCTCAAACAAAGCAAAGGAAGACACTCTTTTTCCAAAACTTTTGAGTAGCATTTCAATTCCTTTCATAGCACAAGTTTATGAAATAGGGTATTTTGAGGAAAACCATAGTGAGCCAAGATTTCTAAAGTACTTTATCTTAAAATTATTGGTGACATAATAACAACATGAGTGTTTTCAATTTTTCTTTTTTTGTGAAAAGGAGAGTTAACTCTGAAGGGCTTTGAATCCAAGACTACATCATTCTCGATGTTTTCATTCTCAGAATTGCTGCTGTTTACACTGCTGATTGGCTGAGATACAATATAATTTTCTCAGTTCATGTATGCTAGGGGAAGCCTATGTTAATTAAACAGGGTTCAGATTGTGGTACACTCACTGAAGCTGATTGTGCTGATGCACAATCACAAATGACTTTCCAAGTAGACACTGTGCTCCACATTAAAGGATTGAATCTCAGATAGCAGGAACTGGATTGTAGCTGAGAAGCTGTTGGAATGGAACTAATCATAAGAGCAAAACATTTATGATCATAGACAACAATCCTTATCACCACAAATATGAACATAGGTTGGCTTGTAAAACCAGGCTTTCCTAGTGTTTCAAGGAATTTTTCAATGCCAATTCAAGTTCTATTCCTATTCCAATTCAAGTTCTTTTTAACTGTGTAGCTTTGGATATCATTTGGCCATCATGATAATGTTTCTGTATTGGTCCAGTTTGAGTCACTAAAATGAGATACTTGAGGCTAGATAACTTTATGAAGAAAGATATTTATTTAACTCACAGTTGTGGAGGGCTCTTGAGTTCAAAGCCCTTAGGTGGCACAGGGCATTACATGACAAAGAAAAGGAAGTATGCATCTGTTCTGGTCTCCTTTCTTTGTTTTAGAAAGTCACCAGTATACTATCAAGATGTCCTTTTTAACTTTAACCACAGTCATTTTACTGTATGCAAACTTTAAAAGATCAAATAGGATGAGGGGAGGGCACAAAGCAGGTACAAACTATACCAATTGGACCAATTACATTACAAATTGAATAAAGATAATACACTGAAAGGGTTCATAGAAAATGAAGAACCTATATAAATTTAGAAAACATTATCTTGATTGGGTAATGTAAGGCTAAAGACAAAATGCACTACACACAAATTTTCTATTCAAGTGAGAAAATACTTTCTGACAGGTATATGAGTTAGTGGTTTTTAAAATAGGGGAACATTTGAGTGGAATAATTAAGTAAATTTCTGGTAGAAACTTGAGCCAGAATTCTTGCTGTTCAAAATATATTGTATATAAGAAAGCTACAATGAACTGTTAATGTTTGATGAGAAATGAACACATCAGACAAGTCATTTTTTTCTACTGCATAGGTAACTATTTAGATAAAAAAAAGATATAAAATAGATATGGATATGTATGTCTGTGTGTGTATTACTACACACAGGTATATTATATCAGCTTTGTCAAATAAGAAAGCCTAGAAGCAAGGAGACATCAGTAGCTATGCACATATCATACTCTCTGGTCTTGGTTTCTAAATCTCATTGGCTATAAAAACAATTTTGATGAGGTAATTCCTTAAGAGGTAGGACAAGAAACATTAGCAAGTAAACCTGAAGCTAGATTGTAAGGATATGCTTAAATAAGGACAGAGGTATGCCAGAGGCAACCAATTTAAAAGATCTCCTTATGCCATAGATCAGAATATTCTAGACCACAAAACAATAATTAATATTAATGGATTATAAACACAAAATAAAATAATTATAAAAAATGATCTACCAAAAATCAATAAATCATTAATGAAAAAATAAATGAGCACTAAGACATAGTTTTTTCTTAGAAAGAAGTGCATTCACTACAAAAGACAGAAAGAAATAGAAAAGCATCATTAGAATGTCAGAGTAATAATTATTTTAGGTAGGAACCACTGATGAATGTAAAATTAGTAAGCCGAAGTTTGAGGAGGAAAAGATTAGTCATATACTCTAAAATAATTTATTTACTACCAATAGAAAAATAGTATATTTTCAGAGAAGAAATGAGGCAAAGGTAACTTTATTCCAATCATTAAGATTAACTTTACCAGGAATAAGAAATATTGACATTATGTATATCTTAACATAGTCTGTTGAGGAAGGTACATCACTTCTGAGCTATTATTGTAAAAAATAGCTCGACTGCAGTAATAACCCTGAGAAAAAAATCAAATCAACCTAAACTGAAGAGCATGCCACAGATTAATTGCCCAGTTTACTTCAAAGGTGTTGAAGTCATGAAAGGAAAAAAAAAAAACAGCTACAAAATTTTCATAGATTGGAGAAAATTTAGAAAATGTGATAATGAAATACAATGCCAGATCCTAGATGGGGCCTGGGAAGATAATTATAAAGCTATTTGTGGGAAAATCTGCACAATATGAATAAAGTCCATAGTGCTGTTAAGAGAATATACCACTATGGTGAAAAGATGATAGTTCATCAAAAAAAAATTCATCTTCCTTTGTCCCCTTTAGATCAGTCATGGTGAGACTTTTGATCCCTGGGTAGGCAGCATCAATATCCTTCCTCAGCTTGAAGCAGTTGTAAGAAAATGGGCCCTCAGCCTTTCTGTATCCTTTAAGAATAAGAGATCAAGGGGCTGGGAGTGAGGTAGGATAGAAGAAACAAAGAAAGGAGACAAGGAAAATCATCAACTAAAAAAACTATACTTATAAGAATACTGCAGCTCCAGGATGCAAAATCACCCAAGATTACCCAAAATTCCCATACCAGTATTCCCTACACTTGGGGATTTTGGGTTTTTTTTTTTTTTTTTTTTTTTTTTTTCTTTTT
This sequence comes from Erethizon dorsatum, assembly GCA_028451465.1. Classification (NCBI taxonomy): domain Eukaryota; kingdom Metazoa; phylum Chordata; class Mammalia; order Rodentia; family Erethizontidae; genus Erethizon; species Erethizon dorsatum. The sequence continues at coordinate 40,304,930 of CM051825.1, forward strand.
TTTTGGTTCTTTGAGACAGGGTCTCACTTTGTAGTGCAGGCTGTCCTTGAACTCACTATGTAGCCCGGGTTGGCCTCAAACTCCCAGCAATTTTCCTGCCTTGGTTTCCGGAGCACTGGGGTTACCCTAGACTTGTTTACGCTTCATTTCTTCCAGCCTCATCACACCGAAAATCCCTTAAAGATATTTCAAGTCCATAAATTAGCATAGTTGAGAAACTAGAGGGCAGAAACCTGATTATAAGATAAAGGAACTAATTCAGAGTTCAAAGAATGTTTGTAGGCAAAACATCTCAAATCATCCATCTAAAAAATTGGTGGGGTTCATGCCTTTCACCTGTGAAATGGACTACTATCTTTCTGTCAGTGAAGACCAAGACAGAACTTCCTACAGATTCACAACTTGATAGGTTCCTAACACCAAAAGCACGGAAATATTCCGAGCTCCCAACTGTAGCTTGCCTCTCTCTCTGGAGGGCCTGTACTCTATTTCTTTGATTGCGTACTTTTAATAAAGGCCTAATAAACCCCTATGCCACTTAAAAAAAAAAAGCCAACAAATGTTTGATTCTCTTTACTCTTCACATGGGCTAATGCAGTAAGGACCACTCATGTGATACTTTAAGTACTGGACATTGTGCTTGACCTGCGGAATATTAAAAGAGAGTGTGACAAGATTTCAGAGAAACATGTTGTCAAAGACTGTTCAATCTAGTGAAAGAGATAGGCATGTTTCCATTTTATAGTTAGGGCTGGACAACAATTGAGATACAGAATAAAGTGTTACATGTATAAGAAAGCAAGGAACTCCTATCAGAGTTGAGGCTCTTCAAGATGGAGTACTTCACTTACTTACGTAATCTGGACAGTTACGATCACAAAAAATAGGACTTAGAAGAAAATATTTTGGGGGCTGAGGGAAGACAACAGCAGAGACCTTTAAGGGAGAAAAGTACAGGATGCACTGAGGAAAATTTAAGCAGACAAGGAATAGGGAAAAAACTATAACCAGAGGTAAATGGAAAAGTTGGATACGGAAAGAAAAAGTATTTATTTCTTCTCCTCAGGAAGAGTCAGAAAGTAAAGGACAAAAACTACAGATACATATCAACTAAGTGTAAGGCTCGATTTGGACATGACTCTTCCAGTACCCAATCTGTCTGCCAGCAAAGGCATCTTTCTTAGCATTGGGGGCTGCCCTCAGCAAACACAGGATGTTGTAAAAGAAATAAGATGGAGCAGGGAATCTTCCACACACCCGGACATCTGAAGACACCCAAACATCTACAGCAGATGCCTCAAGGACTTTGCCCACTGAGGCACAAAACATCCAGAGAACTTTGACCACTGAGGTTTTCTAAGATCTTCCTGCCTAATGTCCTTTGCCTTCTTTCAAGCCTTATTAAAAACAAAAACAAAAACAAAAACACTTCTCTTTGTTCCCTACAGATCGCCTTGTTGCCCTCTATCTGCGTGCGCCCAAGCACAATAAATTCCACGACACATTGCCTTTACACACACACACAAAAAAAAAAAAAAAAAAAAGGAGAAAAAAGAACAGTTACAAAATTTTCATAGATTGGAGAAAATTTAGAAAATGTGATAATGAAATACAGTTCCAGATCCTAGATGGGGCCTGAGAAGACAATTTGTGGGAAAGCTATTTATGGGAATACCTGGACAATATGAATAAAGTCTATAGTAATGTTAAGAGCATTTTACCAATCAAAATTATTTTTAAAAACTATAGTATGTTATGAAATAGTTTTCATTTAGGCAACACTAAATAAAGGGATGTATGGAAACTCTACTGAAAATTTTCAATGATTTTATAAATCAAATATTACTTCAGAAATAAAATTTAAAAATACAACCATGGTTATAATATAAATAGATGACAAAGCAGGGCATTAGCTAACAGTGCTCTTTAGTATGTTAAGGTAATACATTTTCTGGATGATTTAATGGATTTATTATATGAAGTTGACAGATCACTTTTGGCAAATTTAGTTATATCTTGGAGAGAGAAAACTGCACTGAATTATGGAATGTTGAAGTACTTTGGATTCTTAAGGTTAGAGAATAACTAGCTCTATTTTGCTCCTTAGCATCCTTAAGGTATCTCAGTGTTGGTCGTACAGTAGACTTCCAATGCCATGGGAAGGGTGCACAGGACGGGGAGAATAGTAGGGACAAGAAGCAACACTGCTTGTATTTTAATTCTGACTCAATATCTCACCAGCTGTGTGACTTTGGGCAAATTACTTAAACATCTATGCCTCAGTTTCCTTACTGTTAATCAGGTGGAGAAAGTTATTTTCCTGTCTCTTAAGGCTAGGGATAGTACCTATCCTTTAAAGTCACTAGAAAAGTTAAGTGAGATAAAATCTGGCAAGAATACATGTAGTGCCTGATACCTATTTTACCAAATCAGAATAAGTATTTATTAAATTTAAAAATAGAGTGAATGCGAGAAAAACAGAAAATAGAGTGTTAGAAACTCAAAATTAGTTTTCGGTTGGTAGCACACACAGATGCATTGTTTTAAAACACTTTACAAAGCAATATACAAACAAGCACAAATTAGCTTTGGTGAAGGTACTCAAAATGCCAAGTGAGGGAGTGACCCCAGTTAAGTGGTGTTAATCAGGGAATGCTAAAGATAAATCATTTTTTCATAAATACTATGTGTCTGATGAAGCTATCCTCAAGAGTACTTCATCATTTTTAATAAATACAAATTATGTTCTTTTTTGAATAGCTAACAACTCTCAGAACTAGTAGCAAGCATGAGCATCTGTTTCACATAAAAGTGTATTTGAACCAACAGCTTTTTCAAGTTCTGTAGCTTCAGAAGTTCTGTATGGCACCATCATTGCAATTATCACAGTGCTCAGTGATTTAACCTCAGTTCCCTATCTCTCTCTATATGTAATACAGTACTTCTATCTAGATAACCTTCTCTTGTCACAATTCTACAGTTTTTTAAATTAAAGTGTTTCATACTTTCCTTAAAATGTGTCCTTCTTCTCACATCATTGTTTTCAATTATATAGATATGTAACTGTATCATCATATGGGAAATTTTTTCCATTGATCTCAATAAGTAAACATTTTCATAAGTTTACATTTGTATATCGATGATAAAAAACACATGGGCAAGTGCAAGCATTAGGCTGAATAGTAGAATTACAAAAGTGAATATGAAATAAAAAAAGTTATTAAGACATTGTCCCTGGACACAAGAAACTATAGAGGAGAAGAAGCATACAGAATATTTCATCTCTTTTTCACACTACTCATCCTAATTACTACCAGGAAGACCAAAGTTTCTCATCCTGCTCAATGACCTGTGTGCTGTGTTGACACATGACATCTTCACCTGAGGATGTTAAAAGTCATACCCAATTCTCCAGTATTCTGGATATGCCATGGTGACTGGGAAAGCCATGTTTAACAGAGTCAGAGATGTAACTGCATATAGGAGGTTTATTTGGGAGAATCCCCATAAAAACAAAATGTTAGGGAATTAAGGAATAAGGATTGGACAGAAGGAAAATACCCTAAGACATATTCACAACACAGGCTTCCGCCAATCTTCTAGGGAGCCTTGGAGTTCGTGGGGCTTACAGGTTTTTCCCAAGTTGAGCCAAAGGAGCTGAATCTTTGTTGTCTTTACCTGCTACTTATTAAAAGTAGGCTGCCCCCAAAGCTGGGCAGCTACTTTTGATTTAAACCCAGGAAATGTAGTCAAAATTCATCAAAAAAACTGATTCGCTCATTTTTAAATCCAGGAGATGGATGGATTTATCTGTGAGTCTTCAGCAGGCACAATACGCTAGGTGTTGAAATAAGTGTTTTGATACTGAAAAAGGAGTAGGGGTGGCACAATATACCCACCATGTCATGGAAACTTGATTAGCCTTTCATTAGGGTGTCGTGACCCATGAAGGCTCCGACCAGCAGAGCTCCCAGGGGCAGGAACGCGTAGCCTGAGAGACAGTATGGGGATGAAGAAAAACACATACGCAGTTTGAAGGCGAGGGTGAGAGAGAGAGAGTTTATTGAGGAAGTGCAAAGGCTTATATCTCTTTGAGGGAAGCAGTGGAAGGGTCTAATGGGTGATGTAGGATCAGGATGGGCGGAGGTAGCACATGCTCAGACGCGAAGCTGGGTCATTTATGGCTCTCTACATATGCTCCTTTTTCTCCAAAAGAAAATATTGCTGACCATGAGTGTTTGTATGACCCTGAATGTGGCCTGTCTTAGGTTGTGGAGGTTACTGCAAGTCTTTTTTAGTTTTTATGCATTTGATTTTTCAGGCCTTACCCGTCATTGAGCTGACCACTAGCATCGCCAGCATTCCGGCGAAGAGTGGGGCTCTGTCTTAGGTGGTCCTGAGAGTGCTAGTGACTTGTAACTCCATCTTACCCATCATTGGCCGGCATTCTTATATGCTGGGGCCTCAATATCATCATAGGGTTCAGCTTGTTTGTATTTATCAGCGTCTGCCATAGCTAGACGCTGATAATGAACTTGGAGAGGTCTTTCCCACACAGGAGCAAGGGCCGTTTTGACGGAGGCGATAAGTCTCCTAAATAGGAGAGGACCAAGAGCCAAAACGAGGACCAAAACTATAAGGGGGCCTAAGAAGAGGGCAAGGTAGGGGAGAACAGTTGAGAACCAAGTGTTGGGGAATAAGGCTTGTGTTCTGGCTATTTCTCTTTTTTAGGGCATCATTTAATTTATCCTTAGCGTGTAAGACCACGCCGGAGGAGTCAGTATAGAAACAGCATTCTTCTTTGAGGGCCGCACAAAGGCCACCTTCCTTGAGGAAAAGAAGATCCAAACCGCGCCTGTTTTGGAGAACAACTTCAGACAGGGAGGTTAGTGATGTTTGTAGGGTGTGAATAGAGGTTTCAACATTTTTTAGGTCTTGGTCAACGGCCTGTAAGATGCTATTATATTGGGTTTGTCCAAGGGCCAAAGCCGTGGACCCAAGGGTGATTCCTGATGCGGTTCCGAGGACGAGAAGAGTGGTGGTGGTGAAGACCTCAGGTTTTTTGCGAAGGTGGGATAAAGTTAGGGGTGGATCTCTGGGGTCAGGATCGAGGGTGAGGGGATAGTTTGCTGGGTGAAAGGTGATGTGTGGGAGGATAGCAACGGTGACACATAGATCTTATTTTTCTCGGATTACCTTAATAGATATTTGTGTAGATAATCCAGTCTTTTGACATAGCCAATATGTAGGGGTGTAACAGAGAGAAAGGTGTTGGAGTCGTTGAGGGGGAGGGGCCGGTTGTCCCTCAATAGTGGGTTGTTGTACCTCCGTGATGGGGAAAGCGAGGTGTGGCTTGTCAAGAGGGGAGGTTGGAGGAGGGTTAGGTTTCTTAGGAGGAAGAGTAGGGGATTGGGATAGCTGAAGTTTAAATGTTTGATGTAACTTATCGGCAGTTTGTTCAAGGTCAGCAATGCGAGTCATAAGTCGGGCCATGAAGGCATCAGAGTCAGGGGAAGCAGGAGATGGGGGGTAGAAGGGAGGGAAGTTAACAAGGAATACAGGGGCTGTGAAAGAGGGGGCGGAGGGCAAAGGGCCAGAGTGAGTGGAATCGGGAGCAGAAAATGGCTGTGGCAGTTTGGTGCAAGATGGCGGAGGGGAGTTGTAGAGGGCGGAAGTGGGTGGTGGCGGGAGGTTAGGGTAGGAAAATGGCGGTGCGCCACAAGATGGCGGTCGCTCAGGGTGTCCCCATGATTGGGGATCACTCCTACAAGATGGAGGATCGTCTCCATGCGGAAGGGCGGAAGCAGTAAGAAATGGGGTAGGGGACGGGCAGCCATGTTGGTCCTCAGGTATGTCAAGAATCACGGAGGCGGGGGGGCTATGATGGGGGAATGAGAACAAAGGGAAGCCTCAGCTTGAGCTATAGTTTGTGCTATGTGGGGATCGGAAGGGCGAGCCTGTAACAATTCAGAAATTAATGTCCAATATGCGAAGGCAGTCACGGGGACTTTTTCAGGTCTGAAGACCCGGTAGTAATCTTGGAGTGCATAACCCACACGGCTCCAAACCTTCACATTGATAGTACCCTCCAGTGGAAACCAAGGGCAGATTTTATTTATAAACTCAAAGTAGGCAGTTAGGTGGGATTGTTTGATTTTGAGTCCCCGGGCTTTGAGGGCCTGGGAGAGCCCTGAGACAAAGAGCTCATGTTCACTGAGATTCTGTCCCATGTTACACCCTACAGTATGAAAATGCTTACCGTGATTCAGATGAGAGATGAGAGAGAGAAGTCCTCGCACGGATCACTGAGGGGGAGTCCTCATGGATGGGTCAAAGGCCGGCCGGGCACTCTTTTAAACCTTTGTAGGGTGATCCCTCATAGAACCTGTCATTCTCGAGCCCCACGTTGGGCGCCAAAATGTTGTGACCCGCGGAGGCTCCAACCAGCAGAGCTCCCAGGGGCAGGAACGCGTAGCCCGAGAGACAGTATGGGGATGAAGAAAAACACATACGCAGTTTGAAGGCGAGGGTGAGAGAGAGAGAGTTTATTGAGGAAGTGCCAATGCTTATATCTCTTTGAGGGAAGCAGTGGGAGGGTCTAATGGGTGACGTAGGATCAGGATGGGTGGAGGGAGCGCATGCTCAGATGCGAAGCTGGGTCATTTATGGCTCTCTACATTAGGGTTATTATCAGTAGTTAGCTATAACAAATGAAGCTACTATGAACATTCTTGTGTGTGTTTAAGGGCATACACTTTGACTTTTTAGGCAAATAGCTAAAAATGAGTGAATTGGGTTTTTTGACTAATAAAAATCAAGGAATCCTCTTAATACATATGTCTTTATTCATTCCCTATTTTGTACCATAGATGCATTTATTTTTATGCCAGTACCACATTATTTTGATTGCAGCCTCATGAGTCTCAAGTTCAGTTAGTAAGTCCTCACTGTTCATCTTTTTCAAAGTTATTTTTACTTCTACATTTCCGTATGCATTTTAAAGTCATTTTTTCAATTTCTATGATGCATTGTACAGGATTTTTGTTGAAAAAGGATATATATGAGCTTATGGAAAAATGACATCTTAATAGTATTATATGATTCAGAACCTGAACATAGAACATTTCACAATCTATTAATGTGTTCTATAATGCCTCTCGTTAATATTGTTCAGTTTTCACTGCAAAACTCATTTGCCTCAGATTTAGCCATAAATACTGTTTATTTTGAGGCAATTGGATATGTGATTTTAATTTTAGTTTCCAATTATTCACTACCAGTACATAGAAATTAATTTTTATATTGATTTTTAATTCTGTAAACATGTGAATCTCACTCTTGATGAATTTCTTAGTATTTTCTATAAAAGCAGTGTTAATCTCACCAGCCACCACAACTCCTTTTGCCCCAGCTCTACAGGCTCTTTTGGGCCAAAATTTAAATTTTGCAAATTTTTATGTTCTGCTTTTTGTTCATTCCACTGTACGTATGGCTAAAGGCAGCCAGTGGTACCCATGTCATAGACTGAATGTTCAGTTGCCTTGAAATTTCCTCTACCAGATCAATTAATTCATTACCCTTAATCTCAGTCACCTTCAAAGTCTCAGGACTTGGTCAAAATATAGTTAATCTCAGTCACCTTCAAAGTCTCAGGACTTGGTCAAAATGCAGACTTTTTTTGGTCAGAACATAACACACATGGCCTCTAATACAATCACCAATAGAGTTCTTATTCCTAACCGAAATATTCTCAGCCTGGCCTTTATGTACACATCACCATCAGGATTCTGGTCCTCTGAGCTCTGAACAGAATTGCTCATCAGGCTCTATTTTCAGCATTCTAAGTCTTCTACAACTCCCAAATTTTCCCAAGCTCCTCCCACAAACCAGTTCCAAAGGGTTACTAACCACACCCTAAGGTATAGTCACAGCAATGACCCTTCTCTAGTACAAATTTCCTGTCTTAGCCAGATTTTACATTGTTGGGATAAATTACCTGACACCAATAACTTAAAGGTGAAGAGGGATATTGGGCTCACAGTTTCAGTGGATTTAGCCTATGGTCAGCTGGTTCCAAGGCAAGAACATCATGACAGAATGGCATGCCATAAAAGAAATTCTGAGTTCATAGCAGCTGGAAGGCAGAGGAGATAATGCCACCAGGAAGAAAGAGGTGAAGGACCAGATATAGTTCCCAAGGTCATGCCTCCATCACCTTTGAAGACACAATCAGAAATCTGCTTTACTGACCCCTCAGGTAGCTATCAAGCAGTAAATTTAACCATCTACCTTAACCTCACAATTGGACATCCAATGTCTTTGCATAGTCTTCTGATGTTTGCACTCATGTCCCCAACACTACCTCCACTGTGTCACTCCTCTCAGAAATCCTATTCTTTCCAATAATTATAATGTGGCTGCTCATCCATGCAGTCACTTTTAATTAATCGAACACTTCCCCATAACATAGAGGTTAAGATCTGTCTTCTGCACATGTACCAATCTCATAAGGTGAAAGTAATCATTATGTACTGCAAGCATTTACTAATAAAAGTAAAAAAAAATAAAAATTAAAAGTATCATTATAAAAAAAATCTCTTCTGAATGCCTGTGATAATCAGTATAAAGAAATATCATGTGTAAATCAGTCACAAGGTAGGCATAAGCGTGGTTACCTTTGAATATCTGTTTTTTAAAGGATTCTTCATGAAAAAAGAGATATAGGAAGAAGAAAGCCCAGTTTGAGACAGTGAAAATCTCAATTGTAACTGGACGTGGGTGTGAGCTTGACCACTTCTTATGATGCATGTTAGAGAATTTATCACTTTCCTTCTGATTGTTTAGAAAAACCTGTGAATAACACACACACACACACACACACAGATCCACACATGCACACACAATTTTATGTACCAAGGATAAAATTTTTCAGAAATAATAAAGCCAAAACCCATTACAGGATGTAATTTTTTCAAACTGCTCAATATTTTACTGTTTTTCAAGACAACCACACTCCAATGGGGTATAGAATTCTGCACTAAAGTTTTAGTTCTTTTCTCTCCTCTCTGCTCCTGCAGCTTTTATAATTAGGCCACTTGGGTGCCCAGGAGAAGAATGATTACCCTTATTAAGTCATATTTCTCTTGATAGAAAGTATTGCCTCCGTGTCCAAGGCCACATGGAGGGACTTACTCAAATCTTTATCCTAATCCTATCACAAATATTTGTTAGAAAGAATGAAAGACAATGTTTTCTTTTTTAATTTATAAGAAAAAGAGTTCACTTTGTAAGAATTCAATTATAATCAGTATCCAAGAAGATGAATGTGACCTAAAAAGATAAGTACCTTTTTTTCTAAGCAAATTTGAAGTCCTTGGAAAAGCGTTAGAAGACAGATAATAGACAAATGGAATAGAAAGAAGTGGTGGACATTGGAAATAGTTACTTGGGGTTATGAGAGCTACTGCTAAATTCTTTTGAATGGTACAAATGGGTCCTCTTGAAGGTAATGACTATACATTTGTGATGGTAGTAATCTCCATGGTAATCATCTTGTAAGGAAATGAAAATGTAGATAGTCAAGACTGAGTGGGGGAGTTTGCATTGGAGTAAGTTTCAGACCTCAAAGGAGGAGGTGAGTAAAGTTTCTGCTCAGGATCTGACTGAAGTGCTAGGTCTATGGGGCATTCTTCAGAAACGAGGCAAGGAAAGTCGTATGTGTTTATCAGTTCCTTCTTCTTACTGCTGTGCCCATGCCTTCCCAGGGTTGATCACGCTGACTTGTAGTCCATCACTACTTGAACGTCCGTATCACAATGGAAATTAAATGGGGTGCCAGGTTAATCTTATTCCAACATTCTAATTAAGAATGTTTGCCTGTGAGATAGCTCAGCGGCATAAGTGCTTGCCTGACAAGTGCGAGGTCCTGAGTCTGACTCTCGGTACCCACATACGATAAAAGGGCTGGAGATACCGCTCAGCGGCACAGGCGCCTGCTGGCGCGCGAGGTCCTGAGTCCAACCCACAGTACCCTCAAAAAAAAAAAAAAAAAAAGAATCTCCCCCATACAAAAATGTTTAATATTTTTGCAGTGTGTTTTCAAAATACTCTATTTCTCTTATTTGCTATTTAAAACTCTTACATGAAATTTCTTACTCAATATAATGTTCCAGGTAAAAATATGATGAGGTCTATTAAATGTGTCACTTTAAGAAAGTAAGCTGGTTGATTCCGAGTCTTCCAGTGCAATTAATGTGAATCTTCTCTTTGGATCTACTACAAAAGAGGGACAATAAAACTGATTCTGTCCCAGTAGACAAAGTAGTTGGCTACTAAATTCTCCTCTTTATGATAAACAGCAGAGACCTAACCTAATTCTCCAGTCACTTCTGTACATATGCTCAGACAGGAAAACAGTGGCCATATACAGCTATGTGTAATCTATAAACTTATTAGAGCGCTTTCAATGTTAGCTCATGCCCATCCTAAAGAGAAAGCATATAGTTTTTATATTTTTCTCTGGATTTGGAAATGTCTTCTCGGAGGTTGTTGTCATTTCTCTCTTTTCCACATGAATAATGAATTGGGATTCTTTTCTGTATTATGATTTTAATAAAAAAATACTGTTAAAGAGTATTTAATTTAGATGAACCGTGCTAGAGGGGAAAAGGAATTATAATATCCTATAAATTATTGAAATTAGCCTTTGTTGAACACAGCTTATTAAGTTCTTTTCCTGTCTGGAAAGTCTGTATATGCTCTGTAGTCACTCCTTTTGTAATCTTATTTAGTTTTTGAGGTTTACCTAAAATGTTACTTTCTTCATAAATTTCCCCAAATATGGTCCCTCCCTCCTTTAAACTCAAGTGACATTTTGCATTTTCTCAAGCTAATGCCTAGTATATTATAAAATATTTATTTTTCTAGGCACTCTATCTCTTCATTTGAAAAATTATTAGATTGTTTCTGGTGACATTGTAAACATTCACATAAAATTAATGGTATTATTTTATTTTTATTTATTTACTTTTATTTCATTAAATTTATTGGTACATTTTAGGTATACATAATATCATATTCATTATAGGGAATTTGTACCTGTACATGATATGTTTTAATTCCTCTTTTTAAAAAAATATGGAATGCTTCACATATTTGCATGTCATACTTATGCAGGGGCCATATTAATCTTCTCTGTATCATTCCAATTTTAGTATATATGCTGCTGAAGTGAGCACTATTATTTTATTTTTGAATGAAGTTTTTATATGTCTTTATTATTTTAATCCTTGGTACAACTCTATTTGTAAATATTATGTTAAAGTCTATTATCATACTGCCTTAATTTATTTTGATATTTTAGCATAAAATAGTCACAGGCTTTATTGTTTGTTCCAAAATACATTAGATTTGTGTCTTTAGGCAACTTGTTTAATTTCTCTGAGCTTTATTTTCTTCATTGGAAGAAATTGTACTTATATGATATAATTTATATAGATCTATTTACATTATTTATCATCACTGTAAGAAATGAATATACATGAACTAACATGTAAAATGCCTACAAGTAGATATTAATATAACATCTAAGAACCTATAAGAAACCATTGTAAACACTTTTCACTATACATATTAGAAACCCAAGAGCTTTCAAAGCAGTGAGAAAGTTGTACCTTTCATGTATTTGCACTCAATTATTGCCAGGTTCCACACAGTTACTAGGTCATACACAATCCAAAATCCTGCATACTTGTACACTTTCTCTTTGTAGGGAGGCAAAATTCCATAATCTTAGATGCCATCAGGCACAAAAAACAGTACATTCAAGAAGATTAACAAGGGTACATGAACCTAATGGAGCCAAACATTATATAAATAGACATCTGTGACAGGGTGGAATGATAACTTGATTGGTTTTGGGATCTATACATGTGTTGGTAGAGCACACTTCTGGGTGGGTCTTGTTGGATCCTGGAGGCGAGCCCGTGGAGTCTATGTCTGGTCCCTTGCTCCTTTCTTCCTGGTAATGTTTCTGCTCTGCCTCCCAGCTAACATGAACTAAGCATCTTTACCCCTCCATATCCTTCCACCATGTTTCTGCCTTGGAGCACACCAAACACTGACTGAACCCTTTGAGACTGCGAACCAAATTAAACCTCTCCTCCATTAAATTGAAGATGTCTGGTATTGTGTCTGAGTTATGGGAAAGCAGACTAATAGAGAAGCTTTAAATCATGAAAGAAATATTACAATTAAATAAGTTACCAATAAAAACACTCATTTAATAAGTTCACTAATATAACATATAGATAACTTTAGGCAAAAAGTACTCAAATCAGATATAGTGATCTTTCCAGATTCTTCTGCTACCAATGAGAAAGATATTACACAGACAGTGCTGACTGGAAATGGGGTAGTATGTCTCTCACTGTGCACATTTTAACCTCTTTAATCATGTTTGTTGCAAGAAAAGCAACATGTCAAGAAACAGGGTTAGGGATTCCAGTCAAACACCATAGGTTTGACTGATGAGCAATGCTTGGCATTGTTAGATTATTAAACTCATTTGCAGGAAGGAAAAATGCTGTTGTACTTAGAGTGATAAAAACATCTGCAACTTGCAGTTCAATAGAGTGGCAAAGAAGATAGATTTCACAGAGTGTGGCTTATTTTGGTAAGTAGCAGGGCTCAAGTGATATTGATTGAGACAGACATCCATATCAACTTGATCTATATGGTGTTTTATTGCAAAAATATTTTGATTGATGGCTTTGGCATTCCACTGGCTTTAAATGATAAAACTGTAGTAGCTTTGTGAAGAATGGTAAAAGCTAATGTCACCAGTGTTAGAAGATTTTTGCAAAATGGAGAAATCTGAGGGAAACTAAAATAATTGCAAAACATATTTTGAAGTCAAAACAACTAGCACATACAGTTAGGAACAAATAGGCATTTTGGGAAGAAAATGATATATTTTCCCATAAAGGTCCTCATATTAATGAAGACCTAGAATTGGCAGAAATAGGAATAGGGAAAAATCTAGGGATATTTGATCCAAATAGAATTTGGCTCCTGGATCTTCTACTGTTTAGCTATATTACCTTGGGGATCATAGTTTGGGGAACATACTTATACTTCTTATACATTATACTTATACCTTATAATTCTAATCATCTTTTATAAAATGAGCACAAGATTACTTATTTCAGGACCTTGTTGAGAAAGAGAGATACCTTGTATGGCTAGCACAGTGTGGCTAGCCTGCTATACAGGCCCAAAATAAATGGTCAATTTTCATTTGTAGTTTTATTTTTACTTTAGTTGAAAAGTCCAATGTGAGTTCACATTAACTTATGGTTCCCTATACTAAACAGATATTATCTTAATGATACCTTGAGAATTAGGATCAGTAGAGAAGATTTCCTAATATACTGGATAAAAATCTGCATTTGTAATGGAGATGCATGCGTAACCTAACTGAGTTGTACGAATCTTGATGATTTCATTCCACTTTTGGATGAGCTAAGTGTTCTTCTCTGTCCCCTAGAAAACAGAACCTGTTCAAAGATTCACTTGTAGTTAAATGATATGGTTTTATTGTCAGAAATTAGGGGTAGAATTAGGAGGAAACTGGTGCTTCTACATAATTACTGTTGGACATAATTATTTAAAATGAAGTATTCCAAGGCCAAAATTATTTTTTGTTAAGTGTCCTTCAGCTTAGATTTAACAACTCCACAGAACAAATCAATCCACTTAATTATCTTGAAGTACTTTTGGTGACTTGTTTATTTTAAAATATTGAACCTGAACAGCACATTATTGGAAGTTCTCTAGGTATCTCATTCAAAGTAGGAGTTTAGTAGCACTTCTACATTTTTCAAGTTAACATTATTGCCACCTTACCTTAAGGGGAAAAAATCATAAAGTATCAATTGCCCATTTATCATTTTGTGGATGAGAACTTATAATCTCTTCTTCAGCGAGTGTTGACCCTGTTTGCCCGCACTACTGCAACAAGTCCTGCAGGTGAAGAGGAGTTGCGAGGGCATGCCACTGAGTCTTACTTAGCTGTTTTTGAAATCAGGGCTACACTCTGTTAGTTGATAGAAAAGATTAACCTATTCTAGCTATAATACATACTATATCTTTTTCAATAATTTTCATGCAAAACCATTTGTAGGGAAGTCCATTTCTTTAAACACTTTTAGATCTTATCATTTGGTAAAATCAGACAATCAAAATATGCTACATGTATATGTGTGTCAAATAGATATTCAGCTCTGTGACATCTGGCAAATCACACATGTTGCTCTATAGCTACTTTGGAGATGTCAGTTGTACCACATGACCCTCACTTAAGATAATATCTCATTTCTCAGTTTTAGAAATATAATAATTCATTTGAACAACTTACCTATATTTCTGTATTGGCCAAACTAAATTATGTAACAGATATAGCAGTTTCTTCTTTGTTTTGATTATTAAAACTCAAAAATAAACTTTGTTTTATGATTTTAGTTGAAAACTCCACTGTGAGTTAACATTCATTTTTTTGGTTTTCAATACTGAGTAGATACTACTTTAATGATACCTTAAAAATCAGGGTTCAAAGGGATTATTTTCCAATGAACTAGATAATAATCTCCATTTGCAATAAAGATAGATTGGTTCTTATCTTAAATTATTTTTATAAGATTTTATGGCACATTTTGTCTCCTAATCATAGGGCTATTTTTATATCATTTAAAAATTACATTATTTTTTTATTTCAGTTTATTAGTACATGTGTGTAGTCATAATGTTCACATTACCTGTGGGAAGTTGATACAAGTACATAACACATCTTAATGCCTTTTTGTCATTTCCTTGTCCTTCTCTCCCTGCCCCCTCCACTCATCAATTGTTCTCCTTCCTTTTTTGTACATGTTTTGAGTACATAATGTTTACATTACTTGTGTGGAGTTGGTACGTATACATAACACATCTCAATTCCTTTCCTTCATCCTTTATCCTTTTCCTACCTCCTCCTTGCCTCCATCTCTTGAGACCAATCTATCTCCTTACTTCCTATGTTGACAATGGTCTTTTGGTGGGTTTTTTTGGGATCATGTATATGGAGGATCATATCATCTGCAAATAATGGTAATTGTTCATGATATTGTGTCATGCAAATTTTTGCATTCAAATTTCTTTAATCATTTTACTTTCTTGTATCATATAGTTTTTGTAAGCAATTATCTTATCATTACAGAAATTCAAACTCTGTGTCTTACAACATCAAAACTGGGTACATAGTTGACTGACAGGAATATGAATGCATTAGTATCTGTGATGAGACCTGCTTTCCCTGGGCAAGCTTCTTAGAAAGAAAGACTAGGGCCGGTGAGATGGCTCAGCGGCTTAAGCGCCTGCCCGGCAAGCACAAGGGCCCGAGTTCGACTCCCGGATCCCACATACGAAAAAGGGGCCGGTGATATCGCTCAGCGGCACGGGCGCCTGCTGGCGTGCGAGGTCCTGAGGTCGACCCCCCGGTACCCACAAAAAAAAAAAAAAAAATAGAAAGAAAGACTAAATCATGGCAGAGGTACTGATGCTGATCCAATCTTATGGGACATGGGGTACCTCTAGGGGTTTATATAGGAATTTCCAATCAGCCAAACCTCAACTTTTGTCACACTGTCCTATAATATGAGACACTAGCTGCTCAAACTTCTTTCTTTTACACTAGATAATAGACCAGAAGTTCCGACTGTCTACTCATGCCCCATCCCTTTGCCTTTACACGAGTTTCTCCAAGTATATCCTCTGGACATTTAATTTTCATTTTAGTTTAATTCTTTGAGGACCTGAATTAACCGTGGTGATATCAAAAGTAGCCTGGGAAAATAGGCATTAAGTTAGTGCTTTAGTCTTATTTTACTTACTACTCATATAGTGAATAAAGAAGATTTTTAGTATTATATTAGGGACAGATAATTCCTGAAAGAGGATGTAGATTTGATTGTTAAAGATTTCATGAATGGCAGATTAGAAAAACAAGGGTAATGCCTTATAGGTAGAATGATTTGTATTACTTGGGCATTTGAAAGATTAGGGAAATACATTTAGAAATGTTCAACATTGCTGGCTATTAAAGGAATGCCAATTGAAACAACACTGAGATTCCATCTTACTCCAGAAAGAATGGCTGTTGACAAGAAATTAAATAATAATAAATGCTGGTGAGACTGTGGGAGAAAAGGAACACTTCTACATTATTGGAGGGAATATGAACTAGTACAACCAGTATGGAAATCAGTATGGAGATTCCTCAAAACTGAAACTAGAAATTCCATTGAACCCAGCTAATTCCCTTCTAGATATCGTTCCAAAAGAGTTAAAAACATTATATTACAGTGATACATGCATAACCATGTTCATGGTAGCACAATTTATAATACCTAAATTTTGGAAACAGTCTATATGCAAATCAACAGATGAATGGATAAAGAAAATGTGGTAGTTATACACCATGGAATTCTAATCTGCCATAAAGAAGGATAAACTTGACTCATTTGCAAAAAATGGATGCACTTTGAGACCATAATCTCACATGAAATAAATCAGACAACAAGCCCAAATATTGAATGGTTTCTCTTATATGAGAAATCCAAAATATAAATAAAGAGCAAAATAAAAGATAGTAGGAAGTAGGGAGATAGATTTTTCTCAGATGGGAAGGGGATCAAGAGATAAGGGAGGGGAAGAGAGGAGGGGCAAGAAAATGAGAAAAGAATTAAGATGTATTATATACTGTACATGTAGCAACTCACCACAAGATATATATTCATTATGTACTGCAAACACATACTAATAAAAATAAATAAAATATAATAAAATTAAATTCACCACACACACATACACAGGAAGAGGTCCTTAGGTCCTTCTGAGGAAAAGCAAGTATAGATGAGAAATAGATAAGGTAATCATAATACCCCTCCAGAGACCCTAAGCCTGGTCTACCTGTAAAGTCAGGGTATTGGTTATGAAAATGTAAACCTTGAAAATGGAGCAGGGTAAACCGACTGGATGTTGCTGGAGATTTTGGTTCTACAGAAATGACTCACCTCTTCCCAGTAGATACCAGCACTTTCTACTTCAGATTAATAAAACAAAGATATTTTCTTAAAATAAGTAACATCAGACCTTTCCCCTTGTTATGCATTAAATTATGTCATTCCCATTTTCTTATGTTGAAACCCTAAACCCAAATTTGACTCTATTCAGGGTCAGAACTTTAAAGATATATTTAAGTTAAGCCAACTCAAAAAGGTATAGCCTAGGTCCAACAGTGTTGGTGGCCTTATAAAAAGAAAAAATACATCAGAGATGTGTGTACCCAGGCCATGTCTGGCTATGAATGTATAAAACCCTGAAAATGGTGGCTACCTGGCATCACATTCTTCACCTAAGAATATTGCTTTCATCCCTATACTGAGTAACATGAAAGATAGATGGCCGTATGGTGTTTGAAATAGGAAATGGCTCTGCCACAGATTGTGGCAGTAGTAGAACTACCCCTGACACTTGGATAACATAATCTTGCACTCTCTTTGTATAGGAGACATCTTTGGTGTAAAAAGATTATGTGTAGAGTTTATGGAAAGCTCTAAATGGAGAGTCAGATAGTGGGTCCATGGGTACTGGAATAACTCTATGTTACTTCTGAGACCTGACATGATTATATTAGGGGATTTTGCAACATCAGAGAAATAACTACCTCTTGTGTATTTTTCATGTTTTCCTTTTCTTCTATAGCAAAAGGGTCTCTTTCTAAGCTACTGAAAGCCCACTTTGATTTTCATATTAACATCTATTTTTTAAGACTTTCAATTTCTCATTTTTTCCCCTGCAGTGCCAATATTATTTACTGAAAACCTGTTAATGGTGTAAAATTAGGCTTCTGGTTACGAAAATATAAAACCCTGAAAAAGGAATATGGTAAACTGAATGGACTTTCTTGGGGACTTTGATACTACAGAAACAACTCTTGGTTTGTTACTGGGCCTGAGAGTGATACCCTACCAGGAGGTAGCAAGTGATCATCTTTAATTGTACATCATGAATTGTGTTCCTTGGACATGTAAAGATACTATAGTTGGCTGCAGAAAATGTTCATCATGAAATAAAAATCGAACATCTGATAAGAAATATAATCAAGATTTGAACACATGAGTAAACCACATTAGCAAGTAGCCCAGAACACATTAGCAGGAAACAAAATGGTGCCAGTGCCTCTTCTCAGTGTTAAACTGATGGCTGCACAGCTTTTCTATGTAGCCGACTAAAGAAAGAGGGAAAAGCTTGAGCTTAGTTTGTGGTTAATTTAACTTAATATGTGATTGTTAAGTTGAAAATGACAGTGAAAACAGGATCTGTGGCTACATTTAGGGTGACTTTAAAAATAACAAAAAGAGTACACTTACCGAAGAATGAAGAATTTTGCACTATACAGTTCTTTAGCTTCATGTGGAACAAGGGCCTGAGGCTGGAATATATACAGATTCCTGTTCACTAACCAGTGGCCTAACTAGCTGATCAGGGGCCTATGGAGAAAGGGCTATGGAAGCAAAGACAAGCAGGACTTGGGTAAAGACATGGATAGACATATGGAGATATCCTGGAAGTGTATCTCCTGCTAACACTTCTGAAAAAATATCTACCATGATAGTGACATTGAACAAACGAGTAGAAAAAATTCTTGAATTCTTAACATTAGTCAGTCCTCAATACTGACCACCTTGGAAATGGAAATCTGTAAGGGTTTGCCACATCAGGAGAAATAGAGGCTACATTCATAGATGCATCAAGGTGGATTCTCAATCACGAAGACCTGTCTAACTATTGCTGCTCTTGAACCTCTTGCCACCTTTTGGAGAAGACACCCCTGCTAAGCCTTTGACATAGCACTGTTGTTGAGGAAACCAACTCATCATTTGGAGGCAAGCAGACACTTGGAAGGGCCAGTGATTCATTCTTGCAGGGACAGGTATCTGTTTCATCCATTTATGTATGGATTTGCCTTTCTTTTCAGTAGAGCCCCAGCAAATTTTACTACACAGTGATATGAGAAATGATTGATGCATAGTTACAGAATCCCACATAATATAACATTAGACCAGGAAGCCAACATCAGCCTGACAGAGGTACATGAAGAAGCCCATGATCCCAGAGGTTACTGGTCATATTACATATTTCACGAAGCATAGCTTTTTTCAATTCTTACAAACTTTAAACTTGAATATGTCTGAGCAAGCTTCCTCAGCCAAGGAAACAAATAAAAAGAAAAACAGAAGGAAGTTGGCACCATACATGGAATTAATCTTCTATCATGATTGTGTCAAAATCATGTGAACCAAAGAAATGGGGCCCACGCATACTGGTAATATACCAGAGAGGGCAGAGACTTTTATCTGCAGGACTTAGGTACAGGTGCTAAGAAATGGGAATGGGTTAATTATTGTTAGTCATGTTGGAAGGATTACCTCATCAAACTCTTGAAGGAAATAAGATTCTCCATTTTTGATAACAACTATGTGCCTTCCTAATGTTTACTTCCACACTCAGGGCTTAGTACTTAATTATGTTGGTCAAATTCCAGGCAAAAAGCACTTGGAGACTTAATTTCAATCTAGGGTTCTACTGAAAGAATAAAAGATTCATTTACATACACGATGGATTCATATTGTTCTTAGACAAAGTGCTATAATCTCTGGAGATCTGCCTCAGTCTGGTAAAGTCACCACATCAATAATGCAACGATGAGGCTATTAACAGAGTTTCTATCACATTTCATTTTCACATTCTATTTCCTCAGAGCTATTCTGGAATTTGATGATAGCACTCTCCATGGGGTCTTTGTACCAGTATTGCCGTGTTAATGAAAATATCTAATAAAGAAATAATTTTTTTGGTACTCTTTGGTTGAATTAGGGAACACCATATTCATGTGCTTAGAAAATACCATCTAAATACTATTTCTTTGTCCACATTGCTAAGAATAATAGTAAAAATAAAAGATATGTGATATTCATTATGAGATCTAAGAAATTGATAGCCTATAATCTGAAAATATAAGTAAGCATAAATGGGGAGAGTAAAAAATGCATTGAACACTTGCTGTAGGTATGGTGTTACACTAAGTGCCTTTACATGCTGTCACATTTAATTTTCACAGCTATTCCAAAGGATAGCATTTTCCTTCCACTCCAGGCCTTATATGTACATACAGCAAGATAGAGACAAAGAGAGGTAGAGACAGACAGAAACTTGCTTGCACCTGTTCTATCATGATAATTGGTAAGCTTTAATTTAAATTTCAATTAATTATCATATGACATTAGTTGCCATATTCCCTCTATTGGATGTTAATTAAAATATCTTTTAAGAAGACCCAAGTATGAAAGTGAAGCACAAAAGTGTCTTTCATACTTCTAAATTAAAAGGAAGCAATTATATTTTGATAAGAAAGCCAGGATTCAACTTATTGTCCAAAATAGGTTGGTAGAGAAACTGGACAATGAAACGTGACTGTGAAGAGGCATCTAGTGAATTGCAGTGTTTAGGTTTGGGCCATTGACCTTCAATAATTGGGCAGAGCATTTTGATTTTTGGCAATTTGTACATCTTTACATTAAATGAGGGTCTTTTAATTTTTCAATAGTTACTTAAATATTTTCATAAGTAATCAACAAAAATTTTGACTATTACTATGAACATCCATATATCTTCTAACTATATTTTACCACTAACATTTTATTACACACTGTTTTATCTTATATAGAATCACTAATCATTTTATTCACCCATCAGTCCATCTTTTATGGTGTCATTTCAATATAAAATTCAGACTGCTATGACATCCTGTTAAATACTAAAGCATGAATATTATTAACTAGAAAATGGTATTTTATAGCTTTTCTTTTAGCATATAATTTACATATAATTAAATGCACTGATTTTAGTGCATTCACTGAGCTTTGAAAATGTATACACCTGAATACACAAATCCTCATCAAGAATTAGATTATTATAACCACAAAAAGTTCTCTCATGCTGTCTCCTCGTCTGTCTCGTGTGTAATTTTTTAAAAAGAACCAGAGTTCTGATTTTTGTTTAAATTTTGCTTTGCCAGTTATAGGATTTTATACAAGTAGAATTATACAGTATGTGACCTTGAATTCTCTGAGATGAATTTATACAGCTATGTGAAATAATAGTTGGTTATTTCTTATAAATGAATATCGATACATTGTATAAATATAAATATGATATACTATCTGTTCTATTATTGCTACCAAATTTTGCCCATTTTAAAAACATATGACATAATTTTTTTTAAAAAACTACTTATGGGGCTGGTGAGATGGCTCAGCAGCATAAGCGCCTGCCTGGCAAGTGCGAGGGCCCGAGTTTGACTCCCGGAACCCACATACAAAAAAAGGGCCGGTGATATCGCGCACCGGCACGGGCGCCTGCTGGCGCGCGAGGTCCTGAGGTCGACCCCTGGTACCCGCAAAAACAAAAACAAAAACAAAAAAAACTACTTATGGACAAGCATTTTCATCATTCCTGGGTAAAAACCTAAAATTGGAATGACTGAGTCCCAATGAGAGTTACGTTTTGATTGATGAACTGGCAGAATTCATTTCAAAATGATCATATCATTTTATATTCCTTTTAACAATATATGAAAATTCTTTTTGCATTACATCCTTGCTAATATTCTGGTCTTTTAAGTCTTTTTAAATTTTAGCCATTCTAGTAGATACATATTAATATTATGTTGTGGTTTTAATTTGCATTTCCCTGAAAACTAGTGTTGCGTATTTTGTCATGTGTATTCATATTTGTGTATCATTTTCTGGTGAACCATCTAGTCACTGTTTTACCCTCCTCTTGGTTGGTCTGTCATTTTCTTATTCTTTATAGGAGAAATTTATAAAAAATGGATGACAATCATTTGTCAACTTTTTACCAATATTTTCTGTTAGTTTGTGACTTTCTTTTACTAACTTTGAAGACAAGAAATATTTTTAATTTTGCTAGTGCATAATTCAGTTTCTCTTTTATAGTTAGTTTCTGTGGCATACACGATGTTGTCTTTTCTTCTAACACACATCATTTTATCTTTTATATTTAAGTCTATGATTGTTTTCTTAATTTGTACATCACATAAATCTATTTCATCTAATTTCTCACATCAATATATTTAAGTATTATTTTATGATTAAGTGTACTATATTTACTAATTTTTCTAATTTTGACCCATAGATTATATAAAAATTTGTTGCTTAATTTCTGTATATTTCTTTTATATAGGTTCAGTGTTTTAAGATTTGCTAAGACTTGATTTATAGCTCAGTCTTATGGTCTATCTTCCTAAAATTAACTTACATACTTGAATATATTATATTCTGAAGTTATTGAGTGTCCTGTTTTTAAAATATCATTTAGGTAAGGATGGGTGACAACATGATTTAGAGAAACTATGTTTTACTGATTATATTTAATCATTTTTAATTAATTGCTCAGAGTGCTGATAAAATATTAATTTTGATTTTCCACATCTTATTCTAATTTCCTCAATATTTATTCTTGCATTTGAGGTCCTGATACTAATCTTAAATCTGTTCAGGATTGTTACATATACCCTATTAGTTGAGTTTTATCACTGTGAAATATTGCACTTTATTTATGACAATCTGTCTTCTCTTAAAGCCTTTTAAAAATGACATTCATGTAAACATTCAAATTAAGTATACTATTTGAATGAAATTACCTTATATTCTTTCAATCTGTCTTAATGTTTAGATTTCATCTTTTGAAAATAATAACTTCTGATGTCTTGCTTGTATATTACATTCTGACAATTTCTGACTTTTAATTAAAATTTTTAATATATTAATATTTAATGCAATTGTTGATATATTTGATATCTATCATTTTCAGCCTGTTCTCTTATCTCTTTTACTGATTTGTTCCCTTGTTCTCTTTTTCAAACCTCCTTTTAGATTATTTCGTTTTTTTTTTTTTTTTTTTTTTTTTGGGTACCAGGGGTCAAACTCAGGACCTCGCGCGCCAGCAGGTGCCCGTGCCGCTGAGAGATATCACTGGACCTTTTTTCGTATGTGGGTACCGGGATTCAAACTCAGGACCTCACACTTGCCAGGCAAGCACTTATGCCGCTGAGCCATCTCACCTGCCCTAGATTATTTCAATATTCTGAAAATATATTTTCAATTATATATTCCTTTTCTGCCATTCCTCTACATGCTTACTGATTGCTTTCATGTTTAATGCTATATCTTTAACTTTGCTATTATAATACTTCATCTAAACATTAAATCTGTTTAGCTCTAGTGTTCATTTTTTTATTTATTTATTTTTATGTGGGTACAGGAAGTCGACCTCAGGATCTCGTGCTTGCCAGTGAGCACTAGTGCCGCTGAGCGATATTACCGGCCATTTTTTTCCTTTAGGTGGGTTCTGGGAGTCAAACTCAGGACCTCACCCTTGCATCAGGCGCTTGTGCTGCTGAGCCATCTCACAGGCCCATGGTGTTCATTTATTGACATGTATTCTTTGTGCTTTTATCATATACATTTTCTCTTATATATTATAAATTTTAAATTACATTTTTAAAATTTGTGCCTTAAAAAGTAATTTGTATATTATAGAATTTAAGAGAAACATATGTATATATAGATACATATATATATATATACAAACATAGACATGCATACAAAAATAGACATATACATGCTTGTACACATAGTATGTGCACTAAGATTTTACCACTTCTAACTTTCTTCATTGGTTGTCAAAGATAAGAATTTTTATTTTAATGCTTTTCCTTCATACTGAAGAAATTTCTTTAATAATTCTTTTACTGCAAGTTTTCTAGCAATGAATTCCCTTAATTTCTTTCACTGAAAAATGTATTCAATTTTCCTTAAACCATAAATATTTTCTGGACAAAGAATTAGAGGTCATTATCATTTTTCATTCAGTGACGTTTCCCACCCATTCTACATGTTTCTGCTTTCTGTATTATGAGGCAATTTTTTAAACATATATAGACATACTTATTTCATGCATAAATTTAGACTACTTTTTGTATTTCATCCCTTTGTCATAAAGGAATATATATATGTAGTTTTGTTCATTTTTAAATTTCTAACATTGCTATAGTTTCTGTAGATCTTGATAATTACTATTTGCAAGCTATATTTTTGTTATTAGTTTGCTTTCACCTACTTATACATTTGCATATAATGTACAAGTTTATAGTCAACAAATGGTTGGATCTCATTTTTAATCTAATTCTCCAAACTTTACTTTTCTGTTTGGACTGGTCAATCTATTCATGTTTAATATAATTCTTGATTTAGTATATTTTTCAACATAATCATTATTTCGATACAGATCATTTCCATTTTTTATATGTACCTGTAACTTTTGGTCCCTGATTTTCTTTTTTTAATGCTTTCTATTTTACTAAACATATCTGCATGCCTTTTAAAATCCTCAATTTGTTTTTAATGTTTTAAATTTTTTTTATGGTTATTTCTGGGATTACAAAATGTACTTTTAACTTACCACAGTGTGCTTCAAGATATTGTAGAGGTAAATATCTTAAATTGTGTAGTCTTTGCACCATTAGAGCTCCATTTTTTTTCTACTATTTTGTGCTATTTCTCTCATATATGCCACATATTTATATCATAAACCTGTAGAGAGCCATAAATGACCCAGCTTCGCGTCTGAGCATGCACTCCCTCCGCCCATCCTGATCCTACGTCACCCATTAGACCCTCCCACTGCTTCCCTCAAAGAGATATAAGCCTTGGCACTTCCTCAATAAACTCTCTCTCTCTCGCCCTCGCCTTCAAACTGGGTATGTGTTTTTCTTCATCCCCATACTGTCTCTCGGGCTACGCATTCCTGCCCCTGGGAGCTCTGCTGGTCGGAGCCTCCGCGGGTCACAACATTTTGGCGCCCAATGTGGGGCTCGAGAATGACAGGTTCTATGAGGGATCACCCTACAAAGGTTTAAAAGAGTGCCCGGCCGGCCTTTGACCCATCCATGAGGACTTCCCCTCAGTGATCCGTGCGAGGACTTCTCTCTCTCGTCTCTCGTCTGAATCACGGTAAGCATTTTCACACTGTAGGGTGTAACATGGGACAGAATCTCAGTGAACATGAGCTCTTTGTCTCAGGGCTCTCCCAGGCCCTCAAAGCCCGGGGACTCAAAATCAAACAATCCCACCTAACTGCCTACTTTGAGTTTATAAATAAAATCTGCCCTTGGTTTCCACTGGAGGGTACTATCAATGTGAAGGTTTGGAGCCATGTGGGTTATGCACTCCAAGATTACTACCGGGTCTTCAGACCTGAAAAAGTCCCCGTGACTGCCTTCGCATATTGGACATTAATTTCTGAATTGTTACAGGCTCACCCTTCCGATCCCCACATAGCACAAACTATAGCTCAAGCTGAGGCTTCCCTTTGTTCTCATTCCCCCCATCATAGCCCCCCCGCCTCTGTGATTCTTGACATACCTGAGGACCAACATGGCTGCCCGTCCCCTACCCCATTTCTTACTGCTTCCGCCCTTCCGCATGGAGACGATCCTCCATCTTGTAGGAGTGATCCCCAATCATGCGGACACCCTGAGCGACCGCCATCTTGTGGCGCACCGCCATTTTCCTACCCTAACCTCCCGCCACCGCCCACTTCCGCCCTCTACAACTCCCCTCCGCCATCTTGCACCAAACTGCCACCGCCATTTTCTGCTCCCGATTCCACTCACTCCGGCCCTTTGCCCTCCGCCCCCTCTTTCACAGCCCCTGCATTCCTTGTTAACTTCCCTCCCTTCTACCCCCCATCTCCTGCTTCCCCTGACTCTGATGCCTTCATGGCCCGACTTATGACTCGCATTGCTGACCTTGAACAAACTGCCGATAAGTTACATCAAACATTTAAACTTCAGCTATCCCAATCCCCTACTCTTCCTCCTAACAAACCTAACCCTCCTCCAACCTCCCCTCTTGACAAACCACACCTCGCTTTCCCCATCACGGAGGTACAACAACCCACTATTGAGGGACAACCGGCCCCTCCCCCTCAACGAGCCAGAGTTACTTTCCCCCTAAACTCTCTCAAAGAAAACACACGCCAAAGGCCCCACCCACCAAAACTCACTTCTCCTCACCCCAGACCACCACCTCCCCTCTGCCCTCCACCAACCTCACCCGACCTTCTCATTTGTCCGTCACGCCCCCAAACACCCCTCCCTTCCCCCAGTTCACGTCTTCATCCTCTAAACACCCCAACCTAATACTATCCGTACCCTTCTCCAGCATGGAGGGCTCCGGTACCTGCACTAGTGGTTCCCCTATGACCACCCTGAGGTCACCCTGCTCTGCCCTATACCCCCTCAACGACTCCAACACCTTTCTCTCTGTTACGCCCCCTACATATTGGCTATGTCAAAAGACTGGATTATCTACACAAATATCTATTAAGGTAATCCGAGAAAAACAAGATCTATGTGTCACCGTTGCTATCCTCCCACACATCACCTTTCACCCAGCAAACTATCCTCTCACCCTCGATCCTGACCCCAGAGATTCACCCCTAACTTTATCCCACCTTCGCAAAAAACGTGAGGTCTTCACCACCACCACTCTTCTCGTCCTCGGAACCGCATCAGGAATCACCCTTGGGTCCACGGCTTTGGCCCTTGGACAAACCCAATATAATAGCATCTTACAGGCCGTTGACCAAGACCTAAAAAATGTTGAAACCTCTATTCGCACCCTACAAACATCACTAACCTCCCTGTCTGAAGTTGTTCTCCAAAACAGGCGTGGCTTGGATCTTCTTTTCCTCAAGGAAGGTGGCCTTTGTGCGGCCCTCAAAGAAGAATGCTGTTTCTATACTGACTCCTCCGGCGTGGTCTTACACGCTATGGATAAATTAAATGATGCCCTAAAAAAGAGAGAAATAGCCAGAACACAAGCCTTATTCCCCAACACTTGGTTCTCAACTGTTCTCCCCTACCTTGCCCCCTTCTTAGGCCCCCTTATAGTTTTGGTCCTCGTTTTGGCTCTTAGTCCTCTCCTACTTAGGAGACTTATCGCCTCCGTCAAAACGGCCCTTGCTCCTGTGTGGGAAAGACCTCTCCAAGTTCATTATCAGCGTCTAGCTATGGCAGACGCTGATAAATACAAACAAGCCGAACCCTATGATGATATTGAGGCCCCAGCATATAAGAATGTCGGCCAATGACAGGTAAGATGGAGTTACAAGTCACTAGCACTCTCAGGACCACCTAAGACAGAGCCCCACTCTTCGCCGGGACGCTGGCGATGCTAGTGGTCAGCTCAATGACGGGTAAGGCCTGAAAAATCAAATGCGTAAAAACTAAAAAAGACTTGCAGTAACCTCCACAACCTAAGACAGGCCACATTCAGGGTCATACAAACACTCATCGTCGGCAATATTTTCTTTTGGAGAAAAAGGAGCATATGTAGAGAGCCATAAATGACCCAGCTTTGCGTCTGAGCATGCGCTCCCTCCGCCTATCCTGATCCTACGTCACCCATTAGACCCTCCCACTGCTTCCCTCAAAGAGATATAAGCCTTGGCACTTCCTCAATAAACTCTCTCTCGCCCTTGCCTTCAAACTGGGTATGTGTTTTTCTTCATCCCCATACTGTCTCTTGGGCTACGCGTTCCTGCCCCTGGGAGCTCTGCTGGTCGGAGCCTCC
The DNA here is from genome assembly GCA_028451465.1 of Erethizon dorsatum. Lineage (NCBI taxonomy): Eukaryota > Metazoa > Chordata > Mammalia > Rodentia > Erethizontidae > Erethizon > Erethizon dorsatum. The sequence continues at coordinate 40,332,748 of CM051825.1, forward strand.
GCGGGTCACGACATAAACCCATTAAGGAGGTGTTATAATTTTGTTTTAAACTATCACATGATTTAAAAATACTAAGACACTACAAGATGTATACACACAGTCATCAATACTTTCCATATACAATATTTACAATTTCTTATGTCTTGTGGATCTGTATTACCAAGTGGAGTTTATTTCTTTGTGGCCTGACAAATGGCTTTGGCATTTCCTGTAACACAAATCTACTAACAATGCATTCTCTGTTTTGTGTTCTGGTAAATCTTTAATTGACCTTTATTTTTGAATGACAGTTTCACAGGATCTAGGATTCCTGGATAACATATAGGAATTTTTCTTTCAACTCTTTTAGTATTTTATTGACCTACTGTTTTTCTACATTATTTCTAATGAAAAAAATCTTGCTTATTTCAAGATTATGTTTTTCTTGGCATTGATCAGATTGGGTACGATGTATGTTTTCTTTGTATTTATCCTATTTGAATTTAGGTGAGCATCCTGACATTTTAATTTTTTCACAAATTTTTAGGTTTTAATCATTGTTTCTTCAAATACTTTATCTTTTCTTAGTTTTTCTTCCCTTATGGAATTCCCATTGCACATCTTTTAAAAAATTTGCCATTATTACACTGATGTTTGAAATTTTCTTTGTTTGTTTTCAATATTGTTTCTGTTTTTTGGGTTGCGTACTTCCTATTAATTTATCTTAAATTTCATCAAATCTTTCTTCTACTATTTCAAGTTTCTTAAACTAATTAAAGCATTAAAAATTTTAGTTATTAAATTACTCCCCTCTAAAATTTCAAACGTTTTGTAATTACCATTTGCATACTGAGAAGTATATCCTTTTACTTCCTTAACATTGATATAACAGCTACACTTATGTATTAATTATCTAAATCTAATACTGTGTTTGGACTCATTCAGTTCAACTTTTTTTTTCAGTACTAGGAATTGAACCCAGGGCTTTTTCCCTGAGCTGCATCCCCAGCCCTTTATTTGTTTTTATTTGGGACAGGTTCTCAGTGACTAAGTGGCCCACACTATGTTTACCCTTGCTTTCCTTCTGCCTTAGCCTTCAGTCAAAGTCATCCTTTATTCACTGATGATTAGCAGACTGTAACCATTTGTTTGCATTTCTAGTACTTTCTGCCAGAAAATGAGCATTATAGATGATATTTTATAGCAATTCTGAATTCTGTGGGTTTTTAAAAAATTTAATATTATTGAAATCTTTGTTTTTTGTTTTAGTACACGAGTTTAAACAGCAAATTTTGTTTTGTTCAGATATGCAGTTGCTGGTATCTCTGCTAAGTTTCTCTGAATTTTTATTTTATGGTCTTTTTTTTTCTAGTGCTAAGAATTAAACCTAGGACTTTCCGCTGAGCTATATTACCCAGCACTTTAAGACACATTTTTTTTTTTTTTTTGAGACAGGATCTAGCTAAACTGCCCAGGTTATGCTTAAACTTGAGATCTTCCTGTCTTAGCCTTTTAAGTACTTGGATGACAGATATATGCCACCATGACCCACTATTTTTAGTATTTATGCATAAGTGTCTACCATGTGTCTGATTTTTACTAATCATCCAATAATTTGGGCAGAAATTTTGCTCAAGTTACTTCAGTTCTGAAAGACTTTCTTTGCTCTCTGAATTTTATGTAGATTACATAATGAATTTAAAATGGAAGCCAGTTCTTAAGTCTTTGGGGTATCTCTTTTACCTGCCTGGCTGATTCATAATTCTGCCATTGAAAGATCTCTCCATTAAATTACTTGCTGGTCCACTACCCATCCTGAGCCAGGACCACAACCTTGGTCTAACTTAGTTATAGGGTATTTCTTATCCATAGCATTGAAACAGCTTAGAGAATAAAATACAGCACTGTGTTAGTCAGCTTTCTGTAACTATAACAAATGCCCAAGATACCAAACTAATAAAGAAGGTTCATTTTGGCTCACATCTCTGGAAGTTTCAGTCAGTAATTGGGCAGATCCATGGCTTTTGGGCCTATGGTAAGGTAGGACATTATGGCAGGGAGTGCTCAGAGGAGCGAGCCATTTACCTCATGGATGGGGATGAAAATAAATGTCCAGAGAACTGCAATGAATATGACTCACAAGCACCTAACTTCTCCCCTAAGTCCTGCTTCTTAAATGTTCCATCATTTAAGAATGCTTCCAATAGCATTTTAGGCTGGGTACCAAGCCTTTAACACATATGCTTTTGGAAGACAATTAAGACACGAGCTATAGCAATCACTTGTAAAACTTCAGTCAGCACAACAAAACCTGATGCACTACTGGTCAAAGATGAACAATTAGTTATCCTTCGGTGGTATATTACGGAAGAGCAAAGACCCAAGAGTAGAACTCTTAGCTTCATTGGTACAAATCAGTCAATCTCAAGAATCTTGACATTCTTGTTACAAAAGCTCTTTCAACTACTCACCATAAATAAAGAGTTTTTTTTTTTTTTTTTTTTTTTTTAGTCATGATGTTTTTGAGACATTTTCATGTTTGAGCATCCTTTTCATGCACATTTTTCCTTTGCTGTTATTGACTTACTGAATTAGCCAGAATTGTGATCATCCCTGGCATAAACTCAGTAAAAAGTACTTGTTTAGAGTATGCACCGTTCAAGGACTATTTCTATACACATGTAATAGATAACATCACAAATGAGGTGAAATTTTCTCAATACTTTTGAATTTTTTAGAAATCTATGGTTGAGAATATTCCTTTATTGCCTCTAGTTCTGTAGTTCTGGGAACTTTGCATGATACAAAGTTGTGCTTGAGATTATGTTTTAAGGACTATGATATCTCGATAGGTGTAGAAGGAATAATAATCTAATTCTCCTGTGAAGTCTCACAATTTAGAATTATTATTATTATTATTATTATTATTGGTTTGTTTGTTTTTAAACAGGGTCTCCCTGTGTAGTTCAGACTAGCCTTGAACTCACTGTGAAGCTCAGGCTGGCTTCGAACTCATGGCAATCCTTCAGCCTCAGCCTCCCGAGTGCTGGATTGCAGGTGTGCACCACCACACATGGCTATTTATAATTATTGCAGACATTAATTTGCAGATCTAGAGGGAAGTAAAATAGTAATGACAAGAATTTGTCTTGTGGTATCCTCATTATACATTAGCCATTTGGATTTTCATATTAGTGAATTTCCTTTGCTTATAAAATTTAAAATGTTAATATGTAAAAAAACTTTCCTACAACAATTATTCTATTCCTCATTTTCTATAATCATAGAGATTATTTGATTGGTGCAACAAATCAATACATAATTTTTTCTCCTTTCATTTTATTTTTGAGAAATAAAAGAACAGGGAGTATGTTGCATGGCATATTCCCTAAGAGTGGAGTTTATTTGATGTCTGAAGACAAGCTTTAGACAATTTTGTACCACTATGTCTTGTTATGTAAGTGAATAACACTTCAACAACTTCAACTCTGATATTGTTTTTATTGGCTCAAACTTTATATTTTATTTTTAAATTATCAAAAAAATACGTTTAACTGAAAGATAACACTGTATCCTTTGGTTATACCTAGAGAAGTAAAAATTAAATTGATCTATCCTAAATCGCTTTCAGTTTGGTATTGGGGACTGTTTTACCAGCGGATATATATATCAATGTTTTGTCAATTCAGCCATTTGCTGTACAATTAATAACACAGTTGAAAATTGTTCTTATCATTTTAGGGAAAACAAAATGCATCAATTATAGCTTATTTGGGTAGTTGTTTAAAGTAGAACATGGGATAATGTCATAAATATTGTCTCATTTTGTCCTGAAAACTATTCCAAATAGAAATTTTTGTAAAAATATTGTCGGGAAAATCATGCAAAGCTTACATGTGTTAATACTACTGCCTTCATCCACCATTAAGATAAACACCTTGCGTGCTACCATACCATGAATTAAAAGAAGAATGGCTGTTTTTTAAAATTATCCACTTAATTCAATGACCTATAATATTCATTGCTGAAGCTGTTAAATTGTTTTATACCTTTCTCAAAGTACAATAGAAGTTAATAAATTTTAGATTATAAGAATGATATAGGGGTTCAAATACAACTATGAAGATCATAAATAATATTTAGGTTTCATCCATGTAAAATAAGATGTGGAAATATGTTTTGAATATAAACTAAGATTTAATTTGTTTTATGTTTATTGTTCATTTTATATAAAACCTGTTAGTAAAATTAATCTGTATCATTATTGTCCATTCTCTTTCTTTTATAATTATTTGTTTTACCTTTTTTAGCAACAGGGTTTCACTATGGATTTCAGGATGGCCTTGAACTCATTTAGCCCAGGTTGGCCTTGACCTCCCAAAGAACCTCCTGCCTCAAGCTCCTGAGTGCTGGGATTATAGGCATGTGCCACCAGGCCTAGCTTCCTTTTATAATTATTTTAAAACATGAAGTGCTCTATTTGGCTCTTTTGACTCATGATATTTTCTTTTTTTTTGTGGGTACTGGGGGGTTGACCTCAGGACCTCGCGCGCCACCAGGCGCCCGTGCCGCTGAGCGATATCACCGGCCCCATTTTCGTATGTGGGTTCTGGGAGTTGAACTCGGGCCCTCGCGCTTGCCGGGCAGGCGCTTAAGCCGCTGAGCTATCTCACCGGCCCGACTCATGATATTTTTGTTAATTTTAATTTTATAAATTAAAATTTGCTATGTATTCAGTTGCCATTAACAGTGACATATAACAAGAAATTCATTAAGCTAATATGCACATCATAAATTTATTTGTCTGATTTATGCAGTTACTCAGTTTTCCCCTCAAAGAGGTTCTGCAGATGTCTTAAATGTCTATATCTGTGAAAATTATATTAAGATATCTTGTAACATTCCTTGGGAATTTTAATTAGTCTGTTTTTTAATTTTTTTCCAAGTGTGTTTCTTTCATGACATTTTCTACTTTTTCCTATGTCTAAAACTCATGCACCGTTATATAACTCAGAGTCTTTGGACTTTTATTGTCTGAACTCAGGAAGTCATTTATTTATAATATTTATTTATAAATTTATTTATAAATGACTTCAATTTTCCCAGTCATATGCTAGTTTATCCTAGTTTAAATCCATAGTATCATGGACCATTTTTTAATAAAATTCTAATATACATGGTGAAAATTAAGGGTACTTTTAATATATAATAACTGAACAGTAAAACTATTATTTTAATTCTATTTATCTTAAAATATTTTAATATTTAGAGATGTTGAAGACAAAGTTATTTGGCCAAATGGTTAAATGTCAAACATTAATTTCTAGAGAACCAAAAAAGAGCTCTTATCAGAGGAAGAGTTATTACGAAGTTTCCATTTTATATTTATAAGCCTTCAATGGTTGTTATAGAACTGAAAATATTACATAATTTATATGTTCTTAAAAAGAACAAATTGGTAAGTAGGTTGCTACCAAATATTTGTTAAAAATCTGCTTTGTGGTAAACACTTGTAAGACAATGGAAAGATATATCACGAGAGAGAAAATATTTGCAAAACACATATCTGATAAAAATACACAAGAAGCTCAGAAATAAATAAGAAAATAAATAACCTAATTAAAAATGAATAAGAAATCTAAACCGATACCTCAACAAAGATATATGGAAAGGTAATAAACATATGAAAGATGCTCAATATCATATGTCATTAGTGTATTGCAAATTAACACCAAAAAGCACTACACACCTATCAGAAGGGCTAAAATCCAAACTATTGGAAACATCCGGTGCTGGGAAATGAAGAGAAACAGAGGATCTGATTCATTGCTGGTAGAAATAAAAATACAACCACTTTGAAAGAGCTTGGACATGACTTACAAAGCTAACCATGGTTGCCTTTCTACTTACTTACTGAGTGATTACTTGTGTTAAGAATCTCCACATGATTATTTATAGCAGCTCTTCTCATAGCAACCACACCTAGAAGTACCCAAGACACTCTTTCAGAGGGGAAGAGGTACACATATTGTGGTATAACCTTACAATGGAATATTATTTAGTAAAAAGAAGTATTGAACTACGAAGCCATAGAGTGTGAAAGGTTAAAAGGGGAAAAAAAAACCGTTAAGTTCTTTCAGCGCTATCACTTCTATTGATTTAGAGAAGATGATTATTTTCACTAGCAACATTCTGGTCTAAAAAAATACAGGTGTCTTTATTGTTGTTGGCTGAAAATGACATCCAGTTCTGGTATCACTTCTTTCCTGCCAATTAGTATTTGCTATTTTGTTTGTGGTTTCCTGGAATTTTTAAAAATACGACTGATTTTCACAATTAATTCCCATAATTAAGACTATATTGGCCTTTTCTAAAGACAAATCTGGAAAACTACCATGAGCACAGTTTTAAGCAAGGGGTGGTATTTTGAAAGAGATTAATGATGATATGTCTTTTACTACAAATTTTTAAATTTAAACACTATACTTTTCAATCATGCTTCAATGATTTTCAATCAAACTTCATCTTCTCAAATCTCTTAAGAATAAACCCTTAAACATGTAATCCTTGAAGAGAATTGTATATACATGTGTAGTGTTAAGTACTAGACTGCTAATTTTATAATCATTTGATAGTTTACTACTATATAAGTAATATACATTGAATGTATACAGTGTATCTACAACTGTACTAATTGTTCTTTGCATGTTGTTATACTTGGTCTTAAAACCACATTGTGAAGTACACGTTATTATTGCAACAATATTCCTGATGGAGAAAATGAACTTAAAATAGTGCACTTTCCACTATCACATAAAATTTAGTATTAAAAGTTGAATTTGAGGCCAAGTCTGATGACTGCACTATCTAAAGTGAGAAAAACACAGATGTCAGGTATATTCATCAATATTATAAACACCTTGCTCTGTTTCTTGCTAAAGATCTTGCTAAACATTTTGCTTTCTACTCTGTTATTGTGATCTTTGAATAGTTGTTTAATAAGTAGCTCACTTTAGATTTTAAAATGTTTTGTTTGCAATTCTTACTCTTTTCTATCTAAGGAGAAAAGTTACACAAAGTATTCTATGCTGCTCATCATAGGCTTTTACAATCTCTGTTCTCCCTTTGTTTTACCTCGTCCTCCCCACCTCTCTTCCCATATGTATGTGGGATCCCTGACTGTACTCAGTTGGCAACAAATAAGAAATAAAATGTTACAACTTGGAGTTATAGATTAAGTAATTCAGGACCTTTCCACTTCTTAAAATTTCATTGCTCATCACATAAGAATTCTCCTTAGTGACTTACTCTTGTTAATGGAAGATGTTTTGTGATTTGAACGAGCAGCCACAAGTACTTTATTCCATCCATTGTTTGTCCTGTATAAATATCAGCTTCATTTTCTGTTGGCTAAAGGGACAGGAAGGAGGTGGAACATTTCAGATTGTTACATTAGACTGGGGACAATCTAATGGTAATTTCTCAAACAAGGAAAGTTAGATCTGATATTGTCAAATTTTGCAACATTACTGATTTCATCTTTTAGCAGATTGTCAAGTGAGGCACTTTGCACATAATTCTTCCTGGGTCATGGTTTGCCATTTTATGAACCTTTTTTATTCACTTGAAATATTGTAGTCCAAGAATACATTCAAGAGGATACTGTAAGTGTTGGTGACCCTGATTGCTGTCTCCCAACCCATGGCTGCATGGCATAGAAAGGACAGAAACTGAACTCGGTAAGGAAAGTTACTTTTATGATGAAATCCACATATTAAACTGAGTAAAAGGAAGGAATGGTGCAATGCCTTCTCTCTCCTCATGTTTATCCTGAACTCTTAGAATTTGACAATTGACAACAATACCACAGAGAGAGACATCTTTTATTACCTCTCTGGATGTTTCTATTTCTTATCTAATACTGGCCATGATGTGAATTCCTAATCATTCACAAATTCAAATCTGTGTACTAAACAACAAATATACAAAACAAAAATAATATTGGGTGGGACAGTTTGTTTCCCTATCGGTAAAGTCATTCTAAATAGAAAAAATGTTACAATTTATTACAGTACATGCAGGTTTAACAAACCCCTTTCTCCAGCTACCTGTTCCCACCCACTCTTTACTGGGAAGATGGAGGACGTTGCTTCATTGCTGTTGGCAGCACTGGAACCAGACCTTGCACTGAGCCTGCCCTGACATCAGCGCTACTCTCATCAGAGGATGAGAGTAGTAGTGGTGGCTGCAGGAATAATTTTATCCTCTGATGTTTGGGTGGGTGAGCAAGGATTATCAAAGAAGCTTTTGCCACCCCTTTCCAAATGTCTTAGGAAAAAATGAGGATTTTTCGGTACTTTTTTTTTTCTTTTATATCCATTGGTGACTCCCCATCAAGGGTTTCCCAGTGTCTAGGGACAGAGGTAGAATAGAAAAAAAAAAAAAAAAAAAAAAAGGCAAGATCAGCGAACTCTGCCACATTGTTCCTCAAATCCCAAGAACCCTAAGCAGTTTATCTTCTTTTCTCTAGTTTTTCCTCTGCTTGTTTTATGTATTATGTTCAGAGTTGTCATCTGTGCTTAATAGGATTCATAGGGAGAAATGTGTCTATCTCTTCTAGTCCAGAAAAGGAAGTCCAATAAATGCATTTAAATAAGTTACTAATAACGAAAAGGAAACACTGTTTCTTTGAATGATATGTTGGAGAATGGTATGGGAAATGGTATCTCACACATATACCAGTGAAGACATAAATTAAACATTTTTGTATGAAAATCTTTAATAATTCTTGGAACTTTGGATTCAGGATATCCATGTCTTAAAATTTGTCTTAAATATAGAGTTGTAAATATTGGTATAGAGGGATTTTTGCATGTATAGTAACTAATAATATTACTAACTTAGAAAAAGGCAATAAAAATATCCATAGTCTTTGTAAGAAATAAAGACCCTGTCATGTTTTCTGTCTTGCACCTTGAGTTTTATGGAAGTTACCTAAACATTATTTACAGATAAATGTCAACACTATGGGAAGATCACAAGCTTGAGACCGTCTGGGAAATTCAACAAGATTCCATCTCACAAAAAATTCATTTTCTGTCTCTATCTCTCCATTTATAGTCATAAAGAGTAGCAAGTGATGTGCCTTTAATTACTCTTTCTTGCTATTATCCTAATTAATAATGATTATATCTTTTTATTCCAAAGGCAAATAATTTCCAACTAGGAAAAATATTTTATATTTGATCATTTGCTTTCCTCAAAATTTTCTGTTCTCTTCTTCTGCATATTTTATTAAAACAGTTCTTATAACTTTATGCTAACTTTCATGTATACTTATTTACATTTGTGAAAGAAAGATTCCATTGGTGTTTTCTACAGACTAAAACTAAATATTTAATTTTTGCAGTATATATATATTTTCTCAATTTCAACTGGATTTTCTTTCCTTATAGTTACCTTTTTTTATGCTACTGATTTGACTCAATTTTTGGCTAATTTTAATATATTTATTAATATTTATAATATATATGAATTAGTGTGAGTCAAACCACCACTGTGTCAAGGGATCTTTCAGGAACAGACATTTCTTTAGGGTCTCAGGAACATAGACTTTCTTTAAGGGTGTGATCTGGAACCAGGTTGAAGGGCAAAGGACATCTGTAATTAGTAAAAAAATAAAGGTTTTTATTCTGTGGTTTAAGTCTTCTCTAGGATGGAATAAAATATTTCAACTATCTTGTACTTTCTACATGTTTTTGGAAGTCTGGAGTTACTTTCCAATATTCTTTGCTTCTTTTTCTGGCTCATTTGATGCTTTTGAATTGGTAATATACAATATTTATATTTCAAGTGATGTATGAGAGGCTGGAGTAAAATTTTTTATTGTATGAGAAGCTCTTATTAAAGTTACAGATAATGTTATGACTCTTTTTGCATATATCTGATTTTAATGTGGTTTCACTGATACATGCTATTGTTCTATTATTAATTTTTTTTTCTCAGTTATATATACACACCCTTGCTCTATATTATGACTCTCTGCTTTACTATTCATCATTTCCAAGATCAAGGGTAGCTTCATTCAATTTTTTCTATGAAACAAGTGATCCACCAATAATATCTTGTAGGCAGGGGATATAGCTCAGTGGTACAGAGCCTGCCTGGTAAGCTTGAGGTCCTGAGTTTGATTCCAGGTACTGAAAAAGAAAATCTTGTAATTGCTAAAAATATATTCATGACCGTGAAATGTATGTAAAGGGTATTTTTTGAGATAATAGAAACAGAAGGATGATCAACAAAGATATTAATTTGTCACCTTCATCAATAGTTTTACTTTTCATAAAAGTTAAGATTACAAGAATATTGTTTCCTATATTAAGGGTTCAGGTCAGACCCAGACACTGTCATGGGTTTGATGAATGAGACCCGGTAGGTTGCTGAGACCATTGCATGTGCCAGGAATGCTAACAGTAACTTCTGACGGATCAGGAATATATTTAATTATTTGCTCTTGAAGCAAATAATTCAAATAATTCTTCAAAAGGAAGATTTGGGACTTTCTAACTTTGCTACAGTGTCAAAATCCTGTCTTTTATTTCCCCCTATTGCTTTTACAATCTGAAATCATTACTTCAGAATATCTGTCATGGAACCAACTTTGCCATAACTCCTCTGAATGTCTACTTGCAGGCTTTCCTCTATTTCCACTTTCAAATATCCAGATATCTGTACCCAAGGATGTTTCCTTGTATTAAACCATAAGACACCATTACCTAGAGATTGACTTTTTTTAATAATAATTAATCTTTCTTAACTTCTACATTCATCATATAAATTCTTACATATAAATATAGTTCCTTTGTTCAATATATGGTTAAGAGTACTCAGAATAGTTTAGTTCAAAGTAACAAAAAGTACTAGTACCAAATAATTTGCAGCTGTTTAGAATATATCCCAAAAGTCCATGGCTTATAGGTTGGTCTCAAAGGAGTTATTTTTTGGAGATTGTGGAAATTGTGAGAGGTGACCCTTAAGGGAAGATCTTTAGGTCTTGAGGTTGGACCCTTGAATGGCTCTTCCTGTCTTTTGCTTCCTATCCATGAAGTGAGCAGTTTTGCTTTGCCATGCATGCCTCACAATTCCCATTCAATACTTTCAACAGGTCTGAATGCAATATGTCTACTTGATCATGAACTGAAACCTGTAAAACTATGGATCAAAATAAATCTTTTCTTTTTATAAATTAATTACCTCAGGTATTTTTAATAATAATGGAAAGCTTACTAACAAAAAGTTTATTACACTTTCTCCAAACATTCCTTATAAATGACAGGTTATCTCAAGGGATCACTGTGGTCATGAAGAATTTGGTATGTTGATTGTGGAAGTAGTTTCATAGAATTACAAAGAACAACAATTCAGAGTATTACACACACACACACACACACAAAACACATAATTAATCATAAGTATGTCATAAGTAATCTGGGTGAAATCTGATAAGGTCTTTGGATTGTACCATTGTCAACATCCTAGGGAACTCTCATTCGGCTTTGATAGCACTATAGTTATATGTGAACATTAGTGGACAATGAGTAAAGAGTACACAGGACATTTCTAACATTTTCCCCAAACTCTATTGAATTTATAGTTAGTTGGAAAAAAAGATAAACAAAAATATCCTTTGTCAAGAGATGTATTTCAACATTTTTGAAGAAAACAAGGATTTTTTTTTGCTAGTACATCCAATCTGTACTTCCAACCCAAGCTACAAGGTGCTCCTATCCTGTTCACTAACCAATCTCTCTTTTTATGCTACCGTCTGGATGTAAGATTCCTCTCTATCAGGGAGTGTCTTCTCATAGTGTCTTCCACACTACTATTTTGGCCTCTGCAGAGTCAATGCATTGACCAGTTAACCAAAAAATAATATTTCCTTATCAGAAAGTCCCCTATATTTTGCTTAAGTTACATAGAAAATGTTTCTTGCATTACCATTGTTCCCTGTCTTAATTACTTTTTTCATTGCTGGGACAAAATACCTGACACCCAAAATTAAAGGAGGAAAGGTTCATTTAGTTCATAGTGTGTAGAGATTTCAGTCTATAATTGACTGGATCTAAGGCAGGGTGAATGGCAGACAGGCATTGCAGAGAAACACTTCATGGTGGGGAGAAGGTATCAAAATCAGCAAAGCAATGACCACAGCTCTTTCTTTTTTTTTTAATATATTTTTTATTGAAAACCATTTTTTTTTGTGGGTACCAGGGGTTGACCTCAGGACCTTGCGTGCCAGCAGGTGCCCGTGCCGCTGAGTGATATCACTGGCCCTTTTATCGTATGTGGGTCCCGGGAGTCGAACTCGGGCCCTCGCACTTGCCAGGCAGGTGCTTACACCACTGAGCCATCTCACTGGCCCCCAACCACAACTCTTTCTGTCCTTTATATCTTATCCAGGCTACTTAGGGCATGTAGTACTCACACCCTTATTCCTAGTGCCTTTGATCCTAGCATGGCACCATGAATCAATCACACACTCTAGATCCATCTACTTCTGAAAAAGCCCCACCTATGACCATATGAGGCTTTGGGGGGGACCTCTAAACATAAGCCATAACATTCTGCTGCTGGCCCCTCAAAGACTCATGAACATCTCTTTATGAAATAAGCATTAAGCCCATCTCTAAGAGTTGCCGAAATCCTAATAGTTTCAGTATTGCTGAAAGGTGCAAGTCCAAAGCCTCTTCAGAAATTTGAAGGAAATTCTTAGCTGGAAGCCCCTGTCCAAATGAAAAGAAAGTTAAACACTTCTAACATTCAAAGGCATGAGATAGACATTTCCATTCCAAAAGGAAAAATAGAGGAATACAAAGGAAAGGGACCAAAGCAAGTCCAAAATTCAGCAGGGCAAACATTCTGCAGTTCCAGTCTAGCATCTAAGGCAATCTGTGGCAAGATGTGAATTCCAAAGGGCTTGGGTGACTCTGAATCTATAGCTCCCTTTACTTCTCTCTTGGGCTGGCTCTGCTCTCTCCTTGTAGTTTTCCTCAGACTATCCACATTCCTGGCTTCTTCAAACTTCTGCGGTCTCCACTGCACCTTCGACTTCACACTAACAGCTTCACACACTGCCCTATCAGGGCACAACACTTGGCCTACCAGGCCTTCTTCAGAAATCTGGATGGAAGCCTTCCTGACCCCACAACTCTTCCATTCTGCATGCACCTAAAACCAGCACCAGATGGATGACATGAAGGTCTGCTGCTAGTTGGAGCAGTAGCCAGGCTTCCTTCTCTCTTGGCTGTAAGGAGTCAAGTGCCTATGAACCAAATCCTGAGGAACAACACCCCTAGGCTGCCACCATTCTGGAAGATGATGCTCTGGGGATCTCTTCTCAAAGCAAAGTGTTTCAGTTTTGCATTGTTAAGTTTGCAAAGGGTGGAGTCCTTCCGCTTCTTGAGATGGCCTCAGAACATCTTTTCTATTTTCCTGTTCCTTAACAGCAATCAAGATTTCCTCTGCTCTGTCTTTGCAATCCACAGCTCTACTACAGCTTCCTTTCTGGCTGAACTCAAAACACTTTAAAACATTCTGCTGGCCTCTTTGCTCTTGATTCTCAACATAAATCTGGCTAAAAGCCACCAATATTAGCCATAGCACTGCCTCAACATTAGACTGCCTTGAAAATTCTTCTGTCAGATTAGTTAGTCTGCCACCCTTAATCTAGTCTCAGGCAAATTCTCTGGACAAAAGCAAAATGCAGACAAACTTTCTGCCAAGGCGTAACACACATGGTCTGGAGTCTGACAACCAATGCAGTCCTTCTTCCCAGCAGAAACCTTCTAACCCTGGTCTTTACTAGCAAAATTTCTATCAGCATTCAGGTCTTCTGAGGTCTGACCAGAATCTCACAGCAGGTACACAGTTAGGCATTCCAGCTCTACTTTTTCACTTTGCATCTCCAAACCTTTTCTAACTCTTCCCTTCCCACAAACCAGTTCCAAAGGCTCTTGAACTGCATGGTCAGGTATAGTCACAGCAATGACCTCACTTTACTGGTACCAAATTCTGTCTTAGTTACTTTTCTTGTGGCTGAGAAAATATAGCCAATACCCAAAGTTAAATGGGGAAAGGTTTATTTAGCTCACAGTTTGTAGAGGTTTCAGTTCATAATCAGCAGGCTCCAAAGCAGGGTGGCTTGACAGAGGGGCACTGCAGAGAAGAACCAGTTCATGGCAAGCAGAAGACAGCAAAAGCAAGCAAGCAAGGGACCCTAATAGTGTATTTTTGCCTCTTTTTATCTTATCCAGGCTAGTTAGGGCAGGTAGCACTCACATTCTTAATTCCAGTGCCCTTGAGCTTAGCATTGCACACCATGAATCAATTCCAGAGTCACACACTCTAGATCGAGTCACCTCTGAAAAAGCTCCACCAATCACTGCATGAGGCTTTGTGGGGACATGAAGACTCAAGTCATAACAAATACCAAAAGGACAGGAACTATCAAACCATGAAATATGTGAAGAAAACTCAATTGCCTATGTCTAAGTGAAAGAAGCTAATATGGAAAGTCTATACCTACAGTTCCAATTACATGACATTATAGAAAGTCAAAACTATGAAGTTGTTAAAGAGATCTGTGGTTACCAGGAGGTGGGGGAGATAGAAATGAGTAAGCAAAGCATAAGGAATGTTTAGATCAGTGAAAATATTCAGTATTATACTATAATGTTGGTTATATGATTTATATGTTTATTAAGACCCATATAATGCACCATGCCAACAGTGATCCCTAATGTAAATTGTGGTTTGGGTAACAATTTTACACCAATCTAAGTGAATGATTATAACAAGTTTACATCTCTGGTGTAGGATTTCAACAGCAGGAGGAAGGAGCATGGATAGTTTGGAGAGTATGTGAGAACTCCACTTTCTTGTCCATTTTTCCATGAACCTAAAACTATTCTAAACAGTAAAATTTATTAACTTTAAGAAGTGAATAAAGTAATATTATCTTGTTTTTAAAATCTTTTTGCCAAAGGAATTATTAGATGCTCTGGAGACAGGATGCAATTAATGTAAATTAATTGTAGGGTAGAATTTGAGGGTGGAGGGTAGTGCTGGGTTATGAATCCAGGGCCTTGTGCATGCTAAGCAAATGCTCTACCAGTGAACTGCACTCCAAGACCAAATTTTATTTAACTACATCTTCATTCTATTTTTAAAATAAATATTCACTGTACATCATGTTATGTCAAGTTTTCATCTGTATTTAAACAATGGATGACTCCCTTTACACATAACTGTTCATTGAAATCTGGTTATTGCAATCAGTGTATTTTGCTTTAATCCTATTTTTATCAGCTAGAGAGAAATAAATCTCAATATGTGCTCTTAAAGTTATCCATCTAATCATTGATAATATCTACTGTTGACTTTAAGAAGAATTGTAAGAGGAAAAATACAATTACTTCATCATTATTAGTACTCTATAAACATCAATCAGTTTTTTAAAATATTACTAGTTAAAAAAAGTAATATATTTCTTTATGTGAAAGAATGATTCTTATACTTTAATGTACAATGAGAATACTTAAGAACATACCATAACTTGTTATGGGAGTAATGTTCCCAAACTCCTGTCCAATAAAGTCAGGAAGTAAAATCACTCATTTGATAAACTCCAGGATAATAGGAATTATGATGCAACAGAGAAGCTAATGTTTTTTATGAATTTTCTATGAAATAATTACAAAGCAGTACTTCAAAAAATATTTTTGAAAGAACAGAGAGGAGTTGATCATTATTGTAAAATATATGTAAAGAAAATTTTAACCAGAATTTATACTACTGTGTACATTCAGTTATTTACTTAGACACTAATTCATTTCAATGGCAAAGCAATTTGGGTTATTTAAAACAATAAACTACATGGATCTTAAAGAAGCTGTTTGGGCAAATTTTAAAAACAATTATATTTACTCAAGTATATTGAATATATAAATATATAAGTCATAAATAACTTTTTGTTCTCATTTATGATAGATATCTCTAAGGTAACAGGATATTCACAGGCTTCTTTAAGAAAAGAATGATCAAATCAATTCATGCACATAGAATTAAATGCAAAGAAGCAGTCAGCACAAAATTTTTGCTAGAATCAAAGTATTCTCAAAATTTCCAGTTCTTAATTTTAAATTTCTTAGAAATTAAAAATAAGCTTTTAAAGCTTTTGCTTTAAATAAGAAAAAGCAAGAGTATTGAGAAAAATCCTTTAAACAAAGAACAATGTATACATGGCATCACCAATTATAAAAATGTACATGCATATTATTAAAATAATGTAGTTCTGATAAACACACAGCTAGACAGTACTGTACCACAAAATGGAAATTGCAGCAACCAATCCAAGAACATATGGAAATTTAGAGCTGCATGTGAAATTAGTGGAGAAAAATGGAACTATTTAATAAATTGTGTCTCCATAGCTGTTTGGAATAAAAGGTGAAATTAGAATCATATTTCATTTTCTAGCACAAAATCCAAATGGATCAGAGAGAAATGAGCTTAATTATGGAAAATGAATCAGTAGTTCTTGAATTAAACACACATGATTTCTTTTATAACACAGGAAAAGAAAATTTTTGTAACTGTGATGCAATTCAACCATTTAAGGTTAGATTTTCCTGCATAAGTATTGTCAAATTGAGGAAGTCCCTTTTTATACCTAGCTAATGGAAAACTTTTTAAAGTCACCAGTTGGTGTAGTATTTTCATGAATTTTTATTTTGCACTTATTGAGATGAACATTTTTTCTTTATTAGATAATTAATATTTTGAACACATTAAATGATTTTCAAACATTAAACCAACCCTGCATTAAAAAAAAACTTGGTTATGATGAACTGTACTTCCAAAATATATTCATATTATATTCGTTAAAATTTTGATTAGAATTATTGTGTCTATTTTCATGAGAAAACTTGTTAGTGGCTTTATTAAAATATTTTTATTTGATTTAGGTATTAGAATTACATTGGCTACAAAAATGAGCTGTGAAGTACTAGCAGTTTTTCAATATTCTGAAAGAATATTTGTGTGGAGTTTTAATATTTTTTCTCTGAATGCTAGAATTCTCCAGTAAAGTCACCTAGGTTCGGAGTGGTTGGGCATATAATTCAATAATATCCCACTTGCCTGGCACATGTGAGGCCCTAGGTTTGATCCCCAGCATCAATTAAAAATAAAGAGTGGTGGCTTAGACATTTCATGATCTTAGGAGGTATATAGGCATAGACATTCATGAAGTTAAAAGATTCTGAAGCAAGAACAAGAGAACGTTCCCCAGAAATGCATTGCAATCAAATTGTCAAAAGTGAAAAATAGAGACTTTTGAAAGCATCAAGAGAAAAATAACCCTTACATATGAGGAAATACCCACAGGACGATCAGCAGATTTCTCAGCAAGAAAAGAAAAAAATTCCATATCCTTTGGACACAAAAATCCATATTTAATCATGAAGTGATGCATTTTGGCACAATAAAATGTAAAAGCAGTGATTCTTTTTCACTTTAACTATTGTAGACGTTTTTAATCTATTCCGTAGAGAAAAGCTCTGTAAATAAAATAATCTGGAATGAGCTAAAAATAATATGTACAAGATGTACAATATGTACAAATAAATAAACAAGAGTTATGAGGTTATTTTTTTAATTATTTTATTCTAAGAGAAATATATTGTGTATTTTGCAGGTTACTTACATGAATTGGAAGGAATAAGACATCGTTGTTGGTTACAGAATCAGTGGCTGCAAATTTCCATGTGAGGGAACCTATGCTGTGGAAATAGACAAAGGCATCAACAAGTCCGATCTCAATAAATGCTTACAGTTCACTACAGTGGTAGGAAGTAATGTAGTTGTTAAGTCTCAGTGCAGCATCTAAAAGTGCCTATATCTCTCCATAGACACTAGAAAATTAACCGGCTCAGGAGTATTTAAGAACAGGAATATCAGATGCAGAATTTAATACTGTAGAGCTTGGTAAAATTACTGTCATCATCATTGTTGAGGTTTAAACTGAAAACTCAACAGCATAGATCTAGTGCTTTCTTTAGAAGCTCTTCTAACACTGTGTGAGAGTGTTTGAAAAGTTCAGGAATCCATGTTGGAAAACATGACGTTGTAGTGAGAAGAAATGTACTGAGAAGAAATGATAATCTTAAGGAAATACTTATAGGTGGAGTTACAGGATTTTAAAAATAAATGTAATGATGTATTTCAAAAAGAAAGTTTTCATTTGGTAAAAGATTCACCTTTTAAATACGATGGGCTTATAGAATATGCGGGCCTTAGGTTTTAAAAAACTACTATCCTACTACCTTTCAAATCATCTCCCATTTCTTTTTCCTTTTTTATTTTCTGTTAGTGAGTGGAAAGTAAAGTTTCTCTCACCCTCTTTATTATTTTCAAGGAAAACTATTTGGACAACATGCAAATATAAATCAAAGAAAGTATTCTGAAACCCAAGAGCATGGGGCTTCAAAACAGTTGAAGAATATATCCCAAGTTAGGAACCAAGGACCATCAAAATTCTAAAAGCAAGAGATAATCCTCCATCGTTTCTTACCTGAATCTCCTTGTCATGCTGCCAGAATAGTACACATGCCTGAGTGCCTAGAGACTTCGATTTGACATAGGGATTGTAGAAATAAAGACTGGAATAACACACACACACACAAAATGACTAAAATATGAGTTGTATAATTCTGGGGATCGTGAAGTGCTATGGTTTATATCTAGAATGTCTCCCACAACTCTCGTGTGCTCAGATAAGGGATTTTGGGAAGGTGTTTGGATGATGGGGCACTATACTCACCAGTGGATTTATCAAGTTCAGAGCTAAATGCACCATAAAGAGGTAGGATCTAGTAGGAAAGTGTGGGTCATTGGAAACCTGACCTGGAAGTGTACCTCTACTTTCCATATTCCTTCCTTCTTTCTGTTTTCTGGCCACCATGATGTGAGCAGCTTTCCTCTGTCAGACCCTTCCATTGTGCCTGTCCTGCCTTGGAGCAGGCTGACTATGGACTGAAAACATGAGACAAAATAAACCTCTCCTTGTTTAAGTTATATGTACCAGGTATTCTGACCCAGAAACAAGAAAGTGAGTAAGACATGGATAATCATCATTATTTTTAAGCAGGGTAGGAAAGTTTCTAAACATACATCAATTTTTAGGAAGACCACTTGAACAGAATTTATAAATAAAAAAGATAATAAAAAATTACTCAGGGATATATTACCACAAGTCAGGAATTATATAAATTGTTACAAGTGGAAACACAGAAAAGAGAAAGAGATTGAAAATTATTATGGATATAGACACACTGTAGATTGTTATTTTATTAGATGGAAGGATGAACAAAAAGGAATGATTGCCATTGATCCTAGAATTTTTTGCTTGATTGAATAGACAGATGACAGCGACATTACATTATATACTGTACACAGGAGGACAAGATTTGAGGGAAAGGTCACAAACTTAATTTTAGACTTCTTTCACGAATTCGTTTAAAGTCTTATTTAACAGTTATATTAAATATTATAAATTTATCATTCTAATATTCAGAAAGAATTAGCCAATGTACATTTTATTTAGTTTTAGAAATTTTGTTAATTGAAGATACAGATTTTTGTCTCATTTGAAAAATGATTAGAATGGAGTAAGATCATAAAATTAGGAGTAGAAAGAATGTGGAAAAACATGTACTGAGTGTTGGTCCCATATTAAGGGAGGAGCATATGCAAGAGACAAGCAATGGAATAGTGGATGAGAAGTCAAGCTAGATAGTGTTCTAAAAGCAAGGATGTTTCAAGAAGGAAGCACAGGACGGTGTAGAAGGCTGGTATACATACCAATTCCTCAAGAAGTTCATAAATATTGCATATCACAAACATAGGCCAATAAAAATAAATAAAGCATCTGCAAAGTCATGTAGGAAAGGGCTTGAGAATGGATTTTGAGAATGAAAATTTAGCAAACCACCTATAATGGCATAATTCAAAGTTCAGTATGTGGTTTTGCAGGTCAGCTTCTATTAGGTGGAGCTGAAAAGTGAAAACAGAGATTACACTTCTACTGAATTTCATGGTATTCAGAAAGCAAGAGAACTCGAAGTGGTCACTGAGGAGATAGAACCTAAATATTTCTTTGAAAAAAATGGAAGGTAATCATGAAAAGGTTGTAATTAAAGATACAAATGGAAAGGTAGTGATAAAGTTAGAGAAAATCCAGTTGAAACCACTGAGATAGGTGTAGTGTTGGAAATAAGACATCAAGAAAGTACTCTGAAATCCAAAAGAATAAGACTTCAAAGCATTTGAATAATGTATTCCAAGTCAGGAAACAAGGATCATCAGAATTCTAGAAACAAGAGATAATCCTCCACTTTTGCTTATTTGTATCTGCTTGTCATGCTGTTGGAATCAGTTTTCCATACTCTGGTTAGAAACACAGATGATCAGAAGTGGGAAGAAGAATGTAAACTCATCTATACATTTGGAGTTTATCCTCACTGTAGAACCTGAACTTAGCGTGAGATATGACTTCTCTAATTTCTTTTATTCGCACAGTATCAATGTTATCAACCTTTCTGGGAAGATGAGAAATTTTCACCCTTTAGATTGAAATTCTGCACTTCTATTAAAGACTAAAAAATTTAATGACCAGATATTTGCATATAACCTTCCTTTGGTGGTTCCTTTGGGAAACTGTCAGAGTTATTCCTAAGCTTTTGATACAAAGTGATTATTGTATAGGTTTATGAATAGAATAATCACATATAAATGTCCTTTTGGAAGATTTAGAGTTTTAAATGATGTTAAAGTGTGGGGTCTTTATCACAGCTATTCCCATATTGTGTGTATAACTTGCATCTTTAAATCTTTTTTTTTTTTTTTATGTGGGTAGCAGGGGTCGAACTCAGGACCTCATGCTTGCCAGGCAGGTGCTTATGTCATTGAGCCATCTCACTGGCCCTCATCTTTAAATATTAATTTTAAGTATTAGCTTAAATATTAAATCCTTAAACCAAGTTAAGTTCATATTTCTCATCATATTACCACGTTCTCTGTTCTTGAATGAATGATTACTATCTGGTATATACTTTCAAAGTCTTCTATTTTTTGTCTCATTCTAGGGAAAGCAAAAATATAGATGTTCTGTTTATCATACCTCCTCCTTTCCTGAATCACTTTATGTATAAGTAGGTGGGTATGTAATATGTTACATGCACATCATATGTTTACTACACATAAATTCTATACTACATATAAGGTATAAAATATGCCACAATACAAGTTGTGATCGAAATATGGTGTATGCTTAAATTAAAAAAATATAGTAAGAGACACACTGCCACTAATCCCCCTAAAATATTGTCCCTCATTGTTCTTGGCACTTTTTAAAGCTGTTCTGGAAGACCACTTTCCTGAGTGTGCTTAGTTGTGCTGCCATAGCTGCCTCAACTTCCTGAATGACTTAAAAATATTTTTGGCAATTTCTGTTAAATAAAAACATTATAGTGTGTTCTCATACACTTTTTCACTGGATCTGGTACTATGCAACTTCTGGCTTTTCCCCAAAGCTAAAATGAACATAAAAGATACATGTTTTGAATTGATTCAGGACAGGGATGAAGCTACGATAGTGCAATTAAAGACACTCATGAAAGAAAACTTCCAGAAATATTTTGGGAAGTGGCAAGAACGATGCAATAAGTTTCTTCAAAGAAAAGAGGAGTATTTGGAGGGAGATTAATGTATTGTATCTTTTACTGTAATAATATCTTTTTTTATTTTAAAGAGAAGAACAAACAAAACAAAACAAAACAAATCAAAAAACAAATTTTCAAAACAACATAATAGGAGGGTAACAATGGTTAATGCATTGCGTATTGTTATCTTTAAGTTAGTTATTCAGGATACCAGATATTAGCATTCAATTGTCCAAATATTATTGGCACAAACCTTACTCTTCAATGAACTAAGTAAAATTAGTAGTGTATCTATCTTAACCATCTTATATATAAATACAATTTTTTTTCCTTTCCCTTCTTTCTTTTCCCTATTTCCCCATCCCAGTGTCTCTTTCCTTTTGACCAGTTTCTTTTTGATTCACCATGTCTATTGTACATTTTGGATCTCATTTACTCTTTCAGTTTCTCATACTAGAGAAACAATACGATGCTTACACATGTGCGTCCGGTTTATTTCACTTATGAGCATTTTCTCGAGTTGCATAGGTAAATACCTATAAAAGTTTCCAGTTTATCTTTCTTTATGGCTGAATAGTACTCCATTGTATAAAAATACCACATCTTTCTTATCCATTCCTCAGTTGATGGGCATTTGGGTTGTTTCCAAGATCTGGCTATTACAAATTGTGCTGCTATAAACATGGGTGCACATATATTGCTGTGGTATGATGTTTTTAATTCTTCTGGGAAGATACCCAGAAGGGGAGTAACTGGGTCAAATGGGACCTCCAACCCTAGTTTTTTGAGGAATCTCCACACTGATTTCCACAGTGGCTGTACCAGTCGACACTCCCACCAACAGTGAAGAAGGGTACCTT
Organism: Erethizon dorsatum; assembly: GCA_028451465.1. Lineage (NCBI taxonomy): Eukaryota > Metazoa > Chordata > Mammalia > Rodentia > Erethizontidae > Erethizon > Erethizon dorsatum. The sequence continues at coordinate 40,355,366 of CM051825.1, forward strand.
TTTCCCCACAGCCCTTCCAGCATTTGTTATTAGTTGATTTCTTAATAGCCATTCTTTCTGGGGTGAGATGGTATCTCAGTGTTGTTTTAATTTGCATCTCTCGAATGACTAGTGATGTTGCACATTTTTTGTATATTTATTTGCCATTTTATTTCTTCATCTGAGAAATGTGTATTCCTCTCAGATGTCCATTTTTGGAGTGGGTCTTTACATTTGGGAGGTATGATTATTTTGAGTTCTTTATATGCTCTCGATAGTAATCCTTTGTCTGAGGAACAGCTGGCAAACATTTTTTCCCACGTTGTGGGTTGTCTCTTTACTCTGTTGGTGGTTTCTCTTGCTGTGCAAAAGCTTTTTAATAAGATGAGATCCCAGTTGTTGATTCTTTGTGATAGTTCCTGTGCAGTTGAGGTTTTATTCATAAAGTCTTTGCCTACACCAATGTCTTCAAGGGTTTTACCTATCCTATCTTCCAGCAGATTTGATGTTTCTGTTTTAATATTTAGATCTCTGATCCATTTTCAATTTAGTTTAGTGCATGGTGAAAGATATGGGTCTAATTTTAATCTTCAGCATGTGTAGAGCCAGTTTTTCCAGCACCACTTATTAAAGAGGCTATCTTTCTTCCAGTGAATGTGTTTGGCACCTTTGTCAAAGGCAAGGTGGCTTAGTATGCCTGGGGTTGTTTCTGCATCTTCTAATCTGTTCCATTGATCTTCAGGTCTGCTTTTTTTTTTCCAGTACCACACTGTTTTTATCACAGTAGCTTTATAGTATAATTTCAAGTCGGGGATTGTGATGCCCCCTGCCTTGCCTTTGTTGCCCAGAATTGCCTTTGCTATTCTAGGTCTCTTCTGATTCCAAATGAATTTTAGGATTGTTTTCTCTAATTCTGTGAGATATGCTGTTGGAATTTTGATTGGAATTGCATTAAATCTGTATAACAATTTTGGAAGTATGGCCATTTTCACTATATTGGTTCTTCCTATCCAGGAGCAAGGGATATCTTTCCATTTTCTGATATCCTCTTCAATCTCCTTTTTCAGAGTACTGTAGTTTTCAGTGTATAGGTCTTTTAAATCCTTTGTGAGGTTGATTCCTAGGTATTTCATTTTTTGGATGTTATTGCAAAAGGTATTGTTTCCCTAATTTCTCTTTCAGTGAGTTTGTTATTTGTGTACAGAAAGGCTATTGATTTTTGAGTATTGACTTTGTATCCAGCTATACTACTGAATTTGCTTATTAAATATAGCAGTTTTTTAGTGGAGTTTTTGGGGTTTTCTGTGTACAGTATCATGCCATCTGAAAATAATGATAATTTAACTTCTTCCTTTCCAATCATTATTCCTTTTCTTTCTCTTGTCTAATTGCTCTGGCTAAAGTTTCCAGAACCATGTTGAATAAGAGTGGAGACAGTGGACATCCTTGTCTTGTTCCTGATTTTAGAGGGAAGGCTTTCAATTTTTTTCCATTTAGTATAATATTGGCTGTTGGTTTTCCATAGATAGCTTTTATCAAATTGAGATAAAGACCATCTATTCCAATTTTCTGTAGGGTTTTTACCATGAAAAGGTGCTGGACTTTGTCAAAAGCTTTTTCTGCATCTATTGAGATGATCATGTGATTTTTGTCTTTCGTTCTGTTAATATGGTGTATTATGTTTAATGATTTACATATGTTGAACCATCCCTGCATCCCTGGGATAAATCCAACTTGGTCATTGTGTATAATCTTCTTGATGATTTGCTGGATTCTGTTTGCCAGTATCTTATTGAGGATTTTTGCATCTATGTTCATTAGGGAGATTGGCCTGTAGTTCTCTTTCTTAGTTGGGTCCTTTCTCTGGTTTTGGTATCAGGGTAATGCTTGCTTCCAGGAATGAATTTGGGAGTATTGCTTCCCTTTCAATTTCATTAAAAAGTTTGAGAAGTAGTGGTGTTAGGTCTTCTCTAAATTTCTTTTAGAATTTGGCAGTGAATCCATCAGGGCCTGGGATTTTCTTTGTTGGGAGGTTTTTAATTATATGTTCGATTTCATTGGTTGATATTGGTTTATTTAGGATTTTTAAATCTTCTTGATTCAGCTTTGGTAATTTATATGTATCTAGGAATCTGTGCATTTCTTCTGCATTTTCCATCTTAGTAGAATATAAATTTTCAAAACAGGTATAGATGATCTTCTGGATTTCTGCAGGGTTCATCGTGATATCACCCTTTTCATTTTCAATTGCATGGATTTGAGTCTTTTCTTTTTTTAAATAAGGTTGGATAAGGGTTTGTCAATCTTATTTATTCTTTCAAAGAACCAACTCTTTGATTCATTGATTCTTTGCATTGTTTTTTTAGTCTCCAATATGTTAATTTCTGCTCTGATCTTTATAATTTCCTCCCTTGTATGGGCTTTTGGCTTAGCCTGCTCTTCTTTTTCTAGATGTTCGAGGTTCACCATTAAGTTGTTTATTTGCCCTTGCTCTGTTTTCCTGACATAGGTATTTAATGCTAAATTTCCCTCTTAGGACTGCTTTCATTGTATCCCATAAGTTCCAATATGTTGTACTGTCATTATCATTCAGTTGTAGAAAGTGTCTAATTTATTCTTTAATTTCATCTGTCACCCATTGGTTGTTCAGGAGGGTGCTCTTTAATTTGCACGTGTTTAGCGAGTTTTTGTGATTTCTTTTGCCCTTGATTTCCAATTTCATTGCACTATGGTCTCACAATATGCATGGGATAATTTCAATTCCTTTGCATTTACTTAAGCAGGTTTTATGAGCTAGTATGTGATGTATTTTGGAGAACGTCCCGTGTGCAGCTGAGAAGAATGTGTATCCTGATGTTGTGGGGTGGAACACTCTGTAGACATCTACTAAGTCCATTTGTTCAAAAGTTTGGTTCAGTTCTACTATTTCATTTTTGATTTTCTGTCTAGTTGATCTGTCTTTTTGTGACAGTGGAGTATTGAGATCTCCCAATATAATTGTATTAGCGCTTATTTGATTTTTCATGTCCTTTAGTACTTGTTTTATATAGCTGGGTGCACTGGTATTTGATGCATATATATTTATGATCGTTATCTCTTCCTCTTGGATTGTTCCCTTTACAAGGATGTAATGACCGTCTTTATCTCTCTGAATCATTCTTGGCTTGAAATTCACTTTGTCTGCTTTTTTATGGGTTCCTGTTGCATGGAGTGTAGTTTTCCATCCTTTGACTTTCGGTCTATGAATTTCTTTCTGAATTAAATGTGTTTCTTGTATACAGCATATTGTTGGATCTTGCTTTTTGATCCATTTTGCCAATCTGTGCCTTTGGATTGGTGAATTGAGACCATTAACATTGATGGTTAAAACTGATAAGTATTGACTTATACTTGTCATGATATTTTCCTGTTGTTGGTTCCCACTCTGTTTCTTTTTCCCCTCTCCCAATATTTAATTATCTGCCCTGCCTGGTGGATTCCTTCTGTTGGGGTTTCTGGAGTTGTAGTCTTTGTTATCTCTTTCTAGAATGTCCTTCAGAACATTTTGGAGTGCTGGTTTGGTGGACATAAATTTTCTCAGATGTTCTTTGTCATGAAAGTATTTTATTTCTCCATCAATTTTGAAAGATAGTTTTGCAGGGTTACATCAATCTGGGTTGAAAGTTATTTTCCTTTAGAGCTTGAAATACGTCATTCCAAGCACTTCTTGACTTGAGGATTTGTGCTGAAAAGTCACCTGTGATTCTAATGGGTTTTCCTTTATAGGTGATTTGTCTCTTTTCCCTAACAGCTTTTAAGATTCTGCCCTTCTGTTGAATTTCTGAGATCTTGACTACAATATGTCTGGCTGAAGTTTTTTTTTTTTTTTTTAGTTGTGTCTAGTTGGAGTTCTATAAGCCTCATTTATATGATGATCAAATTCTTTTTCTCTTCCAGGGAAGTTCTCTGTGATAATGTCTGTGAACATGGTCCTAATGTCATTTATGCTATCTCCTGCTTTTTCATTTATTCCAATTATTCTTAAGTTATTTATCTTTGAGTCATCTAGCAGCTGCTGGATTGATTTTTCATGGTCCCTTGCTATTTTTAAGAATTCTTTCTTTTCATGATCACTAATTGCAAGCCTGTCTTCTATATCTGAGATCCTGTCCTCACATTGGCTTAATCTGCTACAAATACTTTCAATGGAATTTTTGTTCTCCTGGACATCTGCTTGAATCTGCCTCATGGATTCCATTTCTTTCCTATGCTGAGCATTCATGGTTTCTGTAATTTTCTTAAGCTCATCTATGTTTTTGTCTGTATCAGCTATAGTGTCCTTAAGCATGGTCTTCATTGTGGACATTATCTCTGTAGGTATCTGTGAAATTATTTCTGATTTAATTTTTTCCAGAGCCTCATTCAGTTGCTTTGTTTTTACTACTTCAGATAGGCTAGGTGGATGGCTTTCGGATTGTCCCACCTCATTGTCTCCTAGGTTTGCCTTTGGTGAACTGGATGTGTGGGGTTGCATCTTGTTTAAGTGTCATCTCATTTTCTTTTCTTTCTTTGGTTTAATTCCTGGGGTGATGTTTGTAAATTACCTGTGGTAGGTTACTTTATTGCTAGTGTTCAAGATCCTTAGGAGATGACCACTTCTCTGCAGTAACTTCCAAGTGAATCTTGTTTTTGGGTTTTGAGCTTGCTGCCAGATCCTACCTCTTCAATTTGTTGGATATGAGAAGTTGCTACCTGTTTGGCCCAGTTCTTGGTTCTTTGGTACTGTACTACTGTATTTTCTGTGACCCTTAGTCAATCTCAATCATGATATATCAGGAAGGAAAGCTGTTTAGAACAATTATTTCACTTTTGGCTATAATGGTACCTAAAGCATCAAACACAGCCTAGAAAATGGCAGTTATTTGCCACTTTTAACCGTATAAAGTAGAGTTGTGGTTATATAACAAAATCTAAAACACACCAGAAAAATTATACGCAGTATACAAGTCCTTAATATGTCAATTTTGCCCTCAGGAGTTTAAATTTAAAATGAGTTAAGGAGGAAATAGAGTACTGGAAGAAGAGGAAGGAATTAGATGTAAGGTTAGAGGACCAAGTGGGATCCCACTAACATTGGGAAACTGGTGCAGAGGACTGGTGGGAAAAAGAGAAGGAAGGGATAAAAGGAAGAACAGATCACAACCACAATCACAAAGAGGTTAGAGGCTCTGTTTACACTCATATAAAAACCAGAGAGAATAATGAAGGAAAGAGCAAATAGAAAAACAGAAACAAAAATGAGGACAAAAACAACAAAACAAACAAAACAAAAATAAAACCCCACACACACAAAAAAAAACCTTCATCAGAACAAAAAACAAATGAGAGAAAAAAATAAAAAAATAAAAATAAAAAATATAAAATATAAAATATAAAAAGAATCAGTTCCAGGTGTTGTCTCTGCTGTAGGCAGGCACCATGTGGTGACAGAGTCCTGTTGTGTTCAGGTCCTTCCCAGTAAGCCAGGAGCGGCCCTTTGGTGGGCCAGTGAGCAGAAGCGTGTACTCTCAGGCGGAGACCAGTCTCATTCACCTGTCACCGTCAGCGCACTTTCCGCTGGCCTGAGACCCAGGGTGTCACACTGAGTCCTGAGCACGAGTCCCGAGCACTGTGTTTTCGTGCCACTCTGAGTTTCACCACACACCCCAGAATGGCACCTGGCCAATTGCTCTCTGGCATGGGACAGCTGTGCCTGAGAGACACTCACTGCTGGCCAGCACAGTCCTCCACCACTCCCCTGTACCGCTGCTGTCACATGATGCTCTGTGGGGGCTCCTGGGGGCGCTGGCTGTCACCGTGTGTCTGCAGATTTGAGCTTCTGTCACACTGCGGTTCCTGGGACAGGGAGAAGGTGCCGTGGTCTCCTCCTTCTTTGTTGTTGAAAGTACCCTTCACTGGTGCCCTGAGTCCTGAACTGCGCTTCAGAACCTTCCTGGGTCCAGGGGAGGCACCTCCCTCCCTCCTGCACTCTCCCAGTCACTGTATTCCAGTGGTCCAATGGCAACTTTTAGAGAGTTTCGCTGCCTGCTTCTTACACATCCGCCATGTTTTTCCAGCCTCTCAATATCTTAAATTTAAACATTCACTGTAGTTTTCAATCACACTCTGAACTAATAATTTCAAGTTTTACTTGGGTTCTAGAAATTAAAACCAACATAGAATGCAGATGAGTTAACTCATCGTCAGTAATTCATTGTCTATGAACAAAGTATGAAATGTTAGATGAACTAAAAAGCATGTCTTTAACAAATAGAGAATAGTATCCTTAATTAGTGAGTGTTTAAAAGAATAAAAAATAGAAACAATGATTTACGTAACAAGTATTTTGAAAATTTTAGTTATGATTGATTGTCTTTCATCGTACTAGTGGGTCCACCTGTCCCTGCATAATATTGACAGTCTCTTCTGGGTACTACCCAGCTTTCTGGTTACTCATTCTTTCAGGGAGGAAAATTAAGCACACTCCTGATAAAGTAATCTGAGGCTGAGCAAATGAGAGTTTGAAAGAAAGTGGGAACTAGATGTTCATGAGGAAAAAGCATTCTATTAAAAAGAGGAAATGAAATGGAGCTTATATTGATCAATGTTTTTTTCCTTTTTAAGTGTCATACACCCCTATTTTATTCTGTTATCTTTAATCACAGGCTTCATATCTATGCTATAGTAGAAGTGATAGAATGAGAACTAGGTCAGATATTGTACAATCTTATCATTATCGCTTCTGCATTTAAATTTGATAGGGTGTTTTCAGAACTGCACTAGCATAATATAAAGGCACTTCTATTAAAAACATAATGATATATCAGTGTGCAATCAGTTACCTTGAACTGAGTTTTTCTTTTTTATTGTGAGACACATCAGATGTAGTCATCCCTCGACATGCCCGGGGGATTTGATTCAGTACCCCTTGCAGATACTAAAAGCTCTGGATGTGCAAGTCCCTAATATAAAGTATCATAGCTTTTGGAAGTAAACTATGCATATCCTCCCATATACTTTAAAATCATCCTAGATTACTTATAAAAGAGCTGTCTCCTTTATCTTTAATTGGCATTATTTTAATTTATGTTTTATTTTTAAATATAATTTTCACTTGCAGTTGGTTCAATCTATGGGTGCAGAACCTGTCTACACCAAGGGCAACTTCACAGACATACAAGATATGTGTACAGCTTAAGTAAGATTTATCAGCCAATAACTCATGTAGCTCCTGATCAGAGCAAGAAATAAGGACATGAGCACTCCAATTTCTCCTCACAGGCTTCTTCTCTTAAATGTCTTGTCTCCCTACTACAGGGAAATACTGTATCAACTTTTGTGAACTTTGATTTTTAGTGAGTTTTTAACCTTTGTATATATTCTTAAATATATAACATGGTATAGGAAATGTATATAAATACAAAAACTATGTTTGTGACTTATTTTAATTCAAGTTTTTTATATTTAATCATACTCAATTCATTTTAACAGCTGAAAGTTATTCAATGTATGAATTCACTACCAATTAGCTATTTTGCAGCTAATTAATATTTGTGTTGTTGCCAGAACTTTTGGCAATAAATGTGATTATACACACAATCATGTATCCAATATTCTGTGTATGTAATTCAACTTATCCAGGAGTGAAATTTTTGAGTCATAATGATTAGGTATTTGTAATTTTACTATTCCAAAGAGAAGTACCACTTCCAGTAGCATACACACATAAAGTGCTTAGACATAAATCTAACAAAAAGGTGGGTAAAATATCAAGAAAAAAAATTAAAAACAATTGAGAGAAGCTAAAACTCAAAGCAAAGGAGATATACCATACTACACGTTGAATGATTTTCATTGCCTCCCAATCTTCACAAAGTGTGTGCGTGCGTGTGCGTGTGTGTATCTGTATCTGTGTTCAATTTATACATTATTATTTTGTGTATATATTGCTGTTTTACTGAGGTTTTTCTGTTTTTGTTTCACTTTGTATATTTTCACTATATTGCTCAGGCTGGCCTCAAATTCCTGAGCTCAAGTGAAACTCTTGTCTTAAATTTCTGAGTGACTGGAACTATAGGCATATACCAACATGCCAAACCATTAGTGAGTTTTCTCTAATTTTAATTTTACTAAACACTAGAAAATATTTTAATGTTAGTATTAGTAAGAATTTCCTTCTAGTAGTAAACTTGTTCAATTTAAAATATATTTAAAATTATATTTCCTGAGTAAAGTAAAAACAAATATAGTACAATTTAAGAAATAGAATTATATTTCCTGTCTTACATGGAATAGTCTAGAACTTTTACATATTCTTGATTCCATCACTTGTTAATTATAATTACAAATATCTATTTTTCTCCTTTCACTCATGTATCATTTAACATATGAATATTTAATTCCAATATAATTAAACTGAAAGTTTACATGCATTGTCTTTTTGTCACATTTTTAAACCTTTCTGTAGCTGAAGTCAAGAACATGTTCTTTTACATTTTACTTGAAATGTTAATCTATTTTGAAATATTTCTGGTCCTTGCTCTAATTCCTTAGTTCTATATAGACATCTAGTTGTCCCAGCACCAATTGCTGAAAAATCCATCCTTTTCCTACTCTGTCATATGTCAAGTTCTTCTACACACATGGATCTTTTTCTGAGCACCCCATTAATTTCCTTCTGTCTATTTGTTTATCTCTGGAACAATGCTAACTTTTCTTTATGGTGAAAGCTATTGAAGACAGCTAGTAGAGCTAATCCTTTTATCTATGTTCTTCATTTAAAATTGTCACTCTTAGGCCTTCTTACTGTCTTATAAATTTCAGATTGACCTGATAAATATCACAATGAAACTTGTTCTTTTTTGTTTATTTACTAAGATAATATTGCATTCACAGCCAATTCATAGAGAATTATCAACTTTGTAGTATCAGACTTTTCTGTTCATGAAAATGCCATATTTACTTTTATTTTGTTCATATATAGTTTTAGTCAACTATTATAATTTTATTTTTTTAATTGCAAAGTTTTTCATTAGATTTATACCTATATATTTCATTTTTATATTAATGCAAATGGTAGAATTGTTTAAATTCAAAGTTTAAGAATGTACATATATAATTCTTGATTTTACTTATCTTTTGACCTATGGAATTATAGAACTATCCTTCAATTATTCCATTATAGTTCATCAACATTCTATTTCTTAGATCTTCCACTCTTAATTCCAACTTTTCCCTATTCTAGGTGACAACTGACTAAACACGTAATGTTTTATACCTAGGAATAATTTATCTCAGTTCATACTACTTAATATTTATAAATCAGAACATGGTGGTGACATTTCATAAGCAGGAGTACAACAATGAGGATGGATTTGGATTAACCAGAATTTGTTGCTCATTTAGAACACATTTTGAATTTGTCTGCTCAGGTTCTTTATGTAACTTTCCAACACTCTGAATAAAATTAAGCACTGAGGCATGAATAGTGGAGATAGATTTTGGGCATCAGTCTAAAATTGGGTCTTTATTAAAGTAGAAATAGACAAGCAATACTGGATTATTACAATATAAATGTTTGCATATCATTAAATAGGGACATTAACATAAAATATTTTAGATTCATTACACTGCCTTCATTCATGCTTTGATTTCACACTGGTGAAGGGTCAAAAGGCAGCCCGCTTGGTTGTTTGATCCCTTAAATTTACAGAGAAAACTGCAATAGTGGCAATTTTACTTCCCAAAATAGCAGTCAGAGTACTCAAAGATGTTGATTCCAAGAACATATTAGAAGTCTTTAGATAATTAAATTATACCTAAATAAAATGAGTGTCGTTTTCCATGCTCTTGCCTTGCCCTTCTAACTCTGGATAAACTGCTTTGCTAGATCCTATGGGCGCTTTGGTCGGGAGTTGAGAGTGGCATTGATGATTTTCAGTCATAACTTTCATTTTCATCCCACACGTACTCACCTTTGTGGTATTTTTCAGGCTTCAAAAGCTCTCAGCACAACAGGAGTTCTTAACCTTACATGATGTAAGTTTTAGTTTTAATCTTTGTCTCTCTTTGTTTGACAGGGAAAGGGCTTGCACCTGGGTCATTTTCTGTGACTTTCTTGTTCTTCTCACCTAAATGCCCAGCAACTGGCAGGCAACATTTTCCAGGTCGCTCTGACCTCCATGTGCAAAATAGTTTGTCTCGAGTGTAGGTAGGAAGATAGCTACAAGGATGCCTGCCAAGCCACCACCGTATTTTCAACCATGTATGTGGAGAACTGTTTTAAACTTAACGAGGTTTAACTTCAAATTCTATGGTTTAGACGAACTCAGATTTGATATATCCTTTTGATGCAATATACTATGCCCTGTAGATGAAGAAAATGCTATTACAATTATCTTTTTATGTTTGGTGTTAAGATAAATTTCCATAATGTTTTACTTTGGCACAAACTGTTAAAAGTAATGGAAAGAATGATAGCAATGACAAGGCAGAAGACTAATTGGCATAGCAAGTATAATTAGTACTTTGTGGAAAAATGCCAGCATGGGCCAGCAGCAGCCCTACAGTAAACAACTGCATTTATTACTCCACGTGTCTTCTCATCTGCTAGAATTTTTGTAATATATTCATATAAACGGGAAACTTTAATCTGTTATTTCAATTTTGGTCTATTAACTTTTGAAGGAATTACATGTGGTGAGGTCAGAGTATCACTAACAGAGAAATTGCTGGCTGACCCTCAAGTATGAACTCAAAATATGAATTTACCTGATCTAGGATTTGACTATCGATACTTTAACATCAACATTCTCTTGTGGAAATTCAAAATCAAGATCCATGCCATATAATTGGCTTGTGTTAAGCTAATGACTGCATCAATAAATAATATTAAAGTGATATTTTATCAGCTTACATTAGAGAATGTGAACTATGCCCTTCTTCAATGACCACTTAGTCTCTTGTTCTGGAGGCATACATTCATAGAACAATAAAGAAAAACTGATTAAAAATGAACCAGACTCAGAAGCTATTTATATAACTAAAGTAGACAAAATACTCACATGTATAACATGAAAGAACTTGGTATACAAAATATAATACTTGAAACACATGGGTCAATTCTCTGCTCTTTGTGTAGTGTTTATATAAATGTTAGTGGTGTTTACCTTCAGATTTCTCATTCTTTTCTCAATTTCTGTAATTTACTAATTATTTTCCTGTTTGAGAAGTTGATGGAATCAAATGAATGGTAAGGCTTAATAGTTAAATATTTCTTTGGAGACTGTCTCTATTCTGAGATCTTAATGAATATTAGAGTCTTTTAGAAAACTGTCACAGTTCTCCTATATTATAGTTTGTGGATCTACTGGGGGCTACATGGAGAACATTTAAATTATTTATTCATGAATACCTGGATTCTAGATTCTTTTCTTTGGAACTAAAGGAGACATCCTATCTTTTGTTGGATGTCTTGCATGCTTTCTAAACCCCTGATTTTAGAAATGTGAATTCCTCTTACACACTAGCATTAGCCCATAAACTTGCATATTTTGAGTAATTCCTCACTCTCTCTCAACACGTACCTCTCACGTACTGTACCTTCTATCACATTTCTGAAGTGCTTTACTTCATCTCTCCACTGCAAGTGCTGCTTTAGTCTCCATCAGTGGAACAGGTGGTTTCTAAGAGCTCATGGTCAAGCTGCCAGGAATCTCACTCTGCCCACGTCTGCCTGGAACAGCTTCCTGCAAGTTATGGTTCTTACTTATTTCCTCTCTTCCAAATATCACAACTTCTTTTTATTGGCAAACTCCATTGCCTAAGAAAATGACTCAAACAATGCACTTTCAAGACTTTCCTCTTCCACGCAGAGGAGGCCTTGCAAGGCAGAGGTGATGGTATTGCATCCACTGACCATAGACTACATATCCAGGGGCTGGAGGAGTGCAAAGATCTTCAGGTTTGTACCCACATGATCAACTAAATTTAGATGGGAGTGTATAAGATGTTGGCTTTTTTGTGGGTTTTCATTCTGACCTTGACTAAAACGAATATGCCACCTAGGCTCAGTTTCCTCCCATTAAAGCACACCTAAGTTGTCTCCATTCCCCATTCAAATGACTTTGTCTCGGAGATCAGATATCAATATCATTTTGGGGACTTCAAAGGGAGACTAATATGTAACATAGCATTATAGAAAGATTTTCCAGACAAGATTAATTGTTGGGCCGGTGAGATGGCTCAGTGGCATAAGCGCCTGCCTTGCAAGCGCGAGGGCCTGAGTTCGACTCCCGGATCCCACATATGAAAAAGGGCCCGGTGATATCGCTCAGCGGCATGGGTGCCTGTTGGCGCACGAGGTCCTGAGGTCGACCCCCCGGTACCCACAAAAAAAAAAAAAAAAAGATTAATTGTTCACTGAAAGAAGTTTGGATAAATGGCAGAGTTAAGCATAAGTGTTTCATATATTTATTTTAAAGTAGAAACTGAAGTCTAGTTAAATCACAGCAATATTGCATAACTTTTTTGAGAAATAGTATGTATAAGTATCTTGCAATGAATGTGATACACACATGTATGTATATGTGTATATGAAATATATATTTGACCAAAAAACTTATAGTTGTCTTTACGTGGGAATGAAAGAACTTGAGCTGCCTAAAGTTGCTCCCTCACATGGAAACTGAATATCAGTGACTAAAATTTTCACACCGACGTACATTTCAAAAGGCAAGAAGTGTTATTGAGGGAATACCTCTATCAAAGCATAGTCCTTTATGGCTGTTTTATTGCTAACCTGTGGTGATGGAATTTTTCTTCATTTTTTTCTATTAGATTAAAAAGTCAAAAAATAAATAAAGAGAATAGAAGACTCAGGAGTCTCCTCTCTCAGTAGCTTTGTTTACCCTAATATTTATATTGATAGTAAAGCAAACTGACCTAGTTTACATGTAAACAGCACAAATATCTTTATTTTCTATAAAGGATGGACTCTATGTTTAAGCACAAACCCCTTTGAAACCAATTAATACTGATATCTGACCTACATAATAGATTCAGAACTCCTGTTCTTTCTCTCTCTCTCTTTCTGTTTTTAAAGCAACACAATAATTCATTCAGCTTTGTATTAGTCCCATGAGTAGTTTTCTAAATGTGTATGTATCACATGGAACAGATTTCCAAAGTGCTTTTTATACAATATACTTACACTATTAAATCTTTTTCAAAAGAAATAGTATCCACCATACTCCCAGAGTCAATCTGTGTATTTAAGGTGGCAGTGTTAAATATCTCTAGCCACATATGTTGAACTTGTGGTAAAATGGCAAGCACTTCACATCCGTGTTATTTATTGGTTCCTCTGTTTTCAGTCTCTGTCCTTCCATTGCCTGCTGGCCACTGTATTTTCAGCCCTTTCTACCTAAGAAACAGCCCTCTGTGATCTTCCTGTTTCAACTCCATTGTGAATAAAAATCACCACATTTAGTGTCATTCCACATCTGAATCTTAAAAGGAAAACTTACAAAATAACTTTCAGAAGCTTTCCTCAAAAGAAATACTCTCTAGAGATGAACATTTCAGCACCATGCTTACTGTTGGAAAAGATATTTGGTGAGGAAAATTTTATTTGAGGATACAAATCAGACATAGGCACTTAAATATAGGACATGTTATGAATAAAAGGCTTTAGAAGAAATGTCTAACATCTTATATATCTTTACTTCTTAGAGTAGAATGTTTTGTTGACTTACCTTGATGATCACATAATGTTATTGAACTACAAGCTTTTAAAATCTCAATGATTTTTAGGACTTTTGTAAGATCATATTGACTGTAAAGAAGACAGACCCAAGCTTTAGTTGAGGAAGCACATTTATATCTGTATCTGTATGTGTCTCTGTGTTTTGCAAAATATTACTATCCTGTCACCTTCATAAACACCACAACTAGAATGTATCACTGGCCTATCCCTTTACGTAGTGTCCTATACCTAATTAAATTCAGTCTTTTGGAATTTATCTTCTGCTTAAAATGGTGCATTATACCAAGTACTCATGCGACCCATCTTAAGAAATGCAACATTCATATATTAATCTGGGTACTTCTTGTATATCCCTTCATAAATGCACACTTCTCCCAGAAATAACCTCTTTGAATTCTTGTTTATCATTTCTTCTAAATAAGTCTCAATGTTCTTAAATATACATGTATATATAATATTACATTTAAACACTTTACATACGTAAAATTACACTGTTACAAATTGCTTTTTCTACTCAAATATGTATTTGTGCTAAATGAGATTTTTGACAGACTTTATTTTTCTAAGTGACTGTGACAATCTTTCCCATCATATAAGATCTTGCTGATCTTCGACACTCCTTCTGAAAGATTTCTGGGAACCACATCCCCAAGAATCTAGGCGGAATGTTTTTGAAGTGTTAGGAATTAAACCTAGGGCCTCATGCATAGTAAAGAAGCAATCCACCACTGAGCTGTATCTCCAGCGCTGCATGGGTGCCAACTTTTGATTGAGCAAAAAAATGCTGCAGAAATGCTGCCATACGACTTCTGAGTATATCTCAGGAAGGATACAGTTTCAATTCTGATGTTCGTTGTACAGAAATAAACCATTATGACATGAAGAAACTAGAAGTGGCTTGTGTGGGGAGACTACACATAGAAGCCTCAGGGAGAGTGCAGAAAACAGCTGATGACAATGTTGGCAGACATGGACTGAGCAAAAATAGTCTTCCCAGTGATGATCAGACAAAGCAAAGAAGCAATAAACCATTTCTCCTAAGGTTTGTCTAACTTTGATCCATGAGCTCCAAGAGCACAATAAATTATTATTTCACAATGCTAAGTATTAATGAAGTATGTTATGAGACATAGTAACTGGAATAACCTCGTTCAATTTTGTGATTACTATACATTGCTATGTTTATTGTAAAGTATTGAACTATTTCAATTTATTAATATATCCCCTTTTTGAGGAACAGTGTTTCACAGTTTTGCTATTATTTATAAAGTTGCTAATAGTATTCAATAACATACCACTTTGCGCACACGCAGGTGTTTCTCCATAACAGACTTGGGATAAGTATTGGTTAGGTGACAAAAGATTCATATTTTTCACTTTACCATGTACTGCCAGATGCAAAAATGAGGTTTGTACTGATTTATACTTCTACTACAGTATATGGGTGATCATTCCATAACCTATTTTGGTTGTTAGAGATTCAAATCCACCATTCTCTTAATTACAAAATAATATTATCTTTGGGTTTAAATTCTCTAAATGTACTTGGGTTTGAGCACTGTTTTATATGTTTATGTCACTGTGAATAAAATTTATATATTTTGTATTAAAAATTCTTCAAGCACTTGAATGTAACATAGTTAATTGTATTTTCATATATTGATTAAATTGGCTAATTTTTGCCTTTTGTTAGTATCATTATCAATATTTTAACCTCATAATTACAATTATACTAAAGTTTTTCTTTTTTATACTATCATTATGTATCTGTGGTATCAAATATATTTTAATAACATAACATGAACTGAAGAGAGATCCTTTTCTATTTTTCATGAAACTGGCTTTATCTTTTCTGCTGTTTGCAAGTTTAATTAGTCTCACTTTGGAAAAGTTCTAGAACATTTTTAATTTAGATATGAACAATTACAGATTAATGTAAATTAACAATTATAAATCTGCTTTTTAAAGTTCACTCAGGGGCTGATGAGATGGCTCAGTGGCATAAGCACCTGCCTGGCAAGCGCGAGGTCCTGAGTTCAACTCCTGGTACCCACATATGAAAAAAGTGCCAGTGATGTCGCTCAGCAGTACGGGTGCCTGCTGGCATGCAAGGTCCTGAGTTCGACCCCTGGTAGCCACAAAAAAATTAAAAAAATAAAAAAAATAAAGTTCACTCAGTATATTGTATATTCACAGTATTTCTTTACTGAATTTCTATTCAGACTTATCTGAATATTATTAAATTCTTTCAATGATTTTTTATGTATTTCTGTGAATAAATTTGTACTTTGATTACATTCTCTATATATTTCCCCTGTATATTTTACTTTTGAATGTTATTATATATAATAATTTTACTTTATTTTCAGATTATTCATTGCTAATGCATAGAAATATAATTGATTGTTTTGTATATTGATCTTGTGTCCTAATACTTTGCAGAACTCATTTACTGATTACAGTAAAATACATAACAATGTAGTAGTGGACTCCTTAGGATTTTCTATAAGATCTTGTACTCCACAAACAGAGATAAACTGTCTGCATGATACCTTTTCCATCCTTTTCCATTCCATCCTTTATATTTCTGAATTTAAGATATGTCTCCTTGAACAACGTATTGACTGGGTCTTATTTTTTGATGCATCCATTAAAATTGTTGCCTTTTGGGTGAGCTTCTTAATATAATCTAATCTAGTGATTAGATTATTGACAAATTTGTATTTACATTGGCCTTTTTATTAATGTTTTTTACAACATAGCTTTTTTGTTCTTCTATTACTGGTTTCCTTTATATTAAGTGTATATTTTTATTTTTTATTTTTATTTATTTATTTATTTTTGGTGCTGGGAATCAAACTCACACCCTTGCAGCTAAGTGGATATTTTTAGTATAGCAATTCCCTTAATGATTTTTTCACTAAAATATATTTTCTTAATTCTTTCTTTAAGCCTCTCTCTTAGGGCTAATTCTAAAGTCTCATCCAAATCTACTAACTTAATTTCAAAGAGGTATGTAAATGTTATCCCTACATAGATATATTTTGTTTTTCCTATTCTGTGCTATTTTATTATAAATACTACAAGTATATATCATTGTCATAATTTTACTTTACATATCTGTAGATCAAGGAAGCTGAGTGAGGAAAAGAGTGTGTATTTGTAGAGTTTATTATGTTACTCTTCTTGCATACCATTTCTTATTCTCATCATTGTCCCTGTGGACTCATTATGATGTCGTGTTGTTTCCTTAGTCAAATACAGCTTTGCAGAGTAACAAATATCTCTGAGAAGTTAAGTTTGTCATACAGCATTCTCAGTTCCCATCTGTCATTTTTCTTTTTAACCTGACATTTTTTAATTCTTTTCATAATTTCACCTGTTTTAATTTCATAGATACTTTGGAGGCTATTCGTAATACCTAGTACCCCACATTGCCATATATGCAAAGCTTAAATCATTCTACACACCGAAGTCAAAGTAATGTTTTCAAAAGGAAAAATCACATGCTTAATGCCCTTTAATATCATTCCAGTGATCCTAGGATTAAAACAAAGCTCCCAAACAAGGTGAGTCAGGCTCTACATGCATATTTCTGCATACACTGTAGCTTCAGTCTGTACTTTGTATTTGATTCTTTGCTAGCCAGTAATTACAGCCTTGAATTATATTTTCAATGCTGTCAAAGAGTCTTTCTATATGATGTAGTCTCCTTTCCTTCAAATGCTCCTCCAGCTTTTCTTCACTTAGTTAATTTCTACTTTCCTTCAGATCCCAGCTGAAACTTCATTTTCTCAAAAAAGCCTTTCCTTATTTCCTAAGTTAGTTTTCTCTTGAGTACAGCTGTTTACCTTTCTCATCTTATACCCAGTCATACTTGCACATATCAAAGTAACAGGGATGTGTACAAAAGTATTTATTTTATATCTATTTCTCTAGACTGTACAGACTCCAAAGGAAGACACTATATCTCTTTTTAGACATCACTGTTATCCCCAACTCCTGAAACAAATACTTAACACACACCAGGAGGTACATGCTGAATACACTGAAACAATGCGGGACACTTTCAATGTAAAACATGTGCATTTTTTTGTTTTTCCAATCAGAAAGGATTCTATAATAAAGAAGACCAGAAATGATTCCAGAACTAGCTTGTTCTCTGAAATGAGGAATTTAAATTCCCCGCATCATGGCCACACACCAGTCTCTTCTTCACTCCACACTCTTGATTTTTTATCCTGGGATCATATTTCCATGTGAGCGTGTCACTACAGCAGAACGCTCATCTTCTAATGATTATCATGGATGGTGGCTGGTCAAAACAATGTGAGCTTATCTCTAGCGAAAGTTCAGGTGAGGTTAGGTGCTCTACATACTCTAAACTCACCTAGAAATATAAAATATATGTTCAGTATCTATAACTAATCAGACAGCTTAAATACTCCCAATAGGCCAGACAAACTTCAAGGAAGAGATCGCTGGTCTTTGCTCAAGTGAAACATCCCTCAAGGAAGAAATACAAGTTCAGACAAGAGATCAGTAAACAGAGAGTGATGTTGGAGAATCTGGGTCTATATGTGGAATTAGTCAAGAGTTCTTCAAAAAACACTATCTGTGCGCGTGTGTGTACTCGTGCGAGTGTTAAAAAGTCCTTCTATAAGCAATTTGCATGCTGGGAAGCCGGGGAGTAACAACATTGATAGCATGACTCAGTCAAAGAACTGAGAAATCTCATAATCATGAAGAGAGGCAGACATGCCTCCAGTCTGAGGCCAAATTCCCCAGGAATTCTGGAAAGCTACTGGTATAATTCCCAGAATCCAAAGGGGTTAATACCCAAGAGAAGCATCAGAGGAAATGTGCCTTAATCCAGATGGAAGACCAAGATAGACAATTTCTTTCTTCTTTTTCTTTCCTGTTCTATTCAGGCCCCAGCTGATTGGATGGCATCTGCCCAACTTGAGGGAGGGGCTTCCCAAGTCACTTTGCTGAAACACACGTCAATCTCCTTTGAAAATAACCTCAGGGCCGGTGAGCAAGCTCAGCAGGCATAAGCACCTGCCTGGCAAGAGAAAGGTCCTGAGTTTGACTCCCAGTACCCACATAAAGGAAAAAAAGGACCGGTGATATCGCTCAGCGGCACAAGTGCCTGCTGGCAAGCGCGAGGTCCTGAGGTCAAGGCCTGGTACCCACATAAAAAAAAAGAAAGAAGGAAAGAAAGAAAGAAAGAAAGAAAGAAAGAAAGAAAGAAAGAAAGAAAGAAAGAAAGAAAGAAAGAAAGAAAGAAAGAAAATAACCTCAAAGACACCTAGAAGTAATGCCTTACCAGCACCCTAAGCATCCCTCAAGTCAGTCAACTTTGACACTCAAAAATTAACCTTCAGTATGGCTTAAAGTATTGGGAAATATGGGTAAGTAAGTATCTAATTGCATCTGCAGTTCTGTCTGCAGAGAGCACAGTGTATTCACAGGAATATACTTACAGATGAAGAGAACAGAAAAACCAAAAGTGAGTTCAAATTCAGAATGCTTTAGGTATTTTACTGGAACAGTTTGGAGTAGCTTACAGTTCAGCTTTATAACTTTATAACTTTATTAAAGAGGTCAGAAAGAAAAAGCATATGTAGATCAAAATTAGATTTGTAGTTAGAAAAGAGAATCAGTAAATGAATTTAAGGTTGTAGATGAGCAGCTGCATGCAAAAGTTAGCATGAATGAAACTTGAACCTGTTCATTCTACTATGATATATGACTATCTTCATCCTCAAGATCATTAATAGAATTTTTCAAGCTCAATTTAATAGTCAGTGAATATTTGGTTTCCCTTTCCTTTATCCAGTGATTTCTCACTTTTTTCAAATCTCAATTCAGAGTTCTATCCGATGTTCTCCAGTGTTTCCAATGGTCATCAATTCAAAGCATTATTAGCTTCTTTAGTTTGTTTTGTTTTGTGCTTTCTGATGCTTTTGCTTGTCTTTTTTTGAGGGAGTACATAGCTACAGTATGGATAGGAATCTAGAATCTAATGTCACAGAAGTGAATTGCCTTTTTGTGGGGACTTTTAGGCTGGAACATATAGTTATGGCTGATTGAGCAGAAATAAGATATCTGTAAGCAATCATGTGTGATGTTGGAGGGGCAGATAGAGGAGACAAGTGGCAGCAAATTTAGCTAGAAGTAGCATTTCCACAATTATGCAACACAATAAAATAATTCCCAGTGTTTTTCTGAGGTTTATGACACACTGGAAAATCATACAAGAGCAGGGTAATGGGAAGCCCACTGGGGTCTGAGGATCTGTTGGCTTATACTTACTGCTGAATTACTTTCAGTGTATAGCCAAGCTCTGAAAAGCAGATCTATTCTTTAAAAAATGGCAAATTGTCTACATTTCAGTAACTGCTTGAATTGGGAAATTTTTGACTCAATATCTGAAGAAAAGAAATGAATACATTAGCCGCAACAATAATCTTTATTAGTAGTATGTTTTTAAAATTTTGCCCAACAACACGGGGAGATATTATCCAAGCTAAACTTGATATTTTTGCTACACTGGTGAATTTGCAATTGACAAAACAGTCTCCATCACACGGCAGGCATGAGAGGAAAGCACTGATTCAAAATGCGAAAGCCCTGCCTGCCCTGGCACAAATCCTTCATCAGGATGGACCAGGTTGGATCCCAACAGAGGCCCCTTTGCCAGAGCCTGGATCTTCATAATGTGAGTGATTCTTTCTCCTTGTAATTGCTAGTAATGCTGCTGGGTGAGCTGAAGACACATTGAATAGGATGGTATTACAGCTCTCTATTGCAGGGCATGTAGGACAGCAGCCTTGCTATTCACATCACCATAGACTCCAAAGCAATTTTTGGATCAGCTCTCCCTGTTCTCATTTTCATTGTTATCCTCTCTTCAATTACTTTAGGAGGTATCCATTGCACAGTTTCATGTGATCTGTGCTATTTGAAATGGTTAAGGTCAATGCTGCCACTTCACCGAAACATTTCCTTCTAAGCACTCATCATGTGCCATTAATGTAATAACTGCCTAATGATTTTATGCGTTTCTTACCTTAGAAATGAATTAATGCATTGACTATGTGCAGTCCTTGGTATTTAACCTAGAAAAGCAT
Organism: Erethizon dorsatum; assembly: GCA_028451465.1. Taxonomy (NCBI): domain Eukaryota; kingdom Metazoa; phylum Chordata; class Mammalia; order Rodentia; family Erethizontidae; genus Erethizon; species Erethizon dorsatum. The sequence goes on from CM051825.1 coordinate 40,376,264, forward strand.
TGTTAGTTCAATAAAACCTCTGTTGTAGATCTACCCATGAGTTAAGTCATCTGGCCACCGGAGATAACTAATCTGTCCAGGGACCATGTCACTGACGCATAAACTTGTTTAAACCTTTCCCTCTAGAAAATAATTTTTAATTGTGGGTTCAGCAAAAACACTGAAACTAGAAATTCCATTTGACCAGGCTATCCCCCTTCTAAGTATCTTCCCAAAAGAGTTAAAGATATATTATAGTGATACACACATACCCATATTTATACCAGCACAATTCATAATAGCCGAACCTTGGAAGCAACCTATATGTCAATTAGCACCCAAAAAGATAAAGAAAATGTGGTATTTACACACAATGAAGTACTACTCTGCTATAAAATAAGATAAGCTTGAGTCATTTGTAGGAAAATAATATTAAGTGAAAGTACATAATATTAAGTGAAATAAATCAGACACACTATATTAAATATTGCATGGTTTCTTTTATAGGAGAAACACAAGTATAAATAAAGAAAAAATAAAAGCTAGATAATAGAAAGTAGGGAGATACATCTTTCTCAATGGAAAGGGGAGTAAGAGATGGAGTGAGAGGGAGAGATAGGAAAAAAGGAATTAAATTGTGGAATGTACGTGTACCAACACACAAGGAATGTAAACATGCATTGCAAACATGTACAAAAAAAGGGGAGAGATCAAGGAATGCATAGATGGTGGAGGTAGGGAAAAATAAGAGGATAAAAAAGTAATTAAGGTACATTAGGTATATGTACAAATTACCCATAACAAATGTAAATATAATATACAAGCATATATTAATTAAAAAAGACAATAAAATAAAAAATTTGCTTTACAAACCCTTTCCTTGAAATCAGATTTTTAAAAATATTTACTATTTAAATTAGTTCAATTTTTAAAATGTTTGCTCTCTGAAAAGTTATGTCTATACCATGTAAAAGAAAGCCCTTTTACATTTTTAGTGAACTTTTTTTCTTACTTTCCAGCCAGTTGCCTAAATCTTATGACCATATGCTTTTTTCTTGATCTCTCTTGGTCTATTATTTCTATAAACTCCTACCCTATTTTTCTCCATCTAGCTAAATTTGAGAGTTGAGGAGTTACTTTGAATTAACTCGTGGAGGTTAAAAAGCTATTTGACCCTGTTTTTAAAGTTTTTTGAAGACTCTTTCTAAGAATTGGAAAAGTAAATTGCTCTTCTCTCATTATGTGAGCCTTCTCACTGAACAGAAGTGAGCTTAATTCTAACCTTTGGTCCCTTGAAGATTGAGTAGGTTCAAACTCTAGTGTATATTCTTTTTTCGACCAAAATTGTTACCAAGACTACTGACACCTTCAGATATTGTTAGCTTTCTATAAATTGCCACCAATCCCTTTAGCATTTACACTGTTGGAGGAAAAGCACCAGAATATCCTAATGATCTGAGATCAGGGTGAGAGAGAGGAACAGCTACTAAAACCTTTTGCTGTTTCTTTAGAATTAATGTAAATAATAAATTTCAACATTAATTTACTAGTTAGTTAATATTAATATTAGAGTTAATATTCCGTGAAATTTCAGTGACATTGTTCAAAAACATTTAAATAAATTCAAGTAGGGAGGTGAAAGGAAAATAATGCATATCAGTGCAGTTTTTTAAAAATCCTCCTGAAAAGTGAGGGGCATTATGATTGATTTTCTTATGTATGGAAGGAGTCTAGAAGTTTTCATGTCCATGCATAAGGATTTATTTCTCCCTCTTACATTTGAATGAAAAGAATACCAAATAAGCTATTTAAAAATTCCACAAAACAAATATTATCTTAAAGAGATAAGTGAATTGCATAATATTTTTATTTAAACAGAAACAGAAAAAAACTCTAAAACTAAGCCAACTATAATGCAATAAAATAAGACATCAAAGTCACCATAATAAAAAGCTAATACAGAATGGTGTTTCTGTTGCTCATTGTTACCTACAAGTGTAAGTTTAGCTGTGATCCAAGTCACAACACTGCATAGACTATTCAAGTTACCTTGAAGAGAAAGTGAGACACTTCACTGGGTTTGATTTACTCAATATAAAGTTTTCTTTTCCAAGCTGCTTTCAAACACAGATAGATGCAGCCAGGTTGGTAAAGATGCTGAATTAAAGTTGTATACTAGAATCTGTCTTTCACATTAGCCAATGGATAAAATGGCAAATCTCAATATCAACAATGCAGAACAAAATCCAAAACAGTGAAATCGACCAATCAAACTAAGAAACAAACAAAAGAGGGAAAGAAATAGAATATTCTGTAAGTATGTGATTATTAAACATTTTCACACTTCCAGGTAGTAATATTAACAAATTTTCAAAGTTTCCAAATATGGAAAGATTTACAACTCTCTGGGTATCCTTCTTTTTCCTTCATTCAATTGAGGCAGGAGGTGATGAGCACTGGGATTCAGGTGGAGATTAAATGAACTAAAGAAAAATAAAGTAAATATTCTTTCAGGCAAATAACTATATTAGAGCTGCTTGAATAATTGTTGGATGAAACTGAAACTTAGAAACAATCACTCCATGGAATTTTATGTCATCCATTTGTGAAAAGTGAATCTTGGTACAGAATAGGTAAGTACCTCTCAAGTGAGAGCAGAAGCAGAAATTATAACCGAAAATTAATTCATTTCAGCTCTTTTATGAGCTTTCTCCTTCCACAGAAAAGTTTTGTAGATAGAACAAAAATAATCATCTGTAAGCTATAGCCCAAGGATGAAAACAAACAAGTGTCAGATGCAGTTGTAAATATTAAACATTCAAAATGTCACAGTATTATACGAGAGTAAATAAAAGTTCTGAAATGAAATCCGCAAGTATGCCAAAATGAAAAGAAATGGCCTTATTTCTCTGTAAATGAGGTACATATAGAAATAAATTCAGTAAGGAAGGCAGAAACACAGAAGTGAAGGAAAGAACAAAGGAAGGAAGGAAGGAAGGAAGGAAAAAGGAAGGAAGGAAGGAGAGAAAGGAAGAAAGAAGAAATGAAAGAGAGGCAAGGGGGGAGGGAAGGAGAAAATATGGAATGATGAAAAAATGAAAATATTATAATAATAAAAAAACTTATTAAATATTGCAAATAAACTAAGTAAGAGTTATTAGTATCTTTGAGGTAGACAATCCAATAATGAAGATAAACACTGTTTTATAATAAAAGAGTATTTTCCTAAAGTAAAGATTTAAATTTGCTTCTTACAAGATCAAAACATATTACAGAATTTTTTTCAGACCTTTAAACTATGAACAAGAGGACAATATCAGTCAGAAATAAGAACTCTTCCTAGTAACTTTTACAGAGAGAGACAATACAGAAATATTCATGCAGATGCTAAATTATGTTATAAACTTATACAAAGTATATCAATGCACAATACAGTTCGCCAATAAAGAAGTGAATGTGTTGATCCTCTTAAGTTATTCTGTTCTGATTTCAAATTGTTTTCTTATTTTCTTAACAATATTCAACGCTGTACTATGCCTGATATACCTGAGAATGCAAAGACTTGGTCATGTACAAGAAATTTGAGAATGACCTATTTGCTCCATTCAATAATCCAACGAGCGAAAAGGACAAAGGTATAGAACAAATAAAAGTGCCAGGGAGTAGACACAACTTCTGCTGCTTCCCTAGTCTTTCAAGATCTGGTGATCAATGTACTCACCACAGAACAACAATCTCAGTAGTTCAGAGGAAGGAAATCTCTGGTCTCGTGGCCTAATATGCAACACTTTAGGGCCATCTCTCCATAATCTCCAATTCATGTGTCCTAATTTCCATTGTTGTCTATGTTTACAGTTAATTCTCTTTATTTCCCCAAATGTTGTATTCTATTTACCTGGATTTTCATTCTATTAATGCTACAAACTTGTCACTAACCCTCACTCCCCAAATGCTTTTTCCGTCTGTTTAAATCAGACTACATCGCATACTTCCTCATTATAGTCACTTCCTGCATTTTCATTGACACTTTTGCCCCACTCACCCTTCACTGCCCTGATCTGCAAACCTCAGAGGCTTTGATGGATCCAATTTTGCCTGCTCCCCATCTGATTCCAGTTAGCTGAATATGGCTGCGTAAACACACACACATAAACACAATCACGTATGTTTAAAATTCACAATATATAACTCAGACGTTCCTGGAGGGATTCTCAGAAATCATTTTCTACTTCCCTATTCCATTCACCCCATGCTCTGTTCCAATCCTCAAACCCTCCTTCTAACAGGCTCGCTTTTAAATGATAATATAATTTCCTATGTCAGGGAGAAAATTACGAATAAACAAAGCAACTAAACTTCCATCTTTTCCAACTCTACATACACTTACTTTCAGCATTCATTTTTCTCAGGTTTTACTTTTTTATCACAGCTGAACTTTTGATCCTATCTCTCAATCCAATCACTCCATTTGTAGGTAGATTCTACTCCTTTAATTATTCTCTATAGCATAAAAACATGTTTTTACATGTGCCATCTGCAAACAGGCCCTCTTTGAATCCATCAGTTCTGGCACATGGTTTTTAATCCCTTTTGTAGAGAAGCTTAAAAACAAACATCTATACAAACTCTCTCCAACTCTTTTTCTCTCTTAAACAATTACCATCAGGATTTTCCCATGCCGACTCTACTGGAGCTGTTGATGTCAGCAGACATTCCTCAGTCCTTTTTGGTACTACTGAACACTGTTGTCACCCTATGCTTTCTGATAAACATTCATTGCTTATATTCTAGGCTGACACTGTTGTTTCACATTTCTTGTTCCATCTCCCAGTAATTCTTTGTCCTTTTCCTTTGCTGGATGCTTTGCTTACCTTTGCCCACCTTAATATTAAAGGTGCCAGTCTTCAGTCCTCTTTTCTTCTTGATATTGAAAAGCTCTTCCAATATTTCCCACAATTGATATAATGTTTTGAAAAATATTCTCAGAGCAATGCAAGTTAATGAAAGTTACATACACGATTTAGGGGTTATGTATAACCTTCAACTATTGCTATCCTTTAATTAAGCCAAATAATTTAAAATTGCATTTTCTTGAACAAGCTTTTGATAAATGAGGTATCTGGCTAATAATGAGATGCCTAGTAGTAGTAACATGATGGCATTTGGAAAGAAAATAAATAAATATTCTGGACAGAATTTAATGCCATACGATTTAAAGACTTTCAAGTGAATCAATCAGGCACATCATCTGCTGATGAATGTGGGCCAGAGCTTGATTACTGTATTAAGGAACAGTCCTCCATCCACTCCTCCCTGACACAAATGTAAATAACACCTAGGGTATGACTGCATTTCATGAAAGGCCAAATCATGAGAGTTCTGACAGTTAGAAGAGCTCAGATTATTGTATACATCATAATAAAAAATTTCTGAAATTTCTGTATAGACCTCTCAAAAAAAATACAGATATCTATTTAAAAGCCTACCATTTCGGGGATTGTGGAGGCAATTTAAAACTTGAGTGAGTTTATCAGAAATTTTTTATCTTCTGACAGTTGTTTTAAAAGTGGGCATTCTTTTTCTCAGGAGGGAAAATTTTAATGTCATGTGATATGTCAGTTGCTATAGTAACTATACCTCCTCTTAAAAAAAAATAACAGTTTGAACTGGCTCCAAAACCTGAGCAAAAACCAGGCCTGCTGAAGAGTAAACTGCCACTTCCCAAGGCTCTGTGCTTAAAATTCTCCCTCTCTTCCTTTCCCCCCACCTCCAGATGCTGATTTGACATTTATTTGCCAACACTCTTATTTAATCCTCTTGCTAAGCTGTGTGATACAGTCAATCTATTTATAAGAGACAATTAGTTAAAGATGAAGAAAAGTGCATTTTTCCCAGTTAAATTCTGTTGATAGTAAAAGTAGGTGGGCATTATTTCTCAGAAATCTATCAACTTTCTTGATTTTGTTTGAAGTATCAACCTCAACTCCACTTTACCCAGAGAACTCTGATTCTAAAATGTTTAAACACAACTGCCCAACTCAGTCTGTGTAGTGGCCATTTGATCAAATATGAGGGTTAAAACAGAGTTAGATTCACTTCATTTTTAGTAAAAATTGTGTTACTCAAAAAAATTTTGAGGTACCAAATCTCTAAATGGAGGCAATTGGTCTTTTATTTTAGTTAATGCGACACAATCTCAATAGAAAAACACGACACCCTCTCTACTATTTCTTTTATAGCTCCTTGGAAAGTAAATCATGGAGTATTTAGCAATATGCTGCCCTAAAAACCTGGTCTTCAAGAAATTAATTTTGATTTATATCATTGAGATGTACAGATATATCAATATCATACTAATCTATATTTAAAAATTATAAATGGATTATGTAATGAAATCTAAATATAACAGATTATTAATATAAGGATTTAGATGTGTGTCCACAAGTCCTTCAAAATATGTACTACATAATATATGTAAAATTAAGTTTTAGTTTTAGGAATAATAATTATGTAACATTGATACAAAACTTAAACTGATGCTATGTTCTCACATATATGGGAAGACATAGAAAATCAATAACATGTAATATATGGTCTAGTAAAGTCTTTATTACATATGTGTCTGTTATATAAATCATATATTTATAGTCTGTATGTAAAAAATATACATTTTGTTCAGAAAAGTTCTTCATCAGATTCATCTTTCTGTAAAACTTATTGAAGACTATGAATTAACTCAGGATAACTAGAGCACTGTCAGGAAGCCTGAAGATTCATGAAACTGTTGAGGGCTTCTTTTGCTAAAGAAAGTCCTTTTAAGTTTCAAGTCAATAAATCTTATCCTTTATTTCATAATGTTCCATCTCCTCCCACTCCTGGTTCAGGTCTCTGGGCACGGCCTTCCAGAGCTGTGAAGATTCTAGAGTGTCTAGAATGGAGTAGGAAACTTCTCACAGAGCCAATACTGAGCTTCGAAAAGTAGCACCAAGTGAAAGGGAAGCGAGAACCCTTTCTGTATTGTGATGTAATACCTACAATAGCAAGTTGTCCAAAGAAACAGAAATAATAGGCTGTATACAACATGCCCTTATGCACAGAACCATGCAATATTTAATAGGGACTTTTTTTGAGATCTGCCTTATTAGGCAATTTCATTGTTTTGTGAACATCATAGAGTATACTTACACAAACCTAGATGGCATAGCTTTCTACATACTAGGCTATATGGTGTGAATGTGTATACAGGAGATGTGATTGAAAAATATGTTAAATATTTAAATTTAAAATTTTATTACAGTAAAAGACACGCTATCATAAATCTCCATCAAAGTATGCCCAGTTGCATCAAACACTTACTGCATTATCCTTCTCACCTTCTTAAGCAGTTCTGGAAGTCTTTACCTGTGCTGATGTGTCTGCCTTGATGCCTTGGATTAACTCAAAAACATTTATGCTTCATTGTTATTTTGACTCTGGGGAAGAGCCAGAAATCACATGGTGCCAGGTCCAGTATAAAGTGGATGAAGACACTCTAATGTTTTATGAGCCTGCCTTTCCACTTGATGGTTCTTGCCAGCAGCATTTGTGGTACATATGATCATGTCTGGTAAAGACACTCATGAAGAGGACTTCCAAACTGCTTCAGAAAGTGGCAACAACGATGGAATAGTGTGATTGAAGTGAATGGAGTATTTTGAGGGGGATTAATGAAGTGAATCATTTATTGTAATATTTTTAAAATTTAAACATTTACCATATTGTTCAATCACACCTCATAAATGTGTCCTATTGCTCCTAAGGCTATGTCGAGCAAAACAACACAAATCTGCAGGTGAGCAGGCTAAAGACCCAGTAAGAGCCAAAGTCCTCATCTGCAGGCCACCAGAAAGGAAACATCCCCTTTTTCTTGGGAAGGTGAACCTTTTTACCTAAGCCTTCCACTGACTGGATGAGACCCATCCACAGTAAGGAGGGCAATTTGCTTTCATCAGCATACTAATGAAAATGTTTATCCTATCCCAACTCCCACACAGAAGCTTCCAGAATGATATTTGCCCAAACATCTGGTTACCTGTGTTCTAGTTAACTCATAAAATTAATCACACTTAAGTTCTCTTAAAGTTCACTACTAGCTAGCAACTAAACCTTGTCAATTACTTAACTTTTGAGGACCTCATTCCATCACCTGAAAAGGAACAGAATAAGCAATATCAATTCTAAGACTAATTAGTTCTAAAATATTATATTATCATGCAGATGTAGTCATTAAGCAATACAGAATTCATATAAGGCTCTATGGAATCAAATAAATATGAAAATTTTTAGCATAAGACCTATCAAAATATTTATTTTCATTATGTCAGAAATGCAAATGCATTTTTTTCTTATTGATCTTTAACTGTATTTCAATTTGTGCAATACGAAGAAGCATTTAAATAAATTATCACAAATAGGACCAAGGACTGATATAAATGAAAAAGTTCAGTGAAATGAAAGAATGTATTTGCACTCAAATGAACTTTCAGAGTGTGTGAGCTGCTATTTGTCTACCTCCTCTATCTTGCACAGAATCTTATTATCAGTGTAACTCCTAGGAATTGACACATTTATAAAATACTGAGGCACAGAAAGACTTGCAAATAAGATGTTTTAATGTAGTGACAATAACAATAAAAATGTCCTTGAGGTGGTGCGACAGATAATGGGCATCCTGTGCTCTGTTCACATCTGAAATAGTGAAGTGTCTGTAGATGTACACATTTAAATGAGAAAGTCATCACATGCATCCCTGGAGATGTGTTCATAATTACACATTCAAACCATATTTGCTCTTAGCAGGAACTTAAGGATCATTTAGAAATCAGCTTAATCTAGAACTGAGCTTTGGCTGTATTCCTTGCCTCATTGGTTTCAAATCACTCTAAAGATTTCTTGGGCTGGGGGAGGTGCTGGAGACGGGAGGAGCGGGTTTGAGCTACTCTAAGGTTTCAGCAGCCCTCTTGTGCATTGAAAAAAATGGCTTCTTTATGTTCTTGCAGCTCTCCCCTTAGTGGACACCGTTGCTTTTTATTCCAAGGCTAACCCTGAATGGCATCAAGTACAGTACACATACTCCCTGCTTCTCTGGTCCGGTCATGGTTTTATGTTGGCTGTCTATGCCCAAAACTTTGGGATAATTTCTTGCATCATCTCTGCTCCTTCGTCCTATAGCAAGTTCTTTCCTGTCCCTCATTTAGTAGGAGGAGATCGTCATGTATGTTTGTAGAAGATTATGGTTTCAATACTTGTTTGTGCCCCTTTGAATCTTTCCCAAGTTCAGAGGATTTTATTACTGTACCTGAACCCTATAACGAATGGGTGTAGTAAGTCCTGTGACTCAGGGTTAGTTTTTGCTGCCTTTCTGTCTTTGGGGAGAAAATCTGAATAGAGGGGATTTCCAAGCCTTTCCCCTCTTCTGTATTTGCACCTACGCAGAGGCCTTTCTTCAATCTTTGCTTCTACCAGTCTTTAACATGAGAATCCAGCAAAAGTTCATGGAAATACAACTGCAAGTGGGTGTGAATTTCTTGGTGTCTGAATTTCTCAGGGACTTTATTTTCTCATGCTAATCAACACTTATCCTTTTGTAATACATTAATATTTTATGCTCTGGCTCTTATGTACATGGTGTTTTCTTCTCTCGCTTAGCTACGTGAAAGACATTCTGCCCCTGTAATTTCTCTATGGAGGAAGAGGTGCTTATCTTCCATGGATTTCAAGATGCTTGGATTGTCCCATGACCTCAGCTCTCTGAAAGTTGTGATTTTCACGGCTTATCCTTTTTCTCCTTGTTAGATTGGAAACAATGCTCTTTCCATTTTCCTACATGTAAGACAAAGTGGAAACCACCAGGTCTCTTCTATATTTTCAATCTTTTCTCCTAAATTGAATCTTCTCCAACAAGATTTAACATTTCTGTCTCAGAAGACACACACACACACACACACACACACACACACACACACACACAGGTACACCATTTCTATTTCTTATCTATTTCTATCTGCTTCCACTAGCCCAACTTTACTCACATTTTATACCAATGCATTGCTGTTGTTTCTGTCTCTATCACACATATGTAACTGGTTTTGTTAATATCCTCTTTATGGTTAAATCTAATGGCCAACTTTAGTCTTGAAACAAAGGCAGTCAATCATTAGAATAGAGAGTACTCACTGGAAGTGCTAGAATTTACAGAATGTTAGCAGAAAACATTTCTTGTAGGAAATAAGATAGTCTTTGTAGAATTAATGTTAATAGAGAAAATAGGAAAAAAAAATGAAAAATGTAGACAACAGAGAAAATAAATGTGAAGAAATGCAAGTAGGGTTTAAACTTAAGTGAATACTAATACCAATGTTTGCAGGGAGACCGAGTGACTAAAAGGAATATAGAAAAAATGTGAAAACATCTCATGAAGTATAATACAGATAGTTCTGATAACAAGAGCTCATAAACAAGAATAATAACATGGTATACAACAGCAATAATGTCTTGAGCCACTGGAAATATAAGTAGAAAATAATGTATTATAAAAGCAGTGGTTTTGAGATTAAATACATATGCTTATGACATTATATAAGGTCATGATGCAGGCAAACACAACTACACACATACATGGTGTGTCTTAGAGGGAAGGTTGGGGGTATGTATAGGAAGTGAATGGTACTTGAAGAAGGACAGATGAAAACTGAGAAAAGTTTTTTAACCACTTGCAGTAAGTCCTCAACTTACAAACAAGTTTCATTCCGGGAGATCGTCCATAAGTCTGATTCATTTGTAAGTCCTACAAAATGAGTCCCATATACCTTCATCACAAATATACAATGTATATTGCTTTGTGCTTCCTAGCAGTGCCCTCCACATCACCACCATTTTTCCTCTGGCTTCTGAGCATCCCGGGCTCTGACTGAGCACTGTACTCTGTACACTACCACACTGTACAGTCAGCACACAGCAGCACAACTGTAACAATATCTAGTAGACACACTAGCTGCTTCCATGATTTTGTTTGCATCTGCAAATGTTTGTAATACAAGGTCCATTTGTATCTGTCAAAGTTTGCAACTCTAATCTTCCTAAGTCAGGGTCTTATTGCATTTAAAAACTGCACCTTAAATTCTGTGAGAAAATATTTACAGCTGGAGGACTGAGAAAACAATCAAAAGTAAAACGTAAGGAACATCACTCCTTTGTCTACAGAGAGAGGTTTTATATGCGATTAGATAGGTCAATGGATGGATGGGTGGGTGGATGGATAGATAGACATATAATTATCGATATCAAACCATATCAATAAAGGAAGGGGTTAAGATTTCGCTTTGACAAATTCACGCAATAGCAAAAATCTTATATGAAAGCCCCTATAAAATGAGATAACTTCACACAGCTCTGCTATTTTGTCCTATTACGACTATGTGAAGTCACATGGTGAGGCTTTAAGTATATCTCATACTACTGTGAATACCACCTTTAAAAAATTATATGAAAATTAGGAAATATGGACTCACAGGGGTGTAAACTTCACATAGGTGTGATCTTTACCAGTTCCAATACTCGCCATCATAGGAAAGCCCACTAATGAAATCACTGTGTAATCTGTGGAGTTGGAGGAGGCCTTAAGTAGCAGATAAGAAAATGGAGAAATGTTGGTGTCTGGCTGTTTTTTTTTTTTTCCTCCAGAATTGTTCAGTTGGTTGTGGGATCACTGTTTAATGGGACTTAATGTATTTGCTGCAGTTTTATCTTCTCTCCAGAAGATATAATTGATATTTAAGTGTTGAAATTCATACTATGAGTGATACGATGAACATTGTGGTTTTCAACAACATCCTAAATGGATACCCCATTGCATACAGAGACCAATGTTATTGTCTGTGTCTCCAGAATGAAAAAGAAAATGACCCAAATTAATTAAAATCTGTAAATTCTTCTACAATAATTTTACATAAATATGATCCTTTGCTCTAAACAAGTCGTGAATACAGATCTACTGAAAATTTGCTCTAAATGAATGAAAAAGGAAAGAGGACTCCTTTTACATTCAGAGCTAAAAACGTGAAACAAGGATGCCAGTATGCAGTGCTAAACTCATGGGAAGCTCTATGACAGTTTGTCAGAGATAAAGTGCCATAGCTCAATACTCAGTGGCTTAGCTGGGGGTGCGTGGGGCTGCTCAGGCACATTTTTGGAGAGGCATTATTGGCCAAAAGGAAAATTATATCGTAACAATTTACTCCATTCAGATATATTTGAGGGCAGCAAATTGAAAGACTGCCCTGAACAGTACAAACTCTAGCTATGGCACTGTGAATCCTCCCTGGTAATGACTCAGCAGACTCGGAGAAGGGAATTAAAGCAAAACAAATCCAAGGGAACTAGTTATGGATGCTGTCTACCAATTTTCTATTAACTTTTCAATAAGAGTATGTCCAGTGGAAAGTCTATTAATTATTCTTGCCTTTTCTTTATCTGCTATCCCATAAAACTCCCATTTTATTACTGAAAATTCTCAATAACTTCCTTAGAGTTTTCATTTGATTAAATTTTCCAAATCCTCCAGTTTTATGACTTTACAATGACCTATTGACTTTAAGTGTGTTGCTAGTTCTAAAATATAAACTGATATTTGTCTATTGATTTTATAATTTGGGGTACCTAGCATTTATCATAGACTCTGGAAATGTTGATCTGTAGTGAAGACTGGTTGAAATTGCATTTATGATATGAATTACCTTTAATGATCTTGTACTAAATGCTTAAATGTGTTTTTAAAGGCTGGGGATATAGCTCAGCAGCACAGAGCCTGCCTGGCAAGTGTGAGGTCCTGAGTTTGAATACCGGTACCAAAAATAAATAAATAAATAAAAGCAAAAAAATAAATGTTTTTTAAAAATACCATATTTTTATGGGGATGCAATTAAATTAGTGCACTTTGTATAAAACTTTATTACTTAATATTATACCATAATTTGAATATCATTAAGAAGTCTTCAGTGCACTATTTTTGTTTAGGGTGTATTATTTCATCTTGTGTATCTACTAGAGTTTTCTTTAAACCATTTTATTTTGGACAGTTTTTATAAATAATCTTGGAACTAGCATTTTTGTTTCTACTGCTCAAATTACAGTTTGACCAATCTTTTATTTTTTGCCTTACAGTTTTCTTAAAGAGTAACTTTGGATTTTCCTCAAAAGTAAGAGTTAGGGTTATGGATAGGGTTAGGATCATAATGATGGGATTACTGTGGTTGTCCATTACACTGCTCAAATTATTGAAGAGTCCCATGATCTAATGAGATTGGAATTTGTGCTGCATCTGTATTAGGGGCAAGGTCATACTCTGCTGGTCATGCTATCCACCCAGGATAATATGGGAGGCCTATAATAAAGTGAAAGAAACTCAGTCTAACTCCCAGAAATCTCCTTGTGAAAAGCATTAATTAAACTGTGTCTCAAGGATTCCCAAGGGAGAAAGAACCACAACTTGAACATAAGGACCACTGCATCAATTTTACAATCCTTGTTCTTACTTAAAAAAAAAAAATTCAGTCCACTAGACATTGAAGAGAACACTTGATGAGCTGCCAACCATTTAGTGCACATGAATAAATGCATGTACATATGTTGAATCTATAATGTATTTTAAAAATGCTAGCTCTGTGATAGTTCAGGAGGAATTAACTCATTGTCACTTGACCTTCATTTGCGTTTGTCAATGGGAAAACCTGTTTGGGTGAGGTTTTATGCATGAATTGTGTGAGCTTCTGAGTATGTGCCTGCATCTCTTTTATTGGCATAAAACTTCTAATTGTTAGTTGCTAAGCAGGCTGATTTGGTACTAAGGAGGACAAAATCCCATAAACTCAGTGTTAGAAACAGTTCAGTAGGACCCTTTTTTACTGTTTTCTAATAGGCAAATGTGCCAATATTTACTCATCCTTAAAACTAATTCCCTCAGAGATCCAAAAAATGGTAGGCCTATAAAGTGGATGGTATGGTTTGTATATAGATGTCCTCCCAAAGCCTTAATTGCTCAGAAGTGGGGTTTTGGAAGGTGATTGGATTATGGTGGCATTATAGTTCACTCGCTATCAGGAGGTAGGGGTCTGGTCAGAAGAGCCAGTCACTGGGTATAGGACCTAGAAAGGTGCATCTCACTCTCTATAGCCTCCCTTCACTCTCTTCTTCCTGGGCTATGAAGTAAGCAGCTTTTTCTCCACCACGCTCCTCTGCCATGTTGTTTCTTTTTTGCCATGAGCCAAAATAACCTTGTCCTTTAAGTTGCAGGTGTTGGGTATTGTGTCTCAGTGATGAGTAAAATAACTAAGACAGTGGAGTTCAATTCTTCCTCTTACTAATGTAGCATTAAAGGAAAGAGATGCCAACTGCATGTGGAAGATCCCACATTAAATGAATGATTGGCTTAAGAATGAAACATAAAATCTTTGTTTCTTGATACATGTCCGCTACTTCACTCCATAAAACTCCTTAAGAAATAATCCTTTCCATTGATGACAAGACAGAAGAGACCTGTGAGCACATTCCGGGTCTGGATCAGTGACACTTGAGATCCCTATGAGTCACATGGTCGGCTTTGAGACACTCCATTACTAGTACACTCACAGCTTATGCCAATATGATTGATTTGGACCAAACTTTAAGTAGTAAGGGCTAGACAAAATTGCCAGTCTGTTTGCCTAGCCCTAGCACCTAACATCTGCTTATCATAGAACCCTTTCTGTTAGCATGGAAATGTGCATATAAAAAAGTACATGTAAATAAAATCTCAAAATAAGTAATCTGAAAGAGAATCTTTCCTTAACCTACTATATTTTAATAATTCCTTTCTATGGGAAAGAGAGCCTTCTCTGTATACTTGAATTGTGTACTGGATGAAAGAAAGGAAGGAAAGAAGTTAGTCCTGAGATGCTCTAATACATCACCTGTCTTCTCATTTCTCCTTAGCACTTCATCTCTCACATCCCATAGTGCAGAAAATGACACAACTGAATTTGCTCATCCTCTGTCCTTCTTGCTTGTTAGTACCTTCTTCCTACAACCAATACTAAACAGATGAAAGGAATAGTTGACTAAATGGCATTCAACATAATCAGCATCAGCTTCATACACCTTTCCTGACTTAGAAACAGTGTCCAAGTGAGATATTGTCCTTCCTTTTGGTATTGCTATCTCTTCTTTTTGATCCAGCTCTTATAGAATCAACCAGGTTGCCAAAGCCCACCAAGGGGTGGGGGTCAAAAATGAATGCTAATGCTAATGGTATTATACTGACCGTGGGATTAACTTCAGTTACAAGAAAGCGGTTAGAAAGCATGTTTCTTGGGCTCAAGCCAGAGGTCAAGGAAGTCTGATAAGGACAGAAGCATATTTTTAGGCTTATGTGAGGATGTTAAGGAAATATGGTGTGAGCAGGATGCTCTTGTGGTCTCTAAGAGCCAGATGGTATCCAGTCTGCTGTGAACTTAAGGCTAGGTTGTCTCCCACACTGTATATTTCCTGCCTCCGGATGATCACAAGTTATTGCCCAGCCTGGGCAATTTAGTGACTTAGCAAGACCTTGTCTCAAAATAGAAAAAAAGTAAGGGCTGGGGATCCAGCTCAGTGCAAAGGCCATGGGTTCAATCCCAAGTACTACAAACAAACAAACAAATGAAAAGTCAGATATCTGTTTTTTATCCTTTGGACAAAAGAGAGTGTTTGTGTCATACGAATAGATAAGCTGTTGTCTAAAATAGTAACTTTTTTTTTTTTAATTTTCAGTGTGCTCCTTGGCTAGGTTTCCTTTTTCCTTCTAGAGATACTCAGGAATGGTTTCTTGTCTCTGCTGATACTTCCCACATAGAACCAAGGATCCTTGTCTACTGAAATAGGCCTCTCTTTAAAACCACACACAGTTTACCAATAACACATATGACTGACAGTGCAAGCTGGCAGAATGTAATCAAGTTAGCTGACATTATCTCTTTGTGATGCAACTTAAAAAGTACTATTAAATGGCCAAACCTCACTGCATTTCTAATTTAGCATCAAGTACAGTGGTACCTCAGTTCACGAACTTAATTCATTCCACCATTCTGAGGAAGATGACCATGCTCATATTCGTTCAGGGAAGATGGCCATAGTCTTGTTCGTCACCTGACGTGGCATTTGCAAATGGAAGCAAAATTTCTGCCAAATACTTCTGTTTGCAAACTGAAGTGTTTGTGAATAGAAGCATTCATGAATTGAGGTATTACTGTATATACCAATGTAAGCAAGTGTTAAAATACGTGCTCGACAGCTTGAAAAATAGAATTATTAGTTTCTTTTTTTTAGTAGCCATGTAATAACCATAAATATAAAGTAGAAGATAATTCTGAATCATTTATATGGGCTTATTTAATATACCAAAAAATTACATTCTGTGTTTCTTCCTAATTAGTCTTGGTTTAGTTACAAAGAAAAAATACGCAGTGAGAGTACATCTTATGGTACTAGAAATGTTATAGGTTGTAGAGAAGTGACTATCATAGAAATTTGAATGTTCTCCCTTAGAATATGCAGGCAGTTAGAGTGGTATGGAGATACTTCAGATATTAAAATATGCAAAGCTCTACTCTCAGGCTTTGAAGGCTGTTTTATGATAACAGTGCTCTCCAAAACTGTACTTGGTGATTTTAAAGCCTCTGGTGCAAACACTGCATCCTAAAGTATCAGTATTAAGAGAAATACAGAGTTTCTTGTGTAGAAAACTTTTAAAGGCACACAGATACAAGTTTCCCAACTCTGTTTATATCTTGGAGTTTGGCTTTAAAATTTTCTAGCTGCCTGGTCTCTGTCTTTGAAAAAATGTAAACTATTATTTATTTATTTGTCTATTTGTTTGGCCTTGGCTATAGGAAACAAACAGATATCTTTCTGTCATTGCATTTATGTAACCTATATTGATTTGCTTTTATCATTTATTTCCACCCACACAATTCACCATTTATGTGTTACATTCAAAGATTTTGGATTCCATATTATTTATTGCCATGGTCTCAGTTTCTCAAAAAATACCTATGAAATAATAATGGTATTGGTGGCTTTACTTCCATATATATATTATCTCATATATACATTATATTTTTTTAATTTTAATATATTAGAAGGGTAGGGTAATTTGAAAAATAGCTGGCATAATTAATAAGTATCATGATATTTGTCAATATTACTTTTATCACTGGGTAACCAGATTATGTTTGAACTGCTATATGTAAAATACCCTATCTATAATCATAATAGTCATAAAAGTTAAATTTTATGTATTTTATTGATGAAAAATTAATTATATTGTTTATAAATGCTATGCACACATATACGCACAGTATGTGTACACACTATAGTTATATATATTTATAAATATGTATATACACCTAAATATTCACATGCACTCTATTAACAGCACTTCAACCTACATTCAACTAAAACTAATAGAACTAAAAAGAGAAATAAACAATACTTTAGCTAAGAAATTTTTAATATTCTCTCAGCAACAGTGGATATAAATTGGAAGGGATATGGCAAACTTAAAACCCAAAATAAACTAAATCTCCATAATTAAAAATTTGTACAGGATTAATTTAAAAAAAATAAACTCTTTTAAAGTGCATATGAAAAATTCACAAAGCCAGACTACAATTTAAATCATGAAAGAAATCTCAATTTGAAATTATTATAATCATACATCATATCCTATGGGCACAACAGAAATCAGTCAGTCAGGAATAGGAAAGAAATATATTGTGAGTGTTTCTAACATATTTCTAAATAATATATAATAGATCACAGAAAGAATTAAAAAGGAAATGGAAATATTTTTTAACTGAAAGAAAATAAAATGAAACGTGAAGTTTATGGATTCACCTAAAGCACTGAATGGAGAGAAATATTTAACTTTAAAAAATTGTGTTAGAATAATGTAAAAGGTCTAAAATCAAGGACCATTGTTAGAAGATAGGAAAAGAAGAGCAAGTGATCCAATGTAAATAAAAAAAGAGAAATTAAGGAAAAGAAATGAAAGAGACATGGAAAAACAATAAAACCATGTAATCTGATAAATGAATCTTTAGTTAGACTGACCAAGAACAAACACACGAATCTTCAACATATGCAGTATAATAAACGAAGGTGGGAATCATAGCATTTATAAGCATTTGTATGGTGATCAGGAAATATTACTAAAATTTATATAAATTAATTTAAAACTTAGACAAATACCCGAGAAGATGAAAATTCACTCAAGAAGTGATACTCTGAATAGTCAGGTATCTATGACAGAAATTACCTTTGTAGTCTTAAATCTTCCCACAAAAAAAGAAAAAATACTAGAACAGATTGTTTTGCTGGTAAATTCTATAAACATTTAAGAAGATAGTGCTATCATTCCAACTTAAACTCTTTCAGATACTACAGAATAAAGAATCATTTGCCCTATCAGATTAGTAATTCCCTCAGATGTTACCAAAGTAAATATTACAGAAGAGAAGAAATTAATATCTTTTATAAACAAAAATGTACACTTCATTGAGTAAATATAAGGATACCAAATTCAATCTTATACATAAAATGATGATACATGATGGTATAGTGGAGAAATAATTCTTTACTCACCCATTATTAGGTTCAAGGCTGACACACCTATAATAAAGCAGATTAACAAAGAAAATCTTAAGAATTTATGTAATCTAACATAAGACTTATGTGACCCAGAGACTTCATAAAGAAATAAAGAAATATATAGATAGATGACATAGACATAGACATAGGTATAGATACATCAGTGCTACCATGGAGAAGTATGATTTGGGACAAAAGAGTATAACCTAATAGAGTTATGGATTATAGTTTGGATTTAAATGTCTTTCAAGGGCCATGTAGTAAATGCTTGGTCACCAGCCTGTGGCATTACTGGAAGGTAATAAAACCTTTAAGAGGTGAAGCTAAGTAAGAGGAGTTAAGTCACTGTGGATGTCCCTTTGAAGGATATAATTTAGTCCTTTCCTCATTCTCCTTATGTTTCTTGGCCATTATGAGGTAACTGGCTGTGATCAATCATAGGCTCCCACTGTGTCGTTCTATGTCACCACAATGCCAAAGCCACAGGACTGAGGGACCATAGACTATGACTTCTGAAATTGTGAGCAAAAATAAATTTTTCCTCCATTAAGTTGTTTATGTCATACATTTTGGCACAGAAATGGAAAGGTACCGAATGCAAATAGTAACAAACTGGAAAGATTTCACAATGCCTGTTTGTTCGGATTCTTCCTTGTGTTCCTATGTGTTCACAGGTGAGGATATTGCTTGAGAAGTACGCTGGGCATTTCTCACTTCCTCATTTTATGACGTGCTTCAGAGGTGAAGGTGAAAGTGACCTTCCTACTTCTGCTGTGTCCTTAAAAGCTGAGATGTTATATTTTGGAGTAACATGTCCTGAACCCCAATTATGACTAACTAGATATTATGCCAAGAATACAAATATTGGTTTAAGATTTGACAAATGGTGAATATAATTCTTCATATTAACAAAATAATGAAGTGTCCCCCCATTCAATAATGCAGTAATTTGATAAAATTGTGTGATCATTTACGATAAAAATTACAGAAAATAAGAAACAGGTGGGAACTATCTAAACTCTGTTGAAGGAATATACAATAAAATAAGATGTAATGTATTTCAAGGACAAGCATAAGGCTAAGGTGTTCACTCTCATGATTTTGATCAAGAAAGTACTAAATTCCCTAGCCGGAATTACATGGGGGGAAAAAGAAGACCAAATGCACGCATATTGGGAAAAAGAAGTAAATACATCTTTATTCATAGATAACAGGTATACAAAGAAAATTTTAAGATTTCTATGAAAAAGACTCTAGCACTAATATTTAACAAGGTCACAAGAATAATAATCAGATATTTATTACATTTTTGTAAATTCATAGCAAAAAATACTAAATAAATTTTAAAATACAGTGTTATTTAGATGGCATCTCACATCATGAAGTGCTATGATATATATATATACATAATATATATATATATATATGTAACAAAACAATGATGCAAAACTTGTGCAAAGAAAATATCAAGAATTGTTATACAAAATTATAAAGGTTCTAAATACATCAGGAGCCACATCATGAACACTAAATTACAGCCATGATATCTTTAAAATGTTCTCCCTAAATAGATATATAGAGCCAATGTATTTACAACAAAAACAATTCAATAGATTTTTTTGGGGGGGTATTTTTGTAGCAATCATCAAGCTGAATTTAAAATGTATGTGAGAATGAAGAAGACACAGACTAGACAAAATTGTTTTGCAAAAAAAAAGAAAAGAAAACCTGGCTTTCAAGGCTTGCTATAAAGCTATGTTATTCAAGACAGTGATTGACAATGACATTAAACATATAGATCAGTAGAATGCATCTGAATGTCAGCTGACTGGACAGTTGTGTCAAGTTTTTCAATGAGAACAGGTTCTTTGTTGTTGTGTTTAATATATGGTATAGGAAACAATACCAATCTCTACCCAATCTGTATTTACGTTTTGTTTACTCTTTCTGGGGACTTGTCTGTTTAACAGATCTGATTGTGCAATTTTATGGAAATTGAAAGTAATCCAATTGTCCTCAGGTGCCTATGGGACTGTGTTATAAGGACAACATCAGAGAGTACTTGGAATTTTGGGATAATCTGTTGAAAACTATATCACAAAATTTTACAGACAATTTCAGGGATTTATGGAGTCTATGAAACCCATTTATGAATCCAATTTCAGTTGAGTACACTTGCTGTAGCTTAATTTATGTGCTACTTTTGTCATGCTACCCAGTAGCATCAGTAATTATGCCTCATCTCTCTGCCTGGTATTAGAATTTTAATGTTTTAAAAATACAGCTAAATTGCATGTGGAATTAATATTTATCCAAAAAGCCAATAAGCTAAAATTCACACAAATTAAACCACTCACTAAGCACAACATCATAAAATAAATCCAAGAATGAGCAACGTGGGCTTTGAGGGCTGGGGCAGGGAAGTATTTGATTCAGCCTAGTTTTCATAAGGTATTACACTAGGGAAAGAGGGCTAGTATGATAAAAATTCTTATTTTATTAGGGGGTGTATGTATTTCAATAAGGTCTCATTTGAGACTTCATTATTTGATTTACCTGGTGACTTTCATGATGTATGGATTTTACTGGTACTATCAAGATGGAATTCAAATTCATTCATTTTATGGAGCACCTGGCATGTTATAGATGTGTTTAGTTTTGAATAGGAAGATTAGTTAAACACCAAATTAAAGTTCCTACTCTCAAAAAACTTGCAAAAGTGGAAACAACATACACACTGAGAAGAAAAGCAATTGATTACATATTATTGTAAGTAACTAAAACCTTGGCAAAGGACTTTCTGGAGAAATACTCCCAGAAGTGAATTTTGAGGAAAGATCATTGTGTCTTTTCCCGGAAGAAAATTAGGTTAAGAGCATTCCAGACTAAGGTAACAGATTCCCTGAAAACAACTGATAGCAACTGATTCCCCACTCATCCTTTTAACTGGAAACTTTGGCACATAGAAGTAACTGTAATGTCATTATAAAGCATATTACTGTGAATTAATTAACTAATTTGCATTACACAGCTTTCCTTATAATAGAAAAGGTTTGTTGTTCTTAAAGTGCACGACAATTAAGCGTAGAACTTCTGTTGTGGAGAAGTGTTACAAAAAGCCTTGAAGTTGTGCATTGTTTTATTGCTCCAATGGGAGCCATTATATGAAGAAAAGATGGAATCTTTAACGAAAGGGAGACAAAAGTAACGAACTTTTTTCGTTTTTTTCTTTCTTTCTATAATACATATCCCCTCTGTGAGAAGAAGTCAAAATCAAGTTGTGGATATTAAGATACTTTAAAGCAATTAGGTAATTGTCAGTAGATCCACGTGACATTGTAACTGTACTCTTGACTATTGATAATAACCAGTGTTCAAGACACCAGCCTCAACGTAAACTAAAGACACTCTTGTCAGTAGGCTAACAGCAGCAAACAATAGATTGTATCAAATAAAACTTTGATGTTTCTAAGCTGTGAATCAAGGGCTTTGTGTCCTAGAGACAGCTACGACCTTCACCTTTTAAATGCTTGGCATGAAAAACTAAGTCTGAGTAATATGACTGATGTGAATCACATAAGATGTCTATAAAATTAAAGCATATTCTCTGTCAAATCACAAATGAAGAAGCACTTTTTAGTAGATTATTGGATCTAAGAAAATCAATGCTTCTGCATCTGAGTTAAGCATTTAAAATATTTGCAGGCATCCAGTGCTATGCTTCAATCTATTTCTTTTATTAAAGATAGAGGGAGAAATTAAATTGGGGTCAACTAACCAGCTGGAAGCTTTTATATTTTCTATCAGAGAAATATTTGAAGGTGCTTTTAAGTATTTGTTCTAAATAAAAATGAAAGCTTTGACAATGTGGAAATGTCTAAAATTAAAGTGAGTAACTGTCGGGCAGTCTTCTCCGCTTATTAGAGCTTGTGTCTTGTGGTTTTAATGAGGAATAATGAGACCAAACCAAAGTAAGGTAAACCTAGGCAGAATGTGAGGAACAATTATGTAGTAGTGAGCTCATCTGGGGTGTGAGGAGCATCCCCATGGCGTCTCTTCACCTGAGTCATTTAAATACCATCTGGACAGAACATTCTGGGCACCATGCTACAGATTCTGTCTTGTACTACAACTACACATAATAGATAACCTACTAGATCCTGGTTCATTATTGGATTTTTAAATAAATATGAATTTGTATGATTAGTTAATTAGACTAATTAACTAATTAGTTAATTAGTCTACAGTATTTAACTGTAGAATATGCTTTAACTGAGAATATGCTTTAAACAATTAACTAATTGTATGATTAGTTAATTTCTTGCCTATGTAAAGAACCTGTGATTGCATGTGAGAGATGAAAAAGAATATAATGATCTAAGATTTCTGTGTGTATTCTTATAACCAAATCCTATGTTTACAGCTACTGCTCATGTGCATGCAAAATATTAGAATACAAATAAATATAAGTAGAAAAGAATGGCAATTTTTCAAATTTTAAACTAAATTTAAATCATAACTAATTTTGGTAATGTAGTTAAATAGAAAAATAGCTCCTTCTACTATGAATGAGTAAATCATGAGAACAGCAAACATAACCATATACAAAAGGAAAATATCTTCCTGCCACAAGTAAGAAGAAACCTAGAAAAAACAGGAAAAAAGTATTTTTAGTCATTGGATGGTAGGCCAATGTCTTAGAAAAGGGAAAAAAAGCCCCAGATTTCTTAGGCTCTCTGTCTGCATTCAGTTATGGAGCTGGAATACATGGAGGACCTAAATATAGCTTATTAACCTTTCTGAGCTGAAGACAGAGTGATTGGATATCTTAGATATTGCAGTGTGTAGAACACACTAGGCAGAATATTGGAATGTGAGAAGTTATGTACACTTTTTTTTTTTTTTTTTTTTTTTTTTTTTGTGGGTACCGGGGGGACGACCTCAGGACCTCGCGCGCCAACAGGCACCCGTGCCGCTGAGCGATATCACCGGCCCCTTTTTCGTATGTGGGATCCGGGAGTCGAACTCGGGCCCTCGCGCTTGCAAGGCAGGCGCTTACGCCGCTGAGCCATCTCACCGGCCCTATGTACACTTTTTAAACAGTGTTCTGAGAGCCAACCTTCCTTCTCCCATTCCTTCCTTCCTTCCTTCCTTCCTTCCTTCCTTTCTTCTTTCCTTTCTTCCTTTCTTCCCTCCTTTTGTCTCTCTTTCTCTGCCTCTCTCTGATTCTTTGATTTTTGGCTGAATAAAGATCTGCACGTATATGACTCTGGATTTTTTTCTTTTACTAATTTAATGATGCTACTCCATTGTCTTCTGACTTGCATAGTTTCTGATGATAAGCATGTTTAATTTTATCTTTATTCTTCCTAGGTAATGTGTCTTTTTTTATGTGGCTACCTGCTAACTTACTTTTTAACATTTAGCATTTTGAAGGAGTTGTATCAGATATTTTTGTCTGTTTTCTGTTTATTCTGCCCTGTGCTCTCTGACCCTGTGGTTATGTGATTTATTGTCTTTCAAAGCAAACTGAGGGACAGTATTTCTTCAAAAACTTTTTGTATTTCTTTTTTTGTTCTCCTGAAATTTTAAATATCTTTGATATGGTTTGTAACTCTAATATTTATTTATGCTTTTCTCAAAAGAAATGCACTATTTTGTTCTTTGTTTTTTTCAACTTGGATAATTTCTATTGATCGAATTTCAATTTACTAATTCTTCTCTTAGGCTGAAACAGCCTACTAATGAACTTGTCAAACTGGTATTTTCTCTTGGTAACTATGTTTTTCATTTTAGCATTTCCTTTTGAGCCTTTTGTATATTTCTATCTCTCTGCTGTGATTGCTTGTCTGTGCACATGTACCATTTTCATTGAGAACACTCACATTTGAATCATAGCTATATTTTATATCCCAGTCTGATAGTTTTAATACCCGAGTCACCACTGAGCTGAGTTCTGTGTATTTCTTTATTCTTTGTGCACATTTTTGATGTTCCTTGCTTTATGGTGGGTCTCATAAACTTTCGTAGTAGCAGGTTGATTTTGATGGTGGTATAATAGGTTGTGTGAATCAGTGTAGTCAGTGGTTGAGTTGGGTTTGGGTTTATTTGATGCCATAGATACTCTTATGCTCTATATACTTCTAATTCTAAAAAGCTTGATTAAATAAATATAAAAGTATCAAAGTAATCCCATGCATACTATCAGATCATATTGCATTGAAACTAGAAATCAATGGCAAAAGATAGCATGTAAGACATGTAAATATATAGAGATTAAACTCTTGAATCATCAAGAACGTCACAGAAGAAATCAAGGAAAAAATTAAACAGTTTCTAAATCAAATAATGACAGTACAACATACCAGAACCTATGAAACATAATGAAAACAATCCTAAGAAAGAAATTTATAGCTGTGAATACCCATGTCAGAAAAACTGTGTGATTCCCAAATAAATAATCTAATAACTCACCTCAATGTTCTAGAAAAACATGAAAAATCCAAATACAAAACTAAAACATGGAAGGAAAGTATAAAGATGAGAGCAGAAACTAAAGAACTTGAGATTTAAAAAGCTTTCCAAATAATGAATCAAAGAGTTGGTTCTTTAAAAGGATAAACAAAATAGACAAACCCTTAGCCAGACTTAACAAATGAGGGAAAGGAAAGACCCAGATCAATACAATTAGCAATAAAAAGATGAAATCAAAATCAACACCCCCAAAATCCATAAGATCATAAGTAACTATTTCAAAAGCCTGCACTCCAATACACTGGATAATTTAGAAGGTATGAATAGTTTCCTAGATGCATATGAATTACCAAGACTAAGCCAAGCAAGATTGTACAAATATTTTGAATAGTTCAATAACAGGCCATGAAATAGAGAGTGATAAAATATCTACCAACTTAGAAAAGCCAAGTTCCTGATAGATTCATTGCTAAATTCTACAAGAACTTCAGGAAGATCTAAAGTCAGTATTCCTCAAATATTTAAATGAAATAGGGAAAAATACTGCCAAACCCATTCTAAAAAGCTAAGAATGAGCTTTCCCCGATACTAAAATCAGACAAAAATTTTAAAAAGAAAAAATCTACAGGTCCATTTCTTTAATGAGCACACTTGCCAAAATCCTCAACAAGATACAGGCAAACAGAATCACTAAAAAGGTCATACACCATAACAAAGTAGGATCATTGCAGGGACACAAGAGTGATCCAATGTACACAAATCAATAACAGTAAGACATTACACAAACAGAAACAAGGATAAAAATCACACCATGATAATCTCAATAACACAAAAAAGGCCTTGGACAAAATCCAACAACATCCACTCATTATAAAAACCCTGAAGACATAGTGAAAATAGCCATACTCCCAAAATTGCTATGCAGATTTAATGCAATCCCAATCAAAATACTATTAGCATACCTCACAGAACTACAGAAAATGTTCCTAAAATTCATTTGAAATCAGAAGAAACCTAGAATAGCAAAAGCAATTCTGGGCAACAAAGGCAAGGCAGGGGGAATCACAATCCCTGACCTGAAATTATACTACATAGATACTGTGATAAAAACAGTATGGTACTGGCAAAAACAAAACTAAACAAAACAAAACAGACCTGAGGATCAATGGAATAGAATGAAAGATGCAGAAACAACTCCAAACTCACTCAGCCACCTTATCTTTGACAAAGAGACCGAACACATTCACTGGAAGAAGGATAGCCTCTTTAATAAATAGTGCTGGAAAAACTGACTTTCCACATGCCAAAGACTAAAACTAGGCCCATGGCTATCACCATGCACTAAGCTAAAATAAAAATGGATCAAAGATCTAAATATTAAAACAGAAACACTAAATCTGCAGGAAGATAGAATAGGTAGAATTCTGGAAGACGTAGGTGTAGGCAAAGACTTTATAAACAAAAGCCTGATCGCAGAGAAACTATTGCAAAGAATCATCAACTGGGATCTCATCCTATTAAAAAGCTCCTGCACAACAAAAGAAATCACCAACAAAGTAAGAAGACAGCCCACAGAGTGGGAAAAAAAAATTGCCAGCTGTTCTTCATACAAAAGACTCATACCTAGAACATATAAAGAACTAAAATAAATAAGAGCCACCAAATTCAAAGACTTAATCCAAAAAATGGGCATCTGAGATGAATAGACACTTCTCAGAAGAAGTACAAATGGCAAATAAATACATGAAAAAATGTTCAAGTCACAGGTCATTCGAGAAATGCAAATTAAAACGATACTGAGATTCCATCTCACCCCAGAAAGAATGGCTATCATCAAGAACTCAACCAATAACAAATGCTGGCAGGGCTGTGGGGGAAAAAGATCCTGTCTCCACTGTTGGAAGTATAGACTGGTGGAACCACTATGGAAATCAGTGTGGAGATTCCTCAAAAAACTAGGATTAGTGGTCCCATTTGACCCAGCTATTCCCCTTCCAGGTATCTTCCCAGAAGAATTAAAAGCATCTTACTACAGTGATATATGTTCACCCATGTTTATAGCAGCACAGTTTGTAATAGCTAAATCTTGGAAGCAGTCCAAATGCCCATCAACCAATGAATGGATAAAAAAATGTGTTTTTTTTTAAATATATATATAATGATGTATTACTCAGCTATAAAGAAAGATAAAATTTAGACATTTAGAGCTACATGGATGGACCTTGAGACCGTAACCACAAGTGAAATAAATCTGACACACATGTGTAAATATCACGTTATCTCTCTGGTGTGAGGAACTGAAAATGTAAATAAGAACCAAAATGTACAATAGATACAGTGAAGTATGAAGAAACTTTTCAAAAGGAAAAGGAAACTAGGGAGGGGGAAAGGAAGGGAAAGAAAAAAAATGAGAAAAGAAGGATAAAATGAAAACAGAGCTCTGTGACTGGGGAAGGGGGTGTGAAAGGAGGGGATAGGAATGGAAAAAAAAAAAGAGGAATCAAGATATATCATGTACAAGTGCAAATTCCCTATAATGAATGTGATCATTACGTATATCTCAATCGTACTAATAAATTTAAATAAACTAGAAAAAAAAGTGCAGATCATGGCAGCATTTTAGGATGATGATCAACCCTAGAAAGATTGTAGTGCGGAAGAGGAGTAATGATGATATTAGATATCACGTTGTCCAGGTGGAGTGAAGCCTGAACACAAGGGAGAAGGTCTGAGTGATGTTGCAGTACTCAAGGAAAGGACCAATGAAGGTCTGAAAATGCATCCACGAGGTTAAGAAGGGATGGAAATATGAGGATATTGGGGCCGGTGAGACGGCTCAGCGGCTTAAGCGCCTGCCTTGCAAGCGCGAAGGCCCGAGTTCGACTCCCGGAACCCACATACGAAAAAGGGGCCGGTGATATCGCTCAGTGGCACGGGCGCCTGCTGGCGCGCGAGGTCCTGAGGTCGTCCCCCCGGTACCCACAAAAAAACAAAAAAACAAACAAACAAACAAACAAAAAAAAATATGAGGATATTAAGGAAAGAGAATCTCTTTCTCCAGTTACAGTATGGGCAGCTGTATTCAAAAAGGTGGACATGGGACTTTCCTATGAGCACACTGATCTGGTGTCCACAAGTCCAGATTCAAATTCCACCTGCATTCCTTACCTTCTGTGTGGGAATAGATAACGCACTAAATTGCCACTTTAGCTTCCCCATTTATCAAATGGGATTAAAAGAGAAAGCAATTTACAGGGTTGTTGAATGAGTATCAAGTGCAGATGCAAAGTGTGTGAAGACTGATGTGTCATCAGTGCTACACACAGATACTGTACCAAGCTCTTAATGTAAATACTTTTTGTTGATCTTTCTTTTTGTTCTTTCTTCTTGCTCTTCTTTTTTTCCCTGATGGTTGGGATTGAACCCAGCACTTCACACATTAGATGAATGTGTTCTATTACTGAGCTACACCCCCCAACACTCTAGTTAATCTTCAAAATAACTCCATAAGTGGGGTACTATCATCCTTATTTTACAGATAAGGATATCGGATCTTGGTGAGTTTAGCAACAGTTCCACAGTCACAAAGCCAGAAAGTCAAGAAGTTGGAGTGTAAGTTCAAAGTCCTATGTGTTAATGTTGTATTACAAGTTCAATAAAAGTTCAGATTTCCTGCCTTTGACTAAGGAATGTTTTTACTTTAAGGAAGAAACTCTGGAGCAATGTGGAGCGCAAGGTGCATTTTCCTATTTGTGTCACTAGACTTCATATAGTACTACTCTTGGTACAGAGATGCTTGGTACCAAGGAAGGGAGATAAGTTAGAATTGAGAACACCTGATTTAGATACTAATTCTCACTTTATGAGTGTTACTTCAAGAAAGTCTTCACCTGAGAGTGGTTAAAGATGGAAGATATTCAAGTTGATGAAAGCCCTTTGTAAATGATACCATGCTGATAGGCATTAGTTTATCATATTATTAAAATAAGTAAAATAACAGAGTCATCCATAATAATGGTTTCTGTTTTCTCAATTACTAAAACAATCTTAAATGCAAACCATCCCTTTCCATCATTAACTATACATGTGCAAAAAGAACAATATTTTTGTTATTTTCTATTGTATAAAATTTGATAAGGTAAATTACATTGCTTTTTACATTTCTCCTGCCAGTTCTATTTTAGAACCCTGCAACCACTATGCTTAGTCATTTTTTGGCATAGCTAAAGAGAGAGCAGTCAGATGAACATAGAAGAACTCAGAAGTTCCTTTATTAGGATATTTTGTTCTCTGGGGATCCTTATTTGTATTCTAAAGTGTCCCTAAGAATTTTCAATTTGGGGATTTCATATCAATGGTAATTTAAAATTATTTACAAAAGCATATTTTTGACCAACTGATGGCCATTTCATGAGCAATAATAGCCCATATTTGGAGAACTTATATGAGGTTTAGTGTGTGAGTTTGTTGTATGCAAGTAGTTCTACTTTTTCCTGGAGTAAAGTGAGAAAAATGGAGGTAGAATTACTCTGTAAAGGGCGAATTTCTGCTATGTGGGCCAAATAACATCATGTTATGGTTTGGCAGTTGAAAGCAAGCAGAGGGGTTGAAAGCTTGACTGCTCTTTTGGCACACAGATATATGGGAATGATGACCAGAAAAGAATCTGAACCTTAGCACTGAGTACCATGTTCCTTTGTGAGTGGTTTTTAGCTTTAAGAAAAGAACAACATCCATCACTTTAAATAAATGTCACAAAATTAAAAAAAAGAAAAGGAAAAAAAACCTTATACTGAAAAAAAAAAAAACAGAAGAGAAGTATTTTATCTCAATCTAATAAAAGCCATTTTGACGAAACCTACAGCCAACATCATAGTAACTGTGCAGAAACTGAAAGCTTTTCTTCTAAAATCAGCAAAATTACAAGGGTGTCAACTTTTATCACTCCTATTTAACAGAGTACACAAAACTTCAGCGAGAGCAATCAGGCAAAGACAGAAATAAAAGGGATATATTTAGGAAACAAAGAAGTCAAATGATCCCCTTTTGAAGATGTCATGATACTTTACATAGAAGTATCATAGAAGAAAAACTTACACCAAAAGACTCCTAGAATTCAGCAAAGTAGCAGTATACAAAATCAACATAGAAAAACAAATAGCAGTACAGTATATTTTACACCAACAATTAACCTGCAGAGAAAAAAGTCAGGAAAACAACACCATTCAGTATAACTTCAAATATTAAATACTTAGAAATTAAATTAATCAAGGAAGTGAAAGACCATCATAACAAAAACTATAGAATGCTGTAAAAGAAGATAGAAGAGGACATCAGAAAATGAAAAAAAAAAATCATGATGTTTCTCCATAGCCAGAAACAATATTCTCATAATGGACATATACCAAAACAGATATAAAGATTTAATGACATAACAATGAAAATACTAAGAGCATTCTTCACATAACAAGATAAAAGAAATCCTAAAATGTATATAGAACCAGACGTAGAATAGCAAAAAAAAAAAAAAGAAAAAGAAAAAGAAAAAAAAAATCCTGGGCAACAAGAGCAAAGTAGGAGGCATTACAGTCCTGGATTCCAACTTATATTACAAAGCTACAATCAAAAAAACAGCATGATACTGGCACAAAAATAGACATGTGGATCCACAGAACAGAATACAGGATGCAGTTTAAAAAAGAAAACCATACACATTTACCCATGTGATCTTTGACAAAGGGCCCTGCAACACACATAAGAAAAAAATATAGTTCTTTAACAAGTGGTGCAGGGAAATCCGGTTATCTAAATGCAGGACATTGAATCTACATCCGTATCTTTCAGCATGTACTAAAATAAAATCAAAGTGGATCAAATACCTAGATATAAACACAGAAATAATCTGCTGGAAGATAAAACAGAGAAAACTATTGAAAGACATAGTGATTGGCAAGGATGTTCTGAGCAGAACCCAAGTTGCATAAGAACTAACACCAAGATTCAGCAAATAGGATTATATCAAATTAAATTACTTATGCACAGCAAAGAAACACCCAACAGAGTAAAGAGACAACATACAGAAAGGGGAAAACATTTTTGCCAGGTACTCCACAGACAGATGACAAATATCCAGAGTATGTAAAGAACACAACGTAATTAGATTCTTCAGAATAGCAGACACAATCACAAAATAGGCAATTGAACTGAACAGACGCTTTACAAAAGAAGTACAATAAACACATGAAAAATTTTCAGCACCTTTTACCTTCAAAACAACACTGAGATTCCTTCTTGTTCCAGAAAGAATGGCTATCATGCTCAAAAAACAACAAATGCTAGTGAGGATGTGATGGAAAAAGGAACTCTTCTACATTGTTGGTGCAATGTAAACTAGTACAAGCACAATGGAAATCAGTAGGGAGATTTTTCAAAAAGATAAAACTAACAATTCTATTTGATGCCACTATACCCCTTCTGGGTATCTTCCTGAAGGAGCTAAAGATATTATACTACAGTGATACACGCATACCCATGTTTATAGCAGCACAAGTCACAATAGCTCTTGGAAGCAGCCTATAGGCCGATCAGCAGATGAATGGATAAAGAAAATGTGAGGGGGCTGGTGAGATGGCTCAGCTGCTTAAGCGCCTGCCTGGCAAGCACGAGGGCCCAAGTTCAACTCCCGGAACCCACATACAAAAAAAGGGCCGGTGATATCGCTCAATGGCATGGGCACCTGCTGGCGCACCGAGGCCTGAGGTCGACCCCCGGTACCCACCAAAAAAAAAAAAAAAAAGAAAGAAAATGTAATAAATGTACACAATGGAGTACTATTCAGTCATAAAAAAGAATAAACTTGAATCTTTTGTAGGGAAATGGATTCACCTTGAGACCATGATGCTCTGTGGAATAAATTAAACATGAGGATTTATTAGCACACGATTGCTCTTATATGAGAAACCCAAAGTATAAACAATGGGCCAGTGAGGTAGCTCAGTGGCATAAGTGCCTGCTTAGCAAGCACGAGGTCCTGAGTTCGACTCCCAGAACCTACATACAAAACAAGGGCCAGTGATATTGCTCAGCGGCACGGGTGCCTGCTGGTGCGCGAGGTCCTGAGGTCGACCCCCGGCAACCACAAGAAAAAACTAAAAAAATAAAAAATAAACAAGTTAAAGACCTAACATATTTCTGAATTATGTAAACCATTTTATACCTTAAATGAGTAGGTTGCATGCAAACCTCAAGTAAGTATTATGTGACTAAATTATTGTCTAAATATTGGTAAATATTTCAAATGCTAAATGATACTACCTTAACTAATTATATATGATGTTTTGGGATATTTATTTTTGTTCTTGATGAAATCTCTCAATTTTTGTTTAAAGAACTCAGGATTTTTATTTCCTGTTCTGAAAATATTCTAGGTCTGATATCAAAATTCCCTATTTCCATCACCTTTTTTCCACTATAGATACTATCTCCGAAAACACTCCAAAATAATTATTTAATTATTACAGAATGATATGATATGATTTATAGTTACATACTTTATAATAATGTCTGAAATTTGAAGAATGAAGAACTTATGCAAATAATAATAATAAATTATGATAATAATATAACTCAAGAGAAGTCCTGTAAACATGAAGTACTGTATATTAATTCTCTCTTTAAAATCAAGTTTGCCCTTTCTTGTTCCTATAGCATCTTGGTCCATTTGCTAACACATTCATTTTTGAGCATATTCAAACAGCACAATTAGTGCTCACCAAGAAACAAAATTTATATTTGGAATGTCCAGAGAATCTATTTAAGCACAACCCATTAATGAGTGTATTGTGGTGATCTGGAGGTATTGGTGGGAGAAGAAAAATGAAATATACCTATATGTCTAAGTAAAAAAAAAAAAAAATATATATATATATATATATATATATATATATATGCTTCATTCCTATGTATCTCTAACAATGTTTATTTTTTCTTTTTTAAATATCATATACCTTTATTTTAGGAACAGAGCGATATTCACTTGACCACAAATAACTAGGAAGTCCTATAAAGAGTATAGGCACTGTAAAGAAGATTGGAAATGATGTCCTTAATGACATAGTCCAACCTCTAGGTACCTGGACTCATTATCACACATTCAGTGGGAGAATAAGAAATGCAGGAAAAGTTCAGCAAACCTGCTAATCTGGCCACCCTTCCCACCAGGAAGTGAATTATTTCACTCTAATAACTAAGTCATTCATCTCTTGTCTACATCTCTTTTTCTCTACTTTTATATTGCTTATCCTATTCTACCATCTTCTTTCAAATCTTTCTCTCTGCTTTGTATTCAGGATTCTTGGTTAGAACAAATGATGGCTCACACCATCCAAAATGGATCTCCCCATTGAGCATAATCATTTCCTAGTAAAGTCCATGGATCGATGTCAAGCTACTTTTGTACCAGTTTGTCCTCTAAATTAATAATAATAACATTTTAAGAGGATTTTATATGCCAGAGCCTTTTAAAATGATTTAAAATGTATTAGTTAAACTTAATTTGTTTCACTGTAATGCTACGAAGTAGATGCTATTAATATTTTCACACCACAGAGGCACGGATAGTAAATAAATTACCTGTGAGTGCACGACTATCAGATAGCAAATCTGAGATTTTAATTCAGTATTCTGCCTTCACTTTGTAAATTTGAACTACCATGGTATTCTGGATCTCCAAACCTGTTTTTGTTCCTCTATGGTGAAACAAAGATTCATTTTAAGACTCAGGTTTTTTTTTTTTTTTTTTTTTTTTTTGTGGGTACCGGGGGGTCGACCTCAGGACCTCACGCGCCAGCAGGCGCCCGTGCCGCTGAGCGATATCACCGGCCCCTTTTTCGTATGTGGGTTCCGGGAGTCGAACTCGGGCCCTCACGCTTGCCGGGTAGGCGCTTAAGCCGCTGAGCCATCTCACCGGCCCAAGACTCAGGTTTTTAATACATATTGCCCAAAATATTTTCACTGAGCCACTGGGAACTACCTGAGCTGGATTTCCTCAAAAAGAAACTTAACGTATCTCAGACTTTATGTAATCGCAGACTTTACTTTTCTACACAGAACAAAGTCCACTGGGGCTATTTCACTGGTTCTCCAGATTCTGCCTCCTTAAGTAAATGTTCACCTCTCTAACTCCTCCCATTCCTCCCATTGTTATATTCTCTATTCAGCCTGAGAAACTGTTTTATTGCCATGCAAATTGTAGTGGAACTTCTTTTCTTCACTCACTGAATCCAATTATTATTTCTATTTACAGATAAGGTAATTCTGCTGAGAACATTTAAGGGATTTTGTAATGATCACCAGTCAGGAAATGGTGAAAACGACATTGAAACCCAGCAACTCTGATTCCAGAGCACATGTTGTTACCCACTAACATATAGAAAAATAAGATTCTACCCCTGTTTCAGCTGATTCAAATATATCAATCTTTTTCTCTAGGCAAGTAAATATTTCATAGAGTTCAACATTATTTTCATCCATTTTCTGTTACTATAACAACATACCCGAGGGTGGGAAATGAAAATAAGTTTCTTTTTGCTCAGCATTCTAGAACTCCAAGACATGGTGCTGACATCTGCTGAGCCGTCAATGAAGGCCTTGGGCTGTGTCACCTTACAGTGGAGAAGCAGGAAGAGAACCCAGTGCCTGCGAGAATACATGTACATGATAGAGGGAAGGCTGACCTACTTTATAACAAGCCACTCTTATGGTAATGAATTCAGTTCTGTAGGGCATAACTCATTCCTACCATAGCTAATTCAGGTTAGGGAAAACTAACCTTCAATATTAAGGACATTAAAGTGGGTAGTGCCCACCACCTAAGCACTTCCCCTAAGACTCACCTCCCAAAAGCTCCACCTTCTTTCAATACCAGTACACTGGGGATCAAACTTCTAGCATGTGAAACTTTAGAGGACAAGCCATATCCAAATGTCTTAGATACTTTTTCTGATTGCTGAGACAAAAGACCCAACACCCAAAGTTAAATGAAGAAAGGTTTATTTCATGTCACAGTTTGTAGAAGTTTCAATCCATAATCGTTTGGTTCCAAGGTAGTGTGTGGCATGGCAGAGGCATCACAGGAGAGAAACTGTGGCAGGCAGAAGGCAGCAAAAGCATGCAAGCAGCAAGTGGCAAGTGAACAGGGACAGATTCTTTCAATCCCTTTTGTACTGCATCTAGGCTACCTGCCCAGTGATCACACCCAGGATGGGATCTACTTAATCCTACCCAGAACTATGCCAAACCAATCCGTGGAGAGATTTACTAATCACACACCCTTAATCTCAGCAACACATACTCTAGATTCAGCCACCTCTGAAAAACCCCACCTATGTCTGCATGAAGCTTTGGGGGGACATCCAGACACAAGCCATAACACCAAGCCAGAGTAAAAATGACTTTAATTTTAGGAAAGGATGTAAAAAGTATGCATTTAATGTAAAATCTTGTGGAACTTGAGAGCATATAGCAGCAATAATAATATTTGAATCATGACATCTTCATCTTTGTTTTATTATTATGTTTCTTTTTATTTAGTTGAGCACTCATATATTTTGTGAACTATTAATTTCACCCTTTCTTTATGTTTCCAAGAAAAATACTGGCATATATTTAACATGAAATATGTCCAAGCAAAAATATAAGCAATTGAAAAATCTATAACATAGAGGCTGGATTTAATAGTAGCATATTCACATATACTACCCCAAAAATGAAAGTAGATGAATTTTAGCAATAGTGTATTAACGAAAAAATACAGACCCAAAAGATTTTATTTAAATATGATCTGTGTAGTTAAAAATATTAACTTAAGAAAACATCTTCAAAGGATGGTTATAGATGTGTAGGACTACACAAAAAAGAAAGTAAGGAAATGATAATATAGGATTTGGAATAATGGTCATGGTCGATATGAAAAATTAAGATGTGAGAGGGAAACCGTAAGATCAGAAATGGTTCATTTTTGGTAGCAGGGTCACTTTAATACAATGGTAAAATAATCAACTTTTGAAATGCCACAGTTTACAAAATACACTTTAATTTGCTACTTTGTTGATATATTCAGTTGATTTTGTTCTCCTTCCCTGTGATAAATACTTTCTCATGAAGAAAATTAATTGAGAGATCAATGCTTATCAGAATTCCATAAAGTCACAGCAGTGAAGTGTTATAAATACTTTTATATAATTAAAATCACAGATGAGAGTGGAAATGAGCACCAAACTTTATTTCCTACTCCCAAATAATTGTCACCTCTCTTGAAATATACACAAATAGATCTTTTAAATATTTTTGCTCAATAGCTGATTGTTATTCCTTAATTACTTATGATTACTTATGTAGACAGTTATTCACACTTTCTTTAAGCAATGGCAGCCATTCCATTTGTCACTGTAGTACTGACTATAAAGGGTGCTAAGCCAGATGAACTTTTAACTCTAAAACATCCTGCTGCATATGTCCAGGTCTTGCAAGTAAAATCAGTTATTTCCTCTGATCTGAAGACAGTATAGAAAAAAAAATGAGCATGGGAAGTATAGAGATTTTCAGTCACAAAGGAAAACCTGACATTAAACTTTGGTTTTACTTTAATGGTTCTTCCATGTGTTTTTACCACTTCATAACCACTAACCCTTTCAAAGTTTAATGATGTCACAGTGATGCTTTGCCTGCAGTTAAACTTTTATTAATAAAAGTTAATAAATTTGCAGTATCTTTCTTTTGAGGGATGTATTCTCAATTGTGTTTCTCATCCATATTTTGATTTATTTTCTTCTAGCCCTTAATTCCATTCTTATTATTGCTCCTAGAGCAATCAATGGACAAAAATAAACTTGCAAACCTTAAAGGGCTTTTATAGACTCAGAATCAAGAGCTACAGAATCCACACCCACAGAAGCTCTGTTCTGTTATTTGGAGAATATGAAGGGACTGGGGCCGGACTCTGCTTTTGCAGCAGCTTAGGCTATAGCATAGGTATGGGTGGGCAGGAGAGTCGCAGTAAGAGTAAGGGGTAAAACTGAAATTCATAATCATAGAATTATATTAGAATTCTTGTGTACTTATTCATTTACACACTGTATAAAAATGCTACTGGGTGAGATTCTAGAATGTACAAACTATTTATAAAAAATCATAATAAAAAAGATACGTATTGCTAGTATAATAACACAAGTTGACTGCACAATCTGGACACAGGCTATCAGCACACAGGTGATGGAACAGTTTATTTTGTGGATAAGGAGAGGATCATGAGAGTTTTTATTAGAAATCACACAAGAATATTTAAGTTTGACCTTAAATTGGAATTTACCGAAGACAGAATTAGAGATGGAAAGAATATGATACCAAAGAAGAAACATAAAGAAAATAGTGGGATGCATAGATACCAATCTACACTGAAAACCATGCCACTTGTAGCTTAGACAAAAATAACCTAGGATGA
Organism: Erethizon dorsatum; assembly: GCA_028451465.1. Classification (NCBI taxonomy): domain Eukaryota; kingdom Metazoa; phylum Chordata; class Mammalia; order Rodentia; family Erethizontidae; genus Erethizon; species Erethizon dorsatum. Next base: position 40,413,915 of record CM051825.1, read on the forward strand.
GACAAAAAATATTCTCGGGGACATGAGCAACCTGTCTGATGTCTCCAATTATAGATGCTCCACATTGCTATGTATCTAGTTGCTACCAGCATGGGCATAGTGAAACTTTCATCTATTGAATGCTTTCATTTATCCAACCAGTCCCAACAGTAAGTCCATCTTCACTTACCTTGATCAAAGACAGAAGTCCAGGACACTCTGATGATACATGAAAATATACATTAATTCCATATATTTCTATGCTAATCTACAATTTGATTTCATGTCTCATCTTTACCTCCTTTCAAAAACTTCCATTGTGTCCTTTAAACTCTCTGATCCATATTTTTCATCCCTGACACATGTATCTCCTTCTGGTTTCACAAAGCCACTACCAAACAATTGTTTTTATTGTTTTCTTCTTTAAAATGCCAGTTATTTTGACCTCCCTGACATCATACGTTACCTTTCTTTCCCTTTGTTGTTGCTGTTGTCAATATTTTGGAACACTCTTTCATTAATTGATAACCTCAATATTTTCAATATAACTGCTGCTATAATTGTTGGAAACATCGATACTCCAAACCTTTGTCTTTTTTTCACTCTTTCTTGTTAGATCCAAAATTACTTTTTCTTCCATTCCCAACTTAGTCAACCAATAGTTTGAAATAATCCACTCCAAATTACTATGTTTTTTTCCTTGAACTCACTCACTTTATTTTTCCCTCTTCAGCTTTTCATTAACATCATCAAGACCAAAATTTACTTAAAAATCTGATGTGTCTTGGATCCTTTTATACTGTATATAATCCGTTATCTATCATTAAAAATACTCCCTTGGGGCCAGTGAGATAGCTCAGCGGCATAAGCGCCTGCCTGGCAAGCATGAGGGCCTGAGTTCGACTCCTGGAACCCACATACGAAAAAAGGGCCTGTGATATCGCTCAGCGGCACGGGCGCCTGCTGGCGCGTGAGGTCTTGAGGTTGACCTCCAGTACCCAAAAAAAAAAAAAAAAAAAAAAAACAACTTCATCCCACATTTAAATTACCTATTCACTTGTCTATACTGTGGATGGTAAAAATTGCAGGAGAAAAATCATACACTGTGAATACATTTCTGAAGAAAAAATATATTGAACAAATTTTTGGATACAAATATCAACTTGACACACAATACTAAAATGTAATGTTGTTAGTGAGTTCACTTTTTGGCTCCAGCCAGCCTTTTCACACATCCCTTTTATCAAACAGTACATTCCCCTTCATTTTCAGCTAATGACTACTCTCCATACATCTTAGACAAAATAGAATCAGCAGATATGAACTATTGTATCTAAAAATACCAAGTGCAGCCTAAGTGTAATCCCACCCACACACTTCTTGTCCCTTCTGTTATAGTGAAAGAAATATTTCTGTCTATGATTGTGTACTATCTCTCCACTCTTTGTTTGGCTTTCCTTTTACAACATATTGTCAAGGACTTTCTCCCTAAAATTTCCTCTTTCTCTTCTGTTTCATTTATTTCTCTCCCTCCCTGTTCTTCTGTACAATGAAATACTTCAAATAAAGCTGTCCATGACTCTGTCACTATTGTCCTCTTCACTTTTCATTAATGCTTTTCTCCTCATCATTTAATTGAAGTCACTCTTACCAAAATCAACTGTCTCTTGAATCACTTACAATAAAATTGAGTTTATTTTGAACTTCATCTAACCTACTTTCAGCAGTGTTCAACCAAGTTGAGCACATCTTCCGATTGACATATTTCCTTCACTAAGTTGTAGTCAAATTACCTTTCCTTCTTCCCTCCCTCCCTTCCCTCCCATCTTCCCTTTTTTTCTTTCCTCCCTTCCTCCTTTCTTTCCATCCATCCATGTTTTTCTTTCTCTTCCATTCTCTTTTGTGTTTCTTTCTCTTTTGTTTTCCTTCCTTCTTTTCTTTCTTTCTTTTTTCTGATTTTTTCTCTACAAGACTTACATACTTACTGCTTCTATACTAAAAATTCCTAAATGTGGTAATGCCCAGTTTCTGCTCTTGGCCTTCATTTTTTTTTTTTTTTGTGGGTACCGGGGGGTCAACCTCAGGACCTCGCGCGCCAACAGGCACCCGTGCCGCTGAGCGATATCACCGGCCCCTTTTTCATATGTGGGTTCCGGGAGTCGAACTCGGGCCCTCGCGCTTGCAAGGCAGGCGCTTACGCCACTGAGCCATCTCACTGGCCCTCTTGGCCTTCTTTTGCATCCACATTGTCCTTAAATTGTTTTTATCTAGTGCTATTCTTTGAAAATATCTTCTACAAACTGAATTTTGTCAACATGCCATGTAGAGTATTCCTTTTACATAATAGTCAGATCATGATAATTCTTTGAGTCAAAACTGTTGAATGGTCTCCGAGTCACTCAGAGAAATGATGTCCTCACACTGACCTGTGGTCTCACGCTCTGTGGTCTCACCTCTCTGATTCCTTTTATTTCTCTTACTGTCTCCTCTGCTATACTTACACTGGACCCCCTATTTTCTTAAGCAGGAAGCATCCCCTGCCTTAAATCATTTACATTGGGACCACTTCATCACACAATTGTGCTCCTGGCTAATTGTGACTAACTTCAATTTTGTTTCAGATATCACCTTGTTGAAATCACATCCCCTCTGAGATAAAAAGTACATTATTGGAAAATGGTAGGAAGATCATCCTTGTTATAAAATGGCACCCAACTAGGCTGACTTGTTTTTGTGTCCTACTGTTTAGAAAAAGGGAACTTACAAGTGATGAAATAGGATATTCAGATAGAACAGGCAGAAGAAATGTCTAAACAAAGCATTGAGGGTGTGGCATAGTTTCTCTCAACTGCTTATAATAATAATAATACAGGAAGAGAGATATGAAGTAAAGACAGAATTTTCAATCAAAGAGAAGAATGACTTAAGGATTTGGAAAATTCCTAGTATGGCCATGTTGTTTAGAGCAAAAAAGCATATTCAGGTGAAAACATCAAGGATATGGCCAAGTGATTCTTTGATGAGGAGATAGGTACTGCAGATAGAAACATGGTACCCTACCTGCTACAGGCTGCGGAGTACCAAGTTCTGAGGGATAGAGCCACCAGAAGTGGCTCAAGTACACAAGGGGCCTCAGTACTCCTATCTTGGTGCTGCCTCAAGGCTCTGCTCCCCCTCTTCTGGATGATTTTACCTTGGTCACTGTGGCTGTGGCTGAGCTGGATACAGGCCCCAGAAGGCACAGGTGGCAAACCATAGCTATATGCACTGACATATTAATCATTTCATAGGGTGCAGCAGCTATGGAGGCAAGACTATCTCTGCTTGTATTTCAAAAGATGCTCTGAAGAGCCATGGGGTTCAGGCAGAAAAGTTTCAGAGATGCAAGGCCACAGCAGAGTCCTCACTAGGGCAGTGGCCAGGGAGTCATGGAGGTGAGGCCATTGCCCAAAGCCTTCATTAGTGTGATGCCCAGTGAAGTTGTAAAGGAGGTAACACTGAAGACAGCTCTGATAAAGCCAGTGGGAAAGGGCTGACCCAGTGATCCTTGAATCATAGAGCCACCCAAGTACAACTGCAGTGCAGTAGAGCCACAGCCCCAACACTTAACAACACAAGGTGCAGCATGGGCTGTGCTCAGAGTAGCCATGAGGATAAGGTTGCTGCGACCTGTGGCCCAGCTCCTGCCTCAGTGTATCTGGAAGGTGAGATAAAACATCCAAAATGGTTATTACAATGTCTTACAATTTAACATTGGTTGTCTTTGAGTTTTTAATTGGGAACCTCTTATCCCTTTCTTTTTATTTCTCCTTTTTGCAATGAGACAATTTATGCAATACTTACCCCACCATTGTATTTCAGAAGTAGATAATTAGTTTGATTTCACAGACACAGAAAGAAAAGTTTTCCTCAGGACAAATCATATACAAATGTTGGTTTCATAGTTCTGAAAAATGTACCCTGGTTATCAACGGAGTCAACTGTAGCATAAACTGAATGAGCGGTATAAGGAAACCCCATTATTTTGCAATGCTTCTATAAATTCAAATTGTTCCCAAAATAAAAATGCTATGTGAAAAACTCTTTAAAACCATGTTTTAATTTCTAGCATAACTACAAAAATATAGTAAGAGAATGTGTAGTTACATTGATAGGATTGAAATGAACACACGGAAGACTATATTAATGAAGACAAAAGTGTGAAGTTTAATTCATCTAGGACATAGCAAATCCTTTAGAAACTATTCATTATGCATTTTAAAAGAAATGCATTTATTTTAGAACCGTTTTAGATTTACAGCAAAATTTTAAAAAATCAAATTTCCATATCTCCTTTATTCTCACTCAGAAACAGATTTATCCACTATAAATATTCACTATCAACATGAGACTGTGACACAATTTTGGCAATTGATAAACCACTATTGATACACCACTATCATCTAAATTAATAATTTACATAAAGGTTCATTATTGGTATTTTAAACAACTGTAGAGTGAATGTGAAAGTTCAATCCATATACGTCTTTGACAAAAATGTATAATGACATGCATGCACCATTATATTATTGCACAAAATAGTATTGCAGTCTTAAAACTCTTTGACCTACCTGTTTCATATTCCCCAAATCTTTACAACCACTGTCCTATCTCTATAGTTACACCTTCTCCAGAGTGTCATATATTTGCAACCATACAGTATGCAGGCATTTCAGATTGACTTACTGCACACAGTAATATGCGTTAAAGATACCTCCATTCTTTTCACTTCTGATAGATCATTTCTTTTTAGTACTAAATAATATTTCCATTGCCTTTTATTTAGCCATTAACCTACCAAAGGACATGTTGATTGATTCCAATTTTTGGCACTTATGAATAAAACTGCTACAAACATCTATGTACAAATTTTCAACTCCTTTGGGTAAATACCAAGTAGGTGAATTATAAGGTTTAATGTATTCAGTCACAGATAAAGCTCTTTTAAGGAGATTATGTCTGGCTCACTGATGTTATGAACCAAAAAATAGTATCTTTAGAAAGAATAAAGCCATTTCCTGCCAGTAATCTTGGTAGAAGTCTGAGGTAGAAACAGGTTTATCTAAAAGAATTCTGTAAGTGTAGCATTTGTTCAGGGAGGTAAACTAATGTGGTTGATATGAAGGCAACCAGGTTTTTGTGAGAATTACCTTAACAGATTTCTGACAGCTTGGAGTGAAGGAGATATAGATAGCGTGACATGCAAAGGAGCTTTTGGATCCAGAAATTCTACTGGAAGCAAGCTGGGTGGGGAACTTTTGCAGATAAGGCTCTCCTTCATAAAAATAAAGGGATAACTCCAAGGAAAAGAACAGGAACCAAAAAGGTGACCTGAAAACTATGGAAAATTTTTGAGATTTTGAGATACAGTTAAGCAAATTCCAGCGATGGACTTCAGAATTCCAATTGATCAGAATTTCTTTATGCCACTAATTTTCCTGTTTTATTTCTTTATGCTGCTAATTTTCCTGTTTTATATAGAGATAGAAACAGTGGTTATCTTGTGCCTGACCTATCACTGTACACTGAACTTGTGTGAACCAAATCCTGAACTCCCTTATCATAAATTCAATCCAACTGTAAAAAGAAGACAAAAAGTCTCCAGTAAACTGGACAGCTTTCTAAAACTGAGAAAAGGCACTTAGAAAAAAGCATACTGCTCATATTATAGTTAACAATGAAAGACTGCGTTCTTTCTATAATCGTGGAAAATAACAGTGAAGACATTCACCTTTACCACTTCTGTTCAATAGCCTATTGAAGATCTTAGTTGTCACTAAAGCAAAACAAAGGGAAACACAATGGAAAGGAAGAAATAAAGTTGTATGATTTGCTATACAAAAATTCCTCTTGAAAGTTTTAAAGAATCTACCAACAGTAAAACAAATAAATGAGAACTGACAGATTTCAGATTCAAGTTAAATTACACAAGCCAATTTTATGACAACATAGTATAAACAATTGGATACTAAAGTTTTGAAAATATAGTCTTAAATATCCTCAAAAATAGGAAATGCATAAGAAAAGTTTAAAAGAAGAGTGTGATGAATCAATACACAGAGACATACAAAATATTAAGAGAAATTAAATAATACATAATAAATGGATCTATAGACCATTGTCATAGATCAGAATGCTAAAATTGATCTATAGATTTAATGCAATATAATCAATGCCCTTGCTAATTATTTGAGAAATTTGAAAATTCAATTTTAATTTTCAATAAAAATCCATTATCCTAGGGTTTTTTTTTTTTTGTAAAAGAGATACTTGCAAGATTCACATGACGCGGGCCGGTGAGATGGCTCAGTGGCTTAAGCGCCTGCCCGGCAAGCGCGAGGGCCCGAGTTCGACTCCCGGATCCCACATACGAAAAAGGGGCCGGTGATATCGCTCAGTGACACGGGCGCCTGCTGGCGTGCGAGGTCCTGAGGTCGTCCCCCCGGGTACCCACAAAAAAAAAAAAAAAAAAAAAAAAGATTCACATGACGCATATTCAGTACTGCTTCTAAATGTAAACTAATCAAAGGGTATGATATCAGTATACAGTATAGGTATGATTCAGTACAAAACAATAGAATTTTAAAATGTCCAAATATATGGGTAATTCATTTTAAAGGTATGTGTCAGAGCAATTTGATGAGCAAAAGGTAGTTTTGTCAACAAATTGGGTTAGAACATATGGCCATCTATTTTGGGAAAAAAAAGTAACTCCGGTGTTATCTCAAGTCACAAATTAATTATAACTGCCTTAGGGTTCTATACTTTAGAGCTAATCTTGTAAAAGTTCTAGTTTAAAATATGAAATATAAATTACAAAGAATAAATAAATAAAAATAAGATTTGGACTTCAGAGAAAGAGAAATTTGCTTTATAGAAAGTAAAAATGCAAGTTAGAGACTACTTGCCAAGTAAAGGTAGTTTCTACCTTTTGCAACACTAAATTTCACCCTTACAGGAGATGCATACTGCTACATTTATTCTTTCACTTTAGCTTTGGTAGACTTTATTTAATCACTTAATGGCTTATTGATGTACAATTTTGTCAAGTAAAAGCAAAAGTGAAGAACTTCAGGCTATTTTTCAAAATACTACTGCTTGTTAACAGAGGAATTTTGAGATGCCAGAAGGGAAATTATTAGAAAGGAAAAAAAATGCACCAGATTAAGCCACCTTGTACACTTTCATTTTTCAGAAGATAGTTTTCAAGCCTTTCTAAAATCTTAGAAGAAAAACACAGTTATTTAAAGGCTCATTGTCTTTAGCATATTCATTTTTCATAGCTACATTGTACCTGTAGTGCAATGCAACTACAGGTGTCTTTAAAAAATATTTTGTAGCTTTGGAAACTAATACTTCAATCATGAATAATATGGACTTTATGTTGGAGATTTTCTTTGATGTTTCAGTGATTTATAAGTCAGGCGATGTGACAAGAAAAACACCACCCCTCCAAACCACAATAAACCTTTTTCTAGGTAAAAATATTATCTGCTTTTTGCATCAACTCACTTTATGGTGGTGTTTCGGGAACATTATAATAGCAACACAGGCTAAAAGTTTTTCTTCTGAACCATCTGTCAATATGATGCCATATTCAGTTTTAGATGTTAACATTTATAAATCTGTAAGATTGCATAATTATTCAAATTTAGAGTATTGCAATGCCTTAAAATCATTTTTCAGGGCCAGTGGGATGGCTCAGCAGCATCAGCGCCTGCCTGGCAAGTGCGAGGGCCCGAGTTTGACTCCTGGAACCCACATACGAAAAAGGGCCAGTGATATCTTTCAGTGGCACGGGTGCCTGCTGGTGCGCGAGGTCCTGAGGTTGATCCCCGGTACCCACGGAAAAAAAAATCATTTTTCAAACAGGTAACACCTTCTAACTCTAAGTTTAGATTCAAATTATCTGTTTGACAGGTTCATTATCTTAGGCAACAATTTTCCAGACATTGTAGGGCAGTAAGAACTGATCAAAGCAGACAATTTGGCATAATAAATCTTACTTTTCCTTAACTTTGACGAGATTTTATGTCAGCCTTGTCCCAGTATATTCATGTCAAATAATCAAATGAAGGCAAACACCTTATAACTCCATATAACTATAACTCAGCAAAAACAAAAATTAAAATTCTTGAATACTTTTTCGTGACATCTTTTAGTTAAATTTAATTACCTTCTCATGGAAGGTAGCTGTTGAGCAAGCAAGGACATACTGAACACTTGCAGCTTTAGTAAAACGAAGAGCTCCCTTTCTGCTACTAAAATAATTCTTTTTTGGTAATACAGTAAGATAAAGAACATGACAAAAAAAGTACTCACATTTTTTGGCCTTTACCATTCAGAAAATAAAAAATGTTTTATTTTGCTAACTTTTTAATAGATTATACATAAATACATTCTGAGTGGAGAATTACGTCAAATAATATCTCAGATAATTGAGTGTTTGATGGATTTCTTCCATCTAATGTATTATTGTCATCCTTAATAGTATTAAGTTAATGCAATTATTTTGGCCTGATTTGGTTCTAATTCCTCTGGAGTATGATGCCACATCCAGCACAGCTCTTAAAGTTTCCCGGGGGAAAGGATGGTGAGAGGATGGAGAAATAAAGATAAGAGACAGTATACAGAAAGCTGAGGTCAGGTGGAGCCCTCTTTCCAGCTGAGAGGAAAAGGACCTGCTCAACCACTGCAGCATGTTTATTTATACATATTTGCAGGTTGGTGTCTTGTGACATCCTTTTGCCTAGCAACCTTGAACTGGAGCAGTTTGTATACATAGCCCACCTTGGGCTTTTTATGTTTTTGGACTGGCCTTGTCTTGCCCCAGCAGTTGTGATCAATTTCCAGCTTTAGCTGCTTCCCACATCTCCCTCTGTTCTGTTTTGTAGTTGTAAGCAATGGGTGGTGAGTTGAAGTTGGAGGAGCTGCATTTGGAGGACTCTGAAGACAGCTTTCTTGTGGTTATACTTTTCTGCTGAATGTGAAGACCAAATTAAAGTAAGAACTATATTAATTAATTTCTGTTATGTATCAAGGTCAGTTTAGTCTCCTTGGGAATTACTTCGGAACCACACACAGCACCTCTTAGACTTTTTGTCAGTGTCAGCTGTCTGGATGAGTCATGTCCATTGCTTGACCAAGTTGCTTTCTGTGAAAGCTTGAGAGATTTTATTCTCTCCTGGTGACTTTCCTTAGGCACACTATACATTATAAATCACTTCCCTCTCTGGTCCCACAATATCCTTGGTCAGAAGACCAGGGACTCACCAAGTTGTAGGATGTCTCAGGAGAGCTTCTCTTATGTCCTGGGTCCTCATTGACCTAAAATGGCTGGGGGCCAAAATATTGGCATCCTCCTAGCCTGCCTATCTTTCTAGTTTTTGGTCTCTAAATCTCAGTTGTTGAACATCCAGAGGAGAAGGTTAATGACATTATATTGTAATGAAGGCAGTAAGCTTACTCTTACTTTCTTAACTAAATATCAAGCACCTGGCCAGGGATATAGCTCAGTGGCACAGTGCCTGCCTGGAAAGTGCAGGGTCCTAAGTTTGATTCCCAGTACCAAAATAAATAGGTAAATAAATAAATATCAAGCACCTTAGAACATAACATAGAATCCTTATTTTCTAACAACCATGGATGTTCTAATATTTGAATCCCTATAGAATGTTAATGGTTAAATATTTTACATAAAAAATTAGAAATCAAAAGCCATACATAATACTGTAGCATGATAATCATGATAACATTTTGTACATACTTAAATTTCCATTTTGACACAGTGTAACCCTTTTAATCAATCATGTCTAATACATAAGAAACTTTTATTTAACTTGTCCTTTTAATGGGATGTACATCATATAAGTTTTTGTTAAAGGCAGATATCTGAATCTGAAAGAAAAGTCTATCACTATAAGCAATCCTCATTCCACCTTTGGAAGATCTTAACATCTGCAGACATGAATACATTCAATACACTACAAAAACAATAACAGTCACAATCAATTGTCATAGCCATATGAAAACCTTTGTACCAGAGCATCTTTAAATAAAAATTCTTATTGTCTAGAAAACTTAATCCTTTGATGAATGAACAATGTAAACACATTACAATAATATATTTTAATAACATTTATTGGGGTGTCTCCCATAAGGCTATGGAGATCATTGGGGCCTCCCATCAATGAACAAGAACAGGATAATGTTTCCAGGCAGCTGCTTTCTTATTCATCAACTGGAGTCCTGTTCAATAATTTCTCCCCACCCCAAGGGATTTTTATTTAATTATCTTAACAATTTTTGATGACCTATGAGAAAACCAAATTTGATATTTTTTTGACCAGCTGGCAACCCAGGTGGAAGCATGCCTTTTAATTCTATAAACCAAAGTAAATTATGAACAAATGATCCAAAAATGCAAAAGAAAAAGGGAAAAGAGAAAAAGTTGTTGAGCTCAAATACAAAACAGCTGTTCACAGAACAGACGAACAGACAAATAAACAAGTACACAGCTTAACAGATTAGACAGACAAACATCTTACAAAATCAGAGTGCACTCAAATATATTTTTGACCAAAACGAATTAGAATAACTCTCTTACAATTTTAGAAGTTTGTAATTATAAATAGACTAGTCAGAATTATTTGTCAGTTGATTACCAGAGATCTCTCATAAGAAGAATTTGGAAGGAACATAATCTTTTATCTATAGTTAATATATAATTTTTGTGTTTTATTTTGTCTTAAGAATACTGGTAACTTTTCTGTCCCCTTCTTTTATGTAACTTTCACCTCAGTTATCTCCAAGCACTCTACCACCTACTCAGACATTTGATTCCCATTTTTGGTTATTATCTTCTGGGCATTCTGGGTCAATTCCTTCAATTGGCCCCAGGTCATGTCTAGCCCCATACTTGTCTGTCAGCTGTAAAGCAGTCTCTGAGGAATCACTGTCATAGAACTGAGCATCAGCTTCTTGAAAGGTGGAATCAACTCCTTCACCAGGTCTGGTTCCATGACACAGCTGGACAGCATGCTCGTACCCAGATAGGCCATTCAGTGTTCTCTGGAAAGACACAAGCATACCCTCAACCCCAAATTAGCATTGGGCTGGGTCCCTTCCATTGTCCAGCATGAAGATCTTTCCAAAGGATCCTTCCTAGCTTTTTATCTTTTACCTGATTGAAATGTCTTTCTGCTGCTGTAGTCCCACCCCTCATAGGATTTAAAAAGTTAATAGTATATACTGCCAAGTGAAGTCTATTATGAGGTGTGAATTTTGTAGGGAAGGATTCCCCTTTTTGTTTTTGTAATTGAAATTTGAGGGTACAGTGATCACTTTCAACAATTGTTTGACCTTGAGGGTTATAAGGAATTCCTATAAGGGAAATATGAAAATTTTACAAAATGGTTGGAAGGCAGCACTTGTATAGGCTAGGGCATTGTCATACTTAAGTTCCTACATGCAGTCAAGGGTACTGAATGCATCCAAACAATGAACAATGACACATTTAGCCACTTCAGCAGTTCAGCAGAAGCAAAAATAAATCCTGAGGAAATGTCTACTGATATGTAGACCCAGCGTAAAGAGCCATACTCAGGAATGCAATTGACATCCATTTGCCACAGATGGTTGGGGTGTAATCCTCAGGGATTACCCCTATAGAGGGTGAAGGAAAATGTATTATGCATGAGGATCATAGTTTAACAATTTGTCGAGCCTGTTCCCAAGTTAAATGGAACTGTTTGCATAAGGCAGAAGCATTTTGATGAAAGGTGGCATAGGAAACAGAAGCCTGTTAAATGGCATCTGAGGGAGTAACAGTGATGGTAGCTAGCAATCTGTCTATCACAGCATTTACCTCAGTGAGAGGGTCTGGCAATTGGGAATGAGAATGTAAATGACCAAGAAAACAGGGGACATCACATAAATATACAGCAAATTGAAGAGTGTGAAATAAATGAAAAAGATCTTCTTGGTTAGTGTGAATGGTGGCAGTTTCAATATGGTGCATCACACTACAAACACAAGTGCTGCCTGAATGAAGGTTAATTGGAGTGAATGAACGATCTTATAAGGCCCATATAACAGCTTGCAATTCCATCTTTTGTGCAGAAGAAAAATCTGTATCCTGTATTCAGGAAGAGGAGGCCATAACATAACCTCCCCTACCCGAGGAGGAGCCATCTGTGAAAAGAGAGATACCTCCAGCTATGGGAATGCAGCTTATGTTTGAAGGGAAGACAAAGGGTGTGAGATAAGCAAATTGAATTAATTTCTCTGGAGGATAATGACAATCAATAACATCAGGGAAGTTAGCTAATGCAGTTTACCAAGAGGACGAGAATTGCCATAACCACTGTTTTTGAATTGAAGAAAAGGGAACAACAGTATTCTACACTTCACATCCAAAAAGCTGAATAGCACACATCTGCCCATGTGCAATCAGTCATGCCACAACATCATAAAAGGATGTAATGATTTTATGTATAGTATGTGGCATATATAGCCATTGTAGAGGGTGCTGAGACTGCCAAAGGACCCCAGTGGGCATATGTTGAATTGGGAAAATAATTTAAAACATTGGCAAAGACAGGTCAACTCTAGAGAGTTGAGCATTAGAGAGAGCCGGATTAACTTTATCCAAGGTGGTTTTAGCCTCTGACATGAGTAGTCTTGGAGAGATGGGGGCTGGGTCCCCCTTGAAAATGTCAAAGAGAGGAATTTAATCATGAGTTGTTAGCTTAAGAGCTGGGTTGAGCCAATTAGTATTACCAAACAGAGTTTGAAAATCAGGGTTGCAAGATGATTAACCTGGATCTGAACAGTTTGGGGCACAATATGTCTTTGTTGGATAAGGTGACCCAAATATGAAAAAGGTGCCATGGTTTTTACCTTTTTGGGGGCCACCATTAGACCTGCATTATGAAGGGCATTATCTAATTGAATAAATACTTTGTGCAAGGTGGATAAGGATTCATGTGCTAGAAGAATATCAACCATGTAATGAATAAGATAGGCAGATGGATGAGCCTGATGGACTGGCAAAATGGCTGCAGCCACAAACTCCTGACATAGAGTCAGATTATTTGCTATTCCTTGTGGCATGCAACACCATTGGAAATGGAGCATAGGGCCCTGATGATTAATAGAAGGTAAACTAAAGGTAAAATATTTTTTATCTTGTGGATGGAGAGGGATAGTATAAAAAACAGTCTTTTAAATCAATCACCATGAGGGAAAAATGTAAAGGGATGGCAATCAGGACTAGGCAATTTGGGTTGAGTGCTCCCATAGATTCCATGGCACAATGAACTGCCCACAAATCTTGTAGCAATCTCCACCTTCCTTCCTGATTTCTTTTTTATTACACAAATTGGGGTATTCCAAGGACTATTGGAGGATTCTAGGTGCCCCACCATCATCTGTTCATTGACCAGTGTATGAGCTGCTGTAAGCTTTTCCTTAGTGAGGGACCATTGATCAACCCAAACAGGGTCATTGGACATCCAAATTATCTTGGATGCCATCCATGGGGTTGGAGGTCAAAGCCCCTCCTGAAAATATGAAGGTGAGTAGCCTATGCCAAAATTGTCCTTCTTAGGAATAACTGGAAGAGGTTCTTTCCTTCCTTGATTGTTTTACCAAGCCCTTGAGTGGGAAGGAAACCTTGTTGCAACATCTGATGATTCACCAAAGAATTAGGACAAACAAAAATGCCCCCATATCCTGTAATACATCATGACCGCATAGATTGACTGGTGTATGGGGGAGGACATAAGGTGAAAAATGTACAAACTGCCCTTCTGCATCCCTCTAAGTTAAAATTTAGCATTTTTTTTTTTTTGTGGGTACCGGGGGGACGACCTCAGGACCTCGCGTGCCCACAGGCACCCGTGCCGCTGAGCGATATCACCGGCCCCTTTTTCGTATGTGGGTTCCGGGAGTCGAACTCGGGCCTTTGCGCTTGCAAGGCAGGCGCTTACGCCGCTGAGCCATCTCACCGGCCCAAAATTTAGCATTTTTACTAGGGTGAGAAAAACTGCCCACTCCCTGTAGATCTGTAGTTGCCACATCCAGAGGCCATGCTGTAGGCCAGTGGTGTTGGGCAATAACTGAAACATCTGCACTTGTGTCTAAAAGCCCTCTAAGGGCTGGTGAGATGGCTCAGCAGCTTAAGCGCCTGCCCGGCAAGCGCGAGGGCCCGAGTTCGACTCCCGGATCCCACATATGAAAAAGGGGCCGGTGATATCGCTCAGTGGCACGGGCGCCTGCTGGCACGCGAGGTCCTGAGGTCGACCCCTCGGTACCCACAAAAAAAAAAAAATAAATAAATAAATAAAAGCCCTCTAAATGTTTTCCCTTCAATAACCAATTCCATTTCAGGATGATCTTGTTTAATCTGTTGAACCCAATACATATCAGAGGACCCAAAACCCTTGGATCCCCTTTCCTTATTTATAGATTTTCCAATTTTTGTCAAGGGAAGAATGACCAGTTGAGTGATATGAGAGTCTGGTGTGACTTGAACACTGTTTCTTTTTTTTCTTTTTCTTTTTCTTTTCTTTTTTTTTTTTTTTTTTTGGTACCAGGAATCAAACTCAAGGCCTTGCACTTGTCAGACAGGCACTGTGATGTTGAGCTATAACCCTGGCCCTGGTGTTTCAAATAGATTGAACCATAAACTTGATTTCCCCTGTATAGTCAGCGTCAATGACACCAGGCAACACCTGGAGACCTTTTAAACTGAGGCTGATGCAGCCTAGCAGAAGACCCACTGTTCCATGAGGTAAAGGTCCATAGACTGCAGTAGGAATAATTTGGGGTCTGATTTCAGGAGTTAATATAAATCTGGAGGAGGGACTGAGGTCCAAGCCTCCGCTGTTTTTTGTCTCTCACCAGAGGTCAGAAATGTGCTTGGTGTTGGAGGGTAGCATTGGGGAGGAATTAGGGAAAGTGCCCCTACTGTTTGGCAGGGCTAGAGCAGGCCCCCACTGGAAGTTTTCCGAAATGGGTTGGTCTTCTACATTAGTTTTGGATTTACACTCATTTGCCCAATGATACCCTCATCTACACCTTGGACAGATAGTGGAAGATTTTGTTGAAGGGACAGATAATGGTGGTGCTGCCCCTACAGGTGAAGCAGAGCAATTTTTGGCAAAATGTCCCTGCCCATCTGGCTTCTTTTAGTGCCAATTGCAAGGGAGAGAAAGGAAACATCTCTACTCCCTGTGAGGTGGAAATTTCAACCTGTGATACGGCAATATTTCTCTGGGCTGAAAAGGCGGGAATTGCCGCTTGTGGCTCAGTTAAGGTTTTAGGTGTGGCTGTTATTCTGCCATCCTTTTCCCACTCAGGACTTGATTTTGTCTGTGTGTGTGTGGGTACCGGGGGTTGACCTCAGGACCTCACACGCCAGCAGGCGCCCGTACCGCTGAGCGATATCACAGGCCCTTTTTTTCGTATGTAGATTCCGGGAGTCGAACTGGGGCCCTCGCGCTTGCCAGGCAGGCGCCTACGCCACTGAGCCATCTCACCGGCCCAGGACTTGATTTTAAAATAGTGCTCCAAGCTAAATCCTTTGAGATCATCCCAATAAACTTATGGCCATTAAAGCACTCCCTAATGCAAATCCATAAAAATAAAGTAAATACAGGAATCAAGAATACAACAAACACTTCCATATACATTTTTGGTTCTTGAGAATCTGTTTGCCCCATGTTTAACAATTGGTAAAATCAGTACATCTCTCTCCCTTTTGTTTCTTGTGAGCCATTTTTTGTTTTGTTTTGTTTTGTTTTGTTTTTGGCCTAGTGAGCCTGTTTTACTCTTTGGCCCTAATAAGCCCATTTTTCTCTTGCCCCAAGTTTTACACCTGATGATATCAACATTAATACACCCCTGTGATTAATATTGACACTATCAATGCACTTCTCCCCCTTTTGCATGCACAATGAGAAGTGTCCCCTCGCCCACTATTTCTTCTTACCCCAGTCCCTGTTTGGGCACCAATATGCTGCATCCAGCGCAGTGCTTAAAGTTCTGGGGGTGGGGGAAGGATGGCAAGAGGATAGGGAAATAAAGGTAAGAGACAGTATACAGAAAGCTGAGGTCAGGTGGAGCCCTCTCTCCAGCTGAGAGGAAAAGGACCTGCTCAACCACCGTAGCATGTTTATTTATGCATTTTTTTCAGGTCAGTGACCTGTGACATCCTTTTGCCTAGCAACCTTGAACTGGAGCAGCTTGTTTATGTAGCTCACCTCGGGCTGTCTTTGTTTTTGGACCAGCCTTGCCTCACCCCCACTCTTGTTATCAATTTTCAGCTTTAGCCACACCCCCCAGTATGAGACAATAAACTGGGCAGCAGTATGACTGGTTTATTATCTGTGGGAAGAAAACAAATGAAATGGTGAGCACTTTGCATTTTGGCCCTAAAGAATGTGCTCTGTAATTTGCAGAAAAATTTACAGTTAAGGAGGTGGATAAATTGAAAGAATGAGACACATGGGGTTGTATTAAATCAGGCTTGCCATTTACTTTACTATATTTGAATATTTCTATAGTTTATATTTACATATTTATAGGTTCTTTATTGATATATTTATTCGACAGTATTTCTGTGTTTACTAGACATTAAACCCTGTATCATCACAGGGAAAATGGTCTAAGTTACTTCTTTGCTTTTTAGATATTCTACTCTTGTCACAATAAAAGACATGTTAATGGTATGGATTATCTGTGTTTTACTCACTACGTTACCATTACTCACCTAACACTTGAATTTCTTTGTTTTCTTTTTAATATGTTTCTTTGAAATGAAGGAATTATTTTAAGCCTAAGAAGTATATTTAAAAATCAGTCTTTTTCTCTGGATACCATACATGTGTTGAAGTCTTTAAATTAAGCTAAGTTTGCCAATCATGGATGGAGAAAGAAGGAGGTAATATAAATTAACCAGCAACAAATGATCCAGGACTCTAATTTCTTGTAGTTTTCCCTCATAAATCATTTCATGGCTCGTTAGGACCTCCCCTAGAGGGTGACTCAGAAGGGGAGAGAAAACAAACAGTCACTGTTCTATCGCCACAACTTTAGAAATAAATGTAAATTAGAATGACTAAAGTGATTGAAACCAAAAGCCAAAATAAACACTGTGACTTCACTATTCTGCCTATTTTGTCCCTTGACCACATCTACTTTACAAATAAGACCATTTTCACTTTGTGAAAATAACTCATTTTCTTATTTCATTCTTGCATTAGCTCTTGTGGCTTCCAAACTACTGCTAAATAATGAAAATTTTGTGTTAACAAATGCCTATTCTAGCAATTACTAGCTAATCCAATTGATAAAACATGTTGATATGTGAAATGTAATCTAGGCATCATAAAAATCACTACAGCAAATGGAAAGGTTTAGTTCTTTCATTCTCTCCCAAGAAGCCCCAGTGAATCCCTGGATGCTCTGAATCATCTCCTCACTTAATCACCACGTCTTGAGGGATGTTAGATGCTTCTCTTACCTACTGCAGCAAAAGTCCCATTATCCTTAAAACTAAAAGCAAAGAAAAGCAACCATCTTGCACTTATTACAGATGCCATTAGTAGCATGTGAACCTAGGTGGTTTTTACAATATTTTTCATCATAGCGTATTTTCTCTCTTCCCATCCTATATAGATTTATTAATCCCACTAAGGTATAGTTCACTGAAAGTAAAACCATTATGTACCTTTTACAGTCTTTCCTGTAGGTTATTTTAAAAAATGTACTGTATTATATGAAATTACTTATCCAGTGTCAAACAAAAAATAATTTTCAAAGGGTTTTATTTCAGTGATGGTAACAATAAGAACAAAAGAAACAATACATTCTTATACCTTCCTTTACACAAAAGCTGGCTGGAGGAATATGTTTATGGTAAACATGATATTTAATGACAGTAGAAAAATTTAGAGAAAGGGGACACAAATATTAGTCATGGTTGGAAACTGTAAGTAGTCCAGGAAAACGTGACAACTTAATATCTTATTTATACCAACATAAAAACTGATTTCAATATTGGAGTATCTTACCTGTTACATGCTTTACCTGTGCTTCCATGTGCTTAAACAAACAAACAAATCACTGTATGGCAAGCTAATGTCTATTTTCTAGAAAGTATAACATATGAATGAGGTTCATGTCATTTTTCATTTTCTTCTTTTTCTCAGGAAAACTCAGTACAAGTATATTTTCATGGGGATCAGTCTGATGACCATGATTACTGTTGACATTGACAAAAATGCATTAGTCTTCAGAAAGGTTGGTTTCCAGCAGCTGAACTATGAAAGAAAATGTGGATTACTTAAATATTTTGTTTGTTCTAGTTGAAGGTTTTCTTTAGCTATGGTGGAGCACCTTTAATTTTCATTTTTCTATAAACTATCAAATGAAATAACAGAGACTTGTTAAAGAATACTGAGCTGAATTGGGAGAATCAGAATGTTATCATCTGGGATACGCAAGCTATGGGGATGTATCCAAGGAAGTTAGGATAAGAGGCAGCTTTTAAAGGCAGAAAAGAAAAATAATGTAATTGCTTTTGAACAAAGAGAACATTGGTTCCAGGGTCTCCTAACAGTGGACGATCTTTCATTAGTGCAGATAGTGTGTCAGGCAAGCATTTTTCTACATATGTCTATTTGTCCTTGTGAATCATGAGACAGTCTACAGTTCGCCAAGGCGTTGGCAATATTTCTTATCACAGGCACATGTACATAAGAAATTTTCAGAGTCCAGGATAGTTTTCAACATGGGCACATGTGTTTGAGTGTCCTTTCTTCTTAACTTCCTGATTCTTCTTTCTTTGCATTTGACATGTGACTCTATCTTGAAATTGACAACTTTTGAAGAAAACAAAGTGTTTGAGTGGTATGATCTGTCCATATTTCTAGATTTAGTGTTCTGTAGTTCTAAATCTCTTTTAAAATTTGTGTAATAATGACACTAAACCAATTATGGGCTTAATTAACTGTCTGCAGAGTACAACATTCACTTTTTGGCCTCTGTTTTATAATGTCAGTTATAATTTTCACATTCAAAACATTTACTTTTTGAGTGTGTGCGTGTGTGTGCGTGGTACTGGAGTTTGAGTCCAGAGTCTTCATCCTTTTATTTCACTTTTTACTTTGAGACTGAGACTCCCTCTAAGTTGCTGAATTTCCCAAGCTGGTCTTGAATTCATTATCATACCTCCTCAGCCTCCCAGAGTGTTGAGATTACAACATGCACAACCATATCCAGCTAAAATAATTCAGATTTAGTGAGTGTCAACTACGTATATAACACAATTATATTATAAAATGTAGTATTCACACCTAATTATATTCTTTTCTTTAAAAAAAATCAACTTAAAATGTATTATGTAAATATACCAACTTCACACAAGGAATGTAAATATTATGCATTGCAAACATGTACGAAAAGAAATGGAAGATGATCAAGAGATGGATGTAGGGGGGATAAAGGGATGAGAAAGTGGATGAAAAAGGAATTATGAAGTATTATGTATATGTATCAGTTCCCCTCAAGAAATGCAAACATTATGTGCTACAAACATGTACTAATAAAAAAAGAAGATAAAAAATTCAACTGAAAATCTTTTAATCTATGATTTTTACCTGAAATTTAAGAAGAAAACTCTACTATTTCCAAACTATTATTATTTCCTTTAATCAATACAAAATTATAGCAACTGAAGATGGAAACTCAATTGTGATGAGTTCACTCCCTATGGCACGTACTATGGTACAGTAATATCTACTCAAATACAGAAGAATCTGAGGTGCAGAATGGAAAACTTATCCAACACCAGATGGGTAAGAACTCAAACTCAGTCCTGCCAAAGATGTGTCACCATAATGAAAATTGTTGAAATAACTAATATGCTTTATTAGAATATTGCTAGGCTTCACATACTTAATTCAAAGTGATATAATAAAATTTTTAAATTTGGACATTGAAATAAGAAAACAGAGTTTGAATTCAGTCCATGTTACTTGATGTGCCTAAGCCATTTGACAATTCACTTCATATTTATGAATCTCAGTTATTTCATTTAATATAAGGGTTAATAAAACCATACATTTCAGAGAATATAAGTATTTAAGAAAAATTATATTAGGCATTAGGATAATCAGCAATGCAATGGATACAAGCTAACTTCTTTATCTCTTTAATTGAGATATAAATATATTATTGGTAAGAAAGCAACAAGTAATTTCCTGCAAAACAGGGTTTTTCATACAACCATATGTACACATAAATTTTTAATATAGTCTTCAACATAATATATATACATAACCAATATCAAATAATTTGATGATACAAAAGAAAAAGTTGTTTTTTCTTACTAATTTCAAGAACTATTTTTTCCTACAGAAAATCAGAGAAAGTATTTCAAGCAGGTTATACCATTGGCTATAGCAAGATAGCAATTGAGAATTACTACAGCATTTCTATACACACTGGTCACAAGAATAATCCATAAATCACTAAGGAAAAAAAATTCTAGATACCCAACTAAATCTGGCTTTTTCTGAATATCTTGCCTTTACTAACTACTCATGGAAATAATATAGTTTGTCTTTCAATCAGAGGAAATAGATTCTCAGTCTTACACAACTATTCCTCTTATTCCCATGTTACCATGACAAAATGAAATCATATCTAGGAAAAAAAACATGCAATAAAATACCAAACATGCACCAAAAATCATTAGCAATAATTGCTGCTTTTGATTTCATTTCAGAAGTAATTTATCTTGATAATTTCATTACAGTTCTATTGAAGAATAATTTACATGTCATAAAATTCAGTCCTTTAAAGTATATAGCTCACTGAGGATTTTTAGTATACTCAGAGTTGTTCGACCATCTCTGTTATCTAATATTAATATGTTTTGACCCTTCCTAAAAGAAACTTCATGTCCATGAATAATTATCCCCCATTTCCTTCACAAATTAGAACACAGAAAATATTGATCCAGTTCCTATCTCAGAATTATCGTGTTCTGAACAGTTCCTCTAAATGTAACCCTACAATTTTTGTTCCTTTGTAACTGAATTCTTCCTACTTAATGTAATACTTTCATGGCCATTCAGTATCGAAATGTTTACTAGTACTCTATGTATTTTTATTGCCAAATCATGTGCCATTACATGGATATATCACATGCTGTTTATCATTCATCAGTTGATGGGCCTTTGGGTTATTTCTACTTTTGGCTCTTATGAATAATGCAACTAGGAAGAGTCTGATACAAGTTTTTTATGCATATATGTTTCCATTTATTTTTGGGGGGGTGCATATACTTAGGAACAGAATTCCTGGTTCATGAAGTCGCCCTATGTTTAACATTTTTATGAACTGCCACTGTCTTCTCCAGAGTAGTTGGGTCATTGCACAGTTCCTATTAGTCAACCAGGTATCAGGGTCCCAATTTCTTCATAACCTCACCAACTTTTGTAACATATGCCATTTGTGTTATATATATATGCCATTCTATTCAATTCCAGCTTTAACTAACATTTCTCTGATGACTGACTGAGGTCCTTTTCACATGCTTATTGATAACTAGTATATTTTCTTGGAGGGTAGGTCCATTTAGATCAAATATTCATGTATAACAAGGTTATATATATAAGTTATAAGATGTAGTATTAGTATTGACTTACAAGACATGGTTTTTAGGATTTACTTACAAGACATTTTAGGTAATTGGTGTGTGAATTTCCTATCAGATATATGATTTGCAAATATTTTAACCTATTCATTGGGTTTTCATTTTCACAATATTATTCTTGAATTAAAAAATTTCTAATTTTGATGGAGTTTAATTGCCCATTTTCCCCTTTATTGCATGTGCTTTTGTTTCCATGTTTAAGAAAATATTGTCTATCTCAAGGAAAGATTCACTCTTACAGTTTCTTCTAACAGTTTCAGCTCTTACATTTCAGTCCATGATTCATTTTGAGTTTAATTTTTACACATTTTGGAGGGAGAGACTCAACTGTATTAATTTGTATTTGATGATCCATTGTCACAGTTCCATGTCTTCTAAGGACTGCTCTTTGTCCACCTAACTATGATATCTTGGCATCAATCTTTAAAATCACTTGACCATAAGTGTTAATCGTCTATTTCTGGAAAACAACTTCTGTTTTATTGATCTATATTATGTGTCTAAAATTATCTCACTGCTACATTTCTTAAGTATTGTAGATTTGTATTGAATTTTAAAATCAGGAAGTATAAAACATTCAATATTGATATTTTTAAAGCTTGATTTGGATATTCTGGATTCCTTGCCTTTTCATATAAATTTTTAAAATTTATTGTCAAATAATGGTTAAATGAAGCACTTTGAAATTTGATAGAAATTACACTGGATCTATAGATCAATTTGTGGAAGACAGCTTTCTTTAAAAATATTGTCTTCTTAGGCCAGGTGTGTTGGTACACGTCTGTAATCCCTGAACTCAAGAGGCTGAAGCAGAAGGGTTGCCATGAGTTCAAGGCCAGCTGGGATACATAGTGAGTTCAAGGCCAACCTGAACTACACAGCAAGACCCTGTCTCAAAAAGCAAAAAACAAAAAGAAAAAAATTAAGTCTTCTCACCCATGAACATCACTTGTATATTCATTTTTCTAAATATTATTTAATTTCTTTCTACAATATTTAATATTCTTACCATTAAAGTCCTGTACTTGTTTTGTTAAATTTCTTTCTACATATTGTACTTTTTATGCTATTGCAAATGGAATTTTCTCAGGTTCATTTTGGGTTGTACATCACAAGTATATAGAAATACAAATAAATATTTTGCATATTGAACTTGCACCCAGAAACACTACTGAACATATTTAATAGTTTCAATAGTTTTATAGGAGTGTCTTAGAATTTTCTTGTATACAAGATCATGCCATGTGCAACAGAGATATTTCCAATTTTTATACTTTATTTTATATTGTCAAAATGCCCAAACTAGACTTCAGTAGAAAGTTGAATAGATGTGGAGAGAACAGACATTTTTGTCTAGTTCATTATCTTAGAGAAAGTCCATTTAGTTTCACCACCAGTTAGGACGCTAGCTGTGGGTTTTGTTTACATGGCATATATCAGGTTGAAAAGCTTCATTCTATTGTTAGATTGCTAATGTTTTTGTCATGAAGGGTTGCTGAAGTTTTTCAAATGTTTTCATGCATATATTGAGATAATTATGTTTTTTGCTTTTTAAAATTAGCATGTTGTATTATATTGAATGATTTTCAGATATTAAGCTCACCTTATAATTTTGGGACAAATTCTATTTGATTATGTTGTAGCATCATTTTTATATACAGTGAGAATTGTCTTGCTATTATTTTTTGATGTTTGTATCATATTTTGTAGTAGATACTGGGTTACTCTATAATTTCTCTGGATAATTTAGAATGTAAGTACTATATAGATCTACTATTCCCTCTCATGACTGAGAAATCAAAAAGATTTTATTTTTGTTAGCTTATAAAATTTTATCCACCTAACGCAATCCTGTGCTGCATTTTAATGCCTTATACTACTTTATTCCGTATTTATTTCTCCAATGAATGTTATTTACTTTAACAACAAATCAAATACAACAACAGCAATCATTGCAGCAGCATCGCATCGCAACTCATGATTCCTTCCCTTTCCAGAAGAGATATAAAGATCGCAAAGTTCGGAATGTATAGAATACTGCTCTTTTTGTAGCAAGCACTACTGAATTTGTCCCAACATCATGTTATGGCAGTCAAAATTAAGTAAGAATTTTGTTTTTCTCTTTGCAAAGAGTGACTTTCCCAAATAGTTCAGTTATCAAAATAGTCTCCCATATGTCATCTCTCTTGCCTGTACTATTGAAATCCTCTCCACTGTCACTGAATGCTATGGGCTATTTCAAGCTACTGTAAGAGAGATATTTCTGTACCCTTCTCTGCCAGAGGGTGGAACAGTATGGAGTTGATCAAATCCCTCTACTTCCTCAGCCATCAGGATCTATTAGTTTCAGCCAGAAATTTGCTAAATAAGCATCATCTTTATTATGATCTATGATATAGAAGGAATAAACTTTAAAATTCCTGTGCATATGAACTTTTTTTTCATCATTCAAGAAAAGGCACTCAAAACTGGGCATTCACAAGCAGATACCAACTGCATCTCACATCTGAATATATGTCTGTTTTTAACTCTCACATATAACATAGCTCATCTTGCTTTCAGGAAATCTCAGTCATTCCACCAAAAACAAAACAATGCAAAAGAAAACAAAAAAGCAACTTTTCGGTTCCTTTTCAGTCTTTTCAGTCTCAATGATTGAGCTAAATAGGAATTAATATTTGTATAGTCTCATATAGTCATTAATGGCAATGGGATGCATTAATTTATCTATTCCAATTTTCACTGAAAAGAATTATACATTCCTTTAATAAGTGATTGATTAAGTACAATTTATTAAAGAAAGTTTTCCACACTGGAACCCTATACTATCATAGATCTTAAGTATCTAGTAAACATACACTTTATCATCTGTTATTTTGATTAGGAGGACTTCCCAGGATAGCCAAAAAAGAGCTTTTTTTTCCTCGAGTATATCAGTCTACTTGGGCATCTGACTCACATTTCCAGAGGCTGGAAAGCCAAGACCAAAGTGCGAGCCAATTTGGTTCCTGGTGAGGGCTCTCTCTTCAGATGGCAGCCTTGCAATTATTCTAAAATGCAGAGATGGAAATGAGCACTGATCTCCCTTTATCTTTCAGCTGCACTAATCTCATCAAGGAAGCCTCACTCTGATGACATCCTCTAAACTCCGTTACCTCCCCAAAATCCCTCCTGCTAATGCCTTGATGTGGGGATGAGGGTTTCAACACATGAATATTGAGCAGGGACACACAAACATTCTGTCCATGAAACAGAGACTGTGCTGTCTTCAGTTAATTTCTTTTGATTCAGGAATTTATTCTGATAGAAACTAGTTCATTTGGAGTTTCAACTCCTTTTGGGTCTTTGGTTGGGTTTGGTAGTGTTCTCATTGGGGGGGGAAATGGTGATGCCTACAGTAAGAAGCTCAAAGCAAAGTTAGTAAAAACTTCCACCCATATATTTTCCTGTTGTTTTTTTTCTGAGTTCTCATACCAATATGTGATGGATGTTCAAGGAAAAATTCATTTTCTTTAACTGATGTAAAAAATAAAGCTTGGAGGAGTCACTAGTATATGTAGCAATAAAAGCAAATCTTTAATCTTTTTGATTCCAAAGCAAGATTCTTTCTAATATACTATGGATACAGCTATTAGTACAATGTCATTTTTAATGTGCATTTGTTAAACATCTGTGGTATAAAAATTAGTGAAGACTAAGCTAAATACAAATGAAATCACAAGAGTCCTGAACTTGCTAACACCTATGGTGAAAATGGGATGCAATTTAGGGTATCTCAAATTTACTGGAACACAAAATCATTTTTACCCTGAGCATCCCATAAGCAAGGATTCTGAAAAAGACCTTTTATAATACTATTTTTTGTTTGTTTGTTTGTTTGTTTGTTTGTTTGAGACAAGGTCTCACTATATAGTTCAGGCTGGCTTTGAACTCACTATGTTGCCTCAGCTGTATCGAACTAGTGGTGATCCTCCTATTTCAGCCTCCCGAGTTCTGGGATTACAGGCATGAGCCACTACACTCCCCTTTGGGTTTTTTTTTTTTTTTTTTTTTTTGGTGGGTACCGGGGGGTCGACCTCAGGGCCTCGCGTGCCAACAGGCACCCGTGCCGCTGAGCGATATCAACGGCCCCTTTTTCATATGTGGGATCCGGGAGTCGAACTCATGCCCTCGCGCTTGCAAGGCAGGCGCTTATGCCGCTGAGCCATCTCACCGGCCCTCCCCTTTGGTTTTGAAACTTTTCCTTTTATTAGTATCTTGTTGCACAAGATAGACTAAATATAACTTTGACATCCACTCCTACTCCAGTTTCCCTCTCCTGTCTTCTATGTTTTAGCAATTTATTTATTATATCAGGCCCTATTCTTTTCTCCAATCTTATCAGATCTTGCTCTCAACCTCCCAAAAATATTTGTATATGCATTTTTGTAGAGAATTATTTGGAGAGTAAAAATAATGCACCCTTCAAGAAATGAATTCTAATGTGACACTTTGGGCACAATATCAAACAGTGGACAAACTGCATTTGAATAGAGAATCCTGTTTATGTTTGAAAACCTTGCTTGGCCAGACTACCCCTAGTAACACAGTTAAGTTGTTTTTTTTTTTTTTTTTTTTTTTGTGGGTACCGGGGGGACGACCTCAGGACCTCACGCGCCAACAGGCACCTGTGCCGCTGAGCGATATCACCGGCCCCTTTTTCGTATGTGGGTTCCGGGAGTCGAACTCGGGCCTTCGCGCTTGCAAGGCAGGCGCTTAAGCCGCTGAGCCGTCTCACCGGCCCCACAGTTAAGTTTTTAATTCACTTCAATGCTCACCAAGCTCAGGGATGGTGGAGATTTTGTAGCCCTCTTAGTCATAGGAAAATCTGATCTAGAATTCAGGAATTCAGAGGGAAAACCTCAGAAACTATGAACTGTACTATTCTAGAATGGATGTGGAAGTTATGGAAAAATCAGACATGCCATTATGTAGTTTTATGAAAATCATCTCTTCAGAATTTAATGAAAGAATGAGATGCATGACAGAATGGAATGAAAGCAGCTAGTTTCTGATAACTTTAAGTCTGTTATTTGCCTATTGGTTTTTTAGTTCCTTCTTAATCAATTCTTTCTCCTGAAGAGTAAAATTAATAGTAGCATCCATCCACAATCTAAATTCTTTAATAGTTATGAAACTCTAATGGTATATTTTCTTCATGTAGATTTTACACCATTGAAATGATTGCAACTTTATTCAACCAAGACATTGTGGAAAACCCACACTTTATAAAAGAAGAAACAATCTTCACTTAGAAAAGATATTAGTCAGAGAATGAAGAATATGTTATCCACACCTTCCATCCAAGAGTTTCAAGAAAACTATAAACAATACAGCTCTAGAAAAACTTATAATGTATCTCCCAATATACAAGTTGCTATTCTGCTTTTCAGGAAGTTAAATCAGTACCTCAGAAAGATGTATGAACTTTGACAATGTAAAAGAAAAGCCCCGGACTCTGAATTCAGTTGGGAATTTGATTTATAAAATGGATCGGGAAAAAAAATCTAAATATACTCTAGTACTCTCTGGATCTAAAATAAGGCAATGACTATAACTTGTACTCTGACTAACTAGGAAGGCAACAATACACAATGTATCAACTGTTGTAAGTGTCCTACTAACCTGTTTTGAAACTAGATTTCATTGCTTATCTTTTTTCTCTTTAAAATAAAAATGAAATAAAATAAAATAAGCAATTATGAGAGCTTTAAAAATATAATATCTGGATATAACACAAATCTGATATTGACTACTCTATAACAGATCATTTATCTAGCCGTAAAGTCTATTCAAATTTTATGTACTGATGGACTTTCCGCCCTAGTCCATAGTGGTGTTTGTGACTCTGTACCCACCTTATTTTCACATGTGACTACATTTATTACCTCAGCTGCATCTTCAAAAATAGGATCTAGTATCCCAATAAGTGTATGTGCTATCCTTAATTCACTTCCAGTTTTCAACTGAAGCTATTCCATCACATTTTTCCTCATTTCTTTGGCTTTTTCTTATTTTCTCTCAGAGTTTATTTGCAGTAAACTCATGAGGCCACAGATCCCACCTTGATCCCAGCATGTAGTTCCCATTGACGAGTGAAAATGCTACGGGAGGACTGAGGGCAATGCCAGCCCTAAGAAAAACCCATAAATGGACTAGCATGTCCATCTCGTTTAGAGAGTACCATTAGAAGCTGTAATAGAGACATGAGTAAAGACAGACAGGAGGAAGCATTGGAGGGATTTTCTTTCCTCATATGTGACTAAAGCAAGAACAGAATCAAACTGCCTATTTCTTGCTTTAAGGAACGTTAGCAGCAGAATGGGAAAGATTTGAAAGAATTTCTCAGCTGCAAAATTTCACTCCAGGGACTATTTCTTTGAGTAGGCTCTGGCTAGTTAAATTGAAAATGAAATTAAGCGTTTTCAGAGATTTTTCAATTCCTCCCCTGCCAGCATCCCCCAAATCACCTGCACTAGCAAATGAGGTGCTTGGTAAAATATGGCCTTGAAAGACCTGCCACCCTCCTTCCTGCAAGCAGTAGTGACTATTTATTAAATTTCACTCAAGGCTGTCATATACACTTTCTCTACTGTGATACAATTTGGAGCTTTAAAAAATACCTTAAAATTGGACTGATAGTGAAAAAAATGAGTCAGCTGAAATTCCTAACTCAGATACAGTGAGTATAAGTGATGAGTCAACAAGGGACTTTCTGAGAGGTTTGGGCTCAGTTGCAAACAATATGTTACTTAAAAAACTCATATATTAGGGTGCCTTGCCTTATATCTAACTGTATATCTAACAGTCCCATTTATGAATTCTCCCACACTCTTTCATAGTTCTCTAAGAATCTCCAGTTGCATGACAGCTGAGTAGTTGACTTTTGGAGATATTTAGCATACATCTGCATAAAATGTAAGTTTTAAGAGAGATTAACAGTAATTATTTTCTCTTCCCAATAAATCAGATTAAGAAACACAAGTAAATCATTTTTTTTCCTACATGACAGGAATTTCTTGTAAGCAGACACATTTCTTTTCCATGGTTTTCTTTATACTTATAAAAACAAAAATCCTTACCATGCTGCTAGAGTTAGAATCTTGAAAGTCCCCCAAAGGTCCATGTAAACTCTTAGTCTTAGAGTGGCACTGGTGAAACTATCAGGAGATGGTAAAAGTATCAGGAGGCGGGGCCGTATGAGAGGTCCTTAGATCACTGAGGAGCAGGCCCTTGAAGGAGACTATGAGACCAGGTTCTTTTCCTCTTCGACTCTTTTGCTTCCAGGTCAGGAGATGAGAAGTTTTGCTCCACCACTCACTTCTATTATGATGTATGGATCATGGACTGGACCCTCCAAAACTGTAAGCTAAAATAAACTTCTCCCTTATTTTAAGTTAATAATCTCAGATATTTTGTTATTGTAACAGAAAGCTGGTTGATGCACATGCCTTACACTGATTGTCTTATATGAAATTATTCCTGGAAACCAACTGGATTTTTTTTTCCTTCTCTCTCAGTCTGCTGCACTGAAGCTGATTGACTTGGTGTTCTTTCATCATGCCAAGCTTGCTTCTGACCTGGGTCTGATGGCTCCAAACACTTTGTTTTGAAATGTCCTCCAATGTCATTTTGCTAGAAGAGGAGTCTTTGACCATGTGATCTAAAGTAAAGCATTCCCATTGATCCTTCACCATGCAAAATATTTTGAAGTAAAGTAAGTAAGTCCTAAGCGTACCACATACCTTTGCTGTGAACACCTTGCATAGACCAGTATAAGGCATATAAGAGGTGCTTAATAGAGAACTGCAAGATAAATGAATTAATGAATCTCTAAATCTCTGAAGTCATCATTCTACTGTTTCACGATGTAGTTTTTTGGATTGTCTTCCTATGATTGGACTTTTAGGTAAAACATTTTCAGGGGATAACTATATTGATGACACTGCATATTTTACATTGCTTTAGGTCAAAAGAGTTGTTGTATCAGTTTATGTCCCAATAATTTTGGGGCTTCTGCCTATCAGAACTCTCATGCAAAAAGTTGTCTTTTCCTTGCATTATTAAAAAGAGAATGGAATGATACTTCAGATGGTGTGAATAATCTGTTTCTCAACAATATTCATTCAAAAGTTCAACATTCTTTGAGAGCCATTATCTTAAAAAAGTCTTGCATTTGCGATTGCAAAGCAGTGCTTCATTTATTTCTAAAATTTTGCTATAATTTTTCTGAAAAGAGGCTGTCCTTTTTACTTTTTCTTATGTTTTTTCATTAATTTATGTTTTTGAGTTCAAGTATTTTTTATATTTTGTATAAAATAAACTTATATTTTTAATGTATTATATTTTTAATCTAATCTATTATATTTTTTCAATGTCTTTATTATTTAAATTTGGCTGGTAGGTGCTTCTCCTTTTGACATGTCAAATTAACTTTTTTCTTTTTTTCTTTTCTTCCTTTCTTTTCTCTTTTTCTTGTTTCACTTCCCTTTCAGCACAATAAGATGCCGTGAACTTAGTGTGTGCTTCCTCTGACCCAGTCCTATCCTTAATCATTTTACTAAAGAGCTCTTTTAGTGTGGAAGGGGAATGTTACTTTGAAACCAAAATATTACTGTGCCTATTATACTGAAGTCATATACTTCCTAGGAATTTAACTGAATAAAACTATAGAGTATATAAAATCATGAACTAATACTCATACTTCCAATTCCTCCAGCACCAAAGACTTCTCATCTTCCCAATTCCTTCTATATTCTTAGTATTTATGGTGAAATTACTGGCTCCAATCAATCAGTGTGTTTATTCATTTGCTCAGTTCTAAACATGTACCAAAGAGTACAGTATTACTGCAAAAATTTAGTCTCACTATTAGCAATGAATCTTTTAAGGGACAATCAAATTTTCATTTCCATTCTTTTTTTTTTCCTTGGAATATGCACTGGTAAATTTATATAATTAAAGAACAGTACTCAAAATTATATCTTTTTCCTTGATTTCCTGCTTGATTTCTATGTTTCTGATTTATTTATTTGTTTATTTATTTATTTATTGAGTCAGGGATGTAGCCAGGTTGGCCTTGAACTTGCAACACTCCACCTGCTTCAGCACCCTGATTGCTGGGATTGCAGGTGTGGGGCACCATGCCGGCTTTGTGTTTCTTTTAAAGGAAGTAAAATGAAGTCCAGATATAGTCTTGTTATCTCTTTATTACATGTACATTTTGTATCCTGCTCTGTTTTTTAATATATACACTTACCAGTTCAATTTATAAAACTACTCCTCAATCTTAAGCTATTTACTAATACATGAATCTATAATATTTTACTCCAGTCACCTCTTACAATGAATTTCGGAAGTTATTTTCTATACACTGCTGTTACAAATATTGCTGCAATTAATAGTCTTGTGCATGTACAGTTTGTATTATTGAATGTATAACTTCAAGGTAAATGACTAGAAATTGAATTGCTGAAGCCAGGGTAAATGCTTATATAGTTTGTTACATATTGCCAAATTCCCTTCTTAATGTTCTAACATTTTGCATTCTAGTAAAATATATGTGGGCTGGGGATGTAGTTCATTGATAGGGCACTCACCTTGTGTGCACAAGGCCCTGAGTCCATTCCCTAGAACTGGAAAATCAAATTAAGCACAAAAAACAATTTTGAAACTGATCTCTTATTGACAAATTTCTCTCACCCCTTTATTTTGCTTTTTTCTTTTCTTTTTTTTTTTTTTTTTTTGGTACCAGGAATTGGTACCGGTACCAACTCATGGCCTCATGCTTGCCAGGCAGGCTCTGTGCTGCTGAGCAATATCCCCAGTCCCCTTTATTTTGTTTTTAAAGTTAATTTTTATTTAATTTTAATGTCTTCCACTTTCTACATATTGTTATAATATTTCCTTTCATTCATTTCATATTCCTTTCTCCTGTTATGCCACTATCCCTCTTCTCAAAGCTATATCAAATTATTTCTGTCTGTATCCATATTGGAAAATGATGCACATAGATGATTTTAGACTTCCTGGTGACTATTTTAACCATGGCCTATGATAACAAACAGTATGTTTGAAACTCAGTAACAGTTAAAATATGGCTCTCATTTAAATTCCCTCATCATTTGTATCTATTTTCCAAAATCATTTAAAACAAATTATGTGTTATATTTTATTTAAAAGTTTTTAAGAGCTATATCAGGGAGAGAAAAGGAACTTGGAAATACAAGTCAGAATATTACATCATTTTTTTTTCATTTATCTAGCAGTATTTTTGAAATCATCTTGAGTATTTCTCTTCCCACACAGGAAATCACTAAAAATCTTAGAATTCAGGTATGTAAATTCCTCTACCGTTAGCCATACATTTAAGAGAATAGTATTCATCATGAGCTATTTATAAAACAATGATTTGAAGATAAACTTGAATAAGAAGAAATTAAATGCAAATGTTTCAGGATCACAAAACAACACTACTTTGCCTTTGATCAGAAATGAGCAAGGGGGCATACCATGAAATGCTGCTGCTCAAGAAACTGACTTTCCACTGAAACAAAATAATAAATAAAGAATAGGTGGGGCCCACCTCCAGGAGCCGGTACACTGGAAAATCAACAAGAATATGTCTGCAGCACCAATAACTGCCAAAGTCAACTAAAGGCCTATTAAAAATGATGCTTTCAAACTTCTTAATGTCTCAGAAACCAGGGCTAAACGCATTTTTGACATCCATCTCCTTAAACAGTTTCGTCTACACTTCTTAGATGTTTTATTGAATTATAACAGAGAAAACAAGATCATTAATAATGATATCCTGGCTGTTGACAACCTGCCATGATTAAACTAATATTCATAACAATCCGAGCTTGCTGCAGTGGTCACATAGAAACACTAGAAAATGTTTATCAGAGTGCACTAGATAAGGTTTTTTACAAAAACATTGGTTTAGTAACTATTTTAAATTCTATTACATTCATTTTCTACCAGTGTACAGATCTATTTTACAATTCATATCCAAATACTAATTGATGATGGATAGTCTTAGGAAATACATTATTTATGTTGGTTAATTCACAACTAACCAGGTGGTGCAAATTCAGATTATATGTTCTATTACTTTAGAATGTTGTTTGTCTTCAGTACCTGTCATCAGCCAAATGTTTCTTTGTTTTATATGTGTAACGATTTTTTGTGGCAATTATGTTTCCATAAATCACAGTGATATTGACCTTCTCAAATGTTTTCTCTGCATTATATCACATAAACCATTACTTTTTAACTTTCAAGGCTAAAGAAATGATTATAAAAGTAAATGCTTTAAACACAACTTATATGTTTCCGCAAGTATATAATTTAAATTTAAGGAAAAGTTATGCTATCTTAAATCCCAGTTTCACATTAGTGGGCATAACATAAAATTGAAAGCAACAAAATATGTTACAATTCCTCCATCCTCTTAAAAGCTCACTTCCTTAGGATAGTAAATGGCCTATTTTTTAATGAAAACCTCTATCAAAAGAGACAAAAGATAATTTTGATTATAATATCCTTCTAAAAATGTCAAATTCAGTCACATTTTATTACACACTTCAGTTATCAATTCATTTCTTGGAGGTAAGGTTTTACAAATATTCTATCTCAGTGGAAAATTTCACTGTACGTCCTATGTTTGGGTTACTATATCTTTGCCAATAGCTCCCTCTATGTTCCATCACCCAGAAACTTACTGTACATCCTCTGGGAAACTGGAGTTGTATCATTTTTGACAAATACACTCTTAGAAAATAATTTAAGCAATTCACCGTTATGTAATAGAACACTAGGTTTGCAGAGTTTTGGTTGCTTTTCAAATATGTTGTATTGTTTAAACTTGGTTCTTATAAATTTCATTTATTTTTAAGGTTATTTCAACTACAATTTGAATTACATTTTGAACCTACAACTGTCATATATAGAAAAAAACTGGGGTCATGGAGAAAGATATGATGAATTGACATATTTGACAAATTTCCTTTTACTAGAAATTGTGTGCATTCCTGTTTATGTCTCACTGCTAGCATAAAATTAAGCTGGTTTAGACTTAAATATGAAGAGAAAGGGAATATTTTTGTTAATGAAAGCAAAGTACATGTATCAGCAACTAGAAAGAGCTGACAATTTATTTCCAGTAGCCTCTTCTAAACTAAGCAATTATAGAAAGTTTAAAATTCTGTGTGGAAAATATATTAAAACACTGACATGAAATAAAATTTCACAATTGTTTTTGCTTATGTTTAGGAAAATCCATAGCAATAGAACTGCCCAACTACTCCTCTCACAGCACTATTGTAATTGCTCCATTCCCTGTTTAGCTAAAAGGTGACTTCAGAATCCACTTTAAGACGATGTTCCTAAGAGCTACAAAGTTTGTATATTACAAAAAAGCTACTTTTAAATTATGTTAATATTCTCCACTAGACACTAAATTTTTAAATTTCCTAAGTTAACTATAATGAATATTTGATAAAGTTGTTTGGAAATTTAAGTACAATTATAACACTTGTGTATAAAATATTTTATATTACAGATACTTTTTTAGAATTTAC
The DNA here is from genome assembly GCA_028451465.1 of Erethizon dorsatum. NCBI lineage: Eukaryota > Metazoa > Chordata > Mammalia > Rodentia > Erethizontidae > Erethizon > Erethizon dorsatum. Next base: position 40,448,283 of record CM051825.1, read on the forward strand.
AGTTGAAAATTATTTGATGCTATTTCATCTGCTTATATCAAGATTCTGATGTGATCTCTAATACAAACTTTGTTATAAAGTTACTTGGTTGTGCAGATATATGAATATGTTCAGGTCTGAACCAATATGGGATACCATTATTAAAATTTATTAATTTTGAAATAAACGGCACCCATATGGAAAACAAATGAGCACTGTTTTGTTTTGTTTTGTTTATTTTGTTTTTTCAGCACTGAAGACACAACACAGGGTTGCCCTACTACTGAGTTACATATCCATCCCTTTTTATTTTTATTATGATTTAGGGTTTTGCTATATTGCCAGGCTGGGCTTCAATTTGTGATCCTCCTGTCTCCCAAGTAACCATGTGCTACTGTGCCCAGCACATTCATTTAAAGTATTTTGCACAACTCTCCAAATTAAAGAGAAATCTATTGTTCTTCCAAATTTATAATTAATAAATTAAGGCCCAGAAATATAACTACTTTGCTTAACTCGCACAAATAGTATGTTTCCAAAATGTTTTTCTGAAACTTCACACGACATTGTCTCGTTTTCTATTTAAGGTGACTCCAAACCTTGTACAAATGCTACTACGAAAGCACACTATACATGTTACATGTAACATATCTGTCATATACATCATTAAATTACTTTTTAATCACTTTATAAATTACTTTATTTAAGCATAATTCTATAAGAGAAAAAAGATTTCACCATGTAGATACATGAAAAGGCTGACATATCTAATAAAAAAAATAAGCATTACTAGTGAAAAGACATGTTCAAATATCCCAGCAATAAAACCAGGAAATACGAACAGAGAATACATAAAAGAAATACAAAGATCTTATCAACAGAGCAATCTCAGTAGTGTTCCAGGAATAGCAAATAAATAAAAAAGATGCTATAATTGTTTACCTACTGGAAAAACATTTTAATAGATTTGTAAAATCTTGTGTATGTAAGAGGGTAGGATATGTGGAATGCTGTGTGCTGTTTTGTAAACATTTTAGGAGCACTATGTACACATTTTAACACAATTCTACTTTCAGTAATCTGTCCCATTGTTATGACTTATAACTAGATGTCCCCCCAAAGCATCATGCACTCAAAGGTGGGATTTTGGTGAGGGTCTTGAATCATGGGGGTGTAACACTGGATTAGTCCACTGATTGGTTTAGCATAGTTCTGGGTGTGTCTGGAGTGTGTGATAGATTTACTGAAGAAAGAAGAGCACCCCCTCTCCCCGCTGAGTGTGGGTGACACCAATCAATAGGCTTGTAGCCTGGATGGAATACAAAGGTAAAGAAAGAAGGCTCACTGCTTCCTGCCTGCCACACTCTGAACTATTTCTCCTCTGCCATGCCCCTCTGCCATGCCACCCTGCTTTGGCACCAACTGACTATACACTGAAACCTCTAGAAACCCTGAGCCAAAATAAACCTTCCCTCCTTTAGCTTGTGGATATTGAGTATTTTGTCCTAGCAACAAGAAAGTAACTAAGATACCCACACGTTTGCATAAAAATGTGTCACAAGAGGTATATTATGGCCTTTTTTTATAAGAATCATTAAAAATTGTGTGAATTTGAAAAATGTCTGAAGATGCTGATCACCCATGTTGTGGAATAAAATAATGAATCTACGAATACTGAAGAATTTCATAATTTATTGTTGAAGGGAAAAGAACAAGTCATGTCTAGTTAATATTAGTATATAGAACACAATCTCAATTTCAAATATTAGTTATATATGGTTGTTGATAGGCAATAGGAACTGGAAGAGATAAAGTTTACTTACAGTAGACTCTTTTCTCCTTAATTTTTAAAAATTTTTGTTACATTTTAGATATACTTAGTGATAGCATTCATCATGGGGAATTTGTTCCTGCTTCATCTTTTTTTCACATGCCCTTGTCCTCCCTTCAACCCCTCTGCCCCTCCTTATTTACAAAAGCTTTGTTTCCATTTTTTCCTTCTATTTTGTCTTTTTTCCTGTCCCTTCCTTCCTTTCCCCCATCCCCCTCCCTTGTTCCCCTTGCATTTAAACATTTTCTTCCCAATTCTTATCATATATTATACATTTTGGTCTTCATTTACACTTTAAATTTCTCATACCAGAGAAACCATGAGATATTTGAACATGTGTTTCTTATTTATAACACTTAAAAATATGGTTTTTCAAGGTACATCCATTTACGTAGAAATGTCTCAAGTTTATATACGGCAGAGTGATACTCCACTGTATAAAAAAAATTCTTCATTATCCATTTATTGGTTGATGGACATTTGGGCTGTTTCCAAGATTTAGCTATTACAAACTGTGCTGCTATAAATATGGGTGTGTACATATCACTGTGGTTTGATGCTTTTAATTCTATCAGGGAGATACCAAGAAGGGGAATAGCTGGGTCAAATGGAACCTCTAATCCTAATTTTGTTAAGAACCTCCACACTGACTTCCACAGTGGTTGCACTAGTCTACACTTCCATCAACAGTGGAGAAGGGTTTCTTTTTTCCCCACAGCCTTGTCAGCATTTGTTATTGGTTGATTTCTTGATAATAGCTGTTCTTTCTGGGGTGAGATGGAATCTCAGCATTGTTTTAATTTGCATCTCTTGAATGACAAGTAATGCTGAATATTTTTTCTTTCATATATTTATTTGCCATTTCTACTTCTTCATCTGATAAGTGTTTATTCATTTCAGATGCTCATTTTTTTATTGTGCCTTTAAATTTGAGAACTCTGATTTTTTAGTTCTTTATGCATTCTAGATATTAGTCCTTTATCAGAGAAACAGCTGGCAAAAAATTTTCCTACACTGTGGGTTGATTTTTTACTCTGTTGGTGGTTTCTTTTGTGGTACAAAAGCTTTTTAATAAGGTGAGATCTGAGTTGCTGATTGTGATATTTCCTGTGTGATTGGTGTTATGTTAATAAAATCTTTGTCTATACCTATGTCTTCAAAAGTTTTACCTAGTCTATATTCCAGCAGATTTAGTGTTGCTGTTTTAATATTTAGATCTTTGATCCATTTCAATTTTAGTTTAGTGCATGGTGAAAGATATGGGCCTAGTTTTAATCATCAGCATGTGGAAAGCCAGTTTCTCTAGTACAATTTATTAAAAAGGCTGCCTTTCTTCCAGTGAAGGTGTTTGACCCCTTTGTCAAAGATAAGTTGGTTGAGTGTGTTTCGAGTTGTTTATGCATCTTCTAATCTATTCTATCCATCCCTGGGTCTGTTTTTTTTGCCAATACCATGATATTTTTATCACAGTAACTCTGTAGTATAATTTTAGGTCAGGGATTGTGATTCCCCCTGCCTTGCCTTTGTTGCCCAGTATTACTTTTGCTATTCTAGGTCTTCTCTGCTTCCAAACGAACTTTAGAGATAACAATCATAAACATATATAACAGTGCACCCAATAATATAAAACAAATATTAACGGACTTGAAAAATCAAATACGCACTAACACAATTGTGATGGGGGACCTCAACACCTCACTGTCACAAATAGACAGATCAACTTGACAAAAATATCAACAAAGAAATATGGGAACTAAACCAAACTTTTGAACAAATGGACTTAATAGATGTGTATGGAGTGTTCCACCCCACATCAGAATACACATTCTTGTCAGCTGTACACAAGACACTCATCCAAAATAGAGCACATACTAGCTCATAGAATATGCTTAAGTAAATGCGAAGGAAATGAAATTATCCCATGCATATTATCAGACCATAGTGTAATGACATTGGAACTCAATGGCAAAAGAAACCACAGAAAACTTCATAAAAACATGGAAACTAAATAGCACACTCCTGAACAACCAATGGGCCACAGATGAAATTAAAGAAGTAATTAGACAATTTCTACAATTAAATAAGAATGCCACTACAACATACTGGAATTTATGGGACACAGTGAAAGCAGTCCCACTGGGTAAATATTTAGTGGTAAATTCCCATATCAGAAAACCAGAGTGACCTCAAATAAACAACCTAGTGTTGAACCTCAAACTTCTAGAAAAAGAAGAGCACATCAAACCCAAAACTCATACAAGAGAGGAAATAATAAAGATCAGAGCAGAAATTAATGCATTTGAGACTATGAAAACAATACAAAGAATCAGTGAACTGAAAAGTAGGTTCTTTGTAAGAGTAAATAAAATTGACAACCTCCTAACCAACCTTATCAAAAAAAGAAAGAAAGAAAGAAAGAAAGAAAGAAAGAAAGAAAGAAAGAAAGAAAGAAAGAAAGAAAAGACTCAAATCCATGCAATTAGGAATGAAAAGTGTGAAACCACAACAGATTCTGCAGAAATCCAGATCATCAATACTGACTTTGAGAACCTGTATTCTAATAAGATGGAAAATAGAAGAAATGGACATATTCCTAGATACATATAAATTACCAAAGCTGAATCAAGAAGACATAAAAATTCTAAGTAAATAATTCAATGCAATTGAAGGTATAAGTAAAAATCTACCAACAAAGAAAAGCCCAGATCCTGATGGATTCACTGCTGAATTCTACAGGCTATTTAGAGATGACCTAATGCTGCTACTTCTCAAACTCTTTAATGAAATTGAAAGGGAAGCATTACTCCCAAATTCATTCCTGGAAGCAAGCATTACCCTGATACCAAAACCAGAGAAGGATTCAACCAAAAAAGAGAACTACAGGCTAATTTCTCTAATGAACATAGATGTAAAAATCCTCCGTAAGATACTGGCAAACAAAATGCAGTAAATTATCAAGAAGATTATACAACATGACCAAGTAGGATTCATCCCAGTGATGCAGGGATGGTTCAACATGCATAAATCAATAAATTTAATGTACTATATTAACAGAGGCAAGGACAAAAACCATATGATCATCTCAATAGATGCACAAAAAACATTTGACAAAGACCAACACACATTCATGACAAAAAAAAAAGATACCCTACAGAAAATTGGAATAGGTGGTCTTTATTTCAATCTGATAAAAGCCATCTATGACAAACCAACAGCCAACATCATACAAAATGGACAAAAGCTGAAAATTTTCACTCTAAAAATCAGACAAAGATGGCCACTATCACCACTCTTATCCAATATAGTTCTGGAAATATTATTAGACAAGAGAGAAATAAAAGGAATAAGGATAGGAAAGGAAGGAGTTAAATTATTATTATTTGCAAATGACATGATACTCTACATAGAACACCGCAAAACCTCCACCAAAAGGCTTCTACCAAAACTCCACCAAATTCAGTAGCATAGCTGGACACAAAGTCAACACTCAAAAATTAGTAGTATTCCTATACACAAATAACAAACTCACTGAGATAGAAATTAGGGAAACCACACCCTTAACAATAACATCCAAAAAATTAAATACTCTAACAAAGGAAGCAAGACATCTTTACATTGAAAACTATAATACTTTGAAAAAGGAGATCAAAGAGGATATCAAAAGAGGGAAACATACGCCTTGTTCTTGGGTAGGAAGGACCAATATGGTGAAAATGGACATACTTCCCAAATTGTAATACATATTTAATGCACTCTGATCAAAATACCAATAGCATATCTTACAGAATTAAAGAAAACAATCCTAATATGCATTTTGAACTAGACTCTATTTACATCTGCATTTAAAAAAATTTAATATGTATATTGTTTATTGATTAAAATTTAATACTATTTCTAAATGATCTCATTTTTATTAGAGAATCTGTCTCTTCCCATGAGTTAATAATACCACAGATAATGCAAAATTTTTTTTTCGAAAGAAAATAGTAAAGTGTACTTTATACTGATGCTAAAGTACATCTTCTCATATGTAAGATTACAGCAGAACGAAACAGCAGAAGAAAAATCAAGTTTAGGGAAAAAACTCTGCCAGTTTGAATTTGAAAATATTGCTTCTCAATGATAGCAAAAGACATTATATAATAATGCTAATAATGCAGTATAAAACATATTAAGAAACTTTTTGGAAGTGGAAATGCAGCATCATTTGTTCTACAAGGGAATATGTAATATTCTTAATAGAGAAATCCAGAAAATTATATGATATTTCTCCATCACTAATAAAAAATGGAAAAGCATATTAGCTATAAAATACAATAAAGGTAACCTGAATGTTAAATTTTTTATCTTTCTTTTTTGCACACATATTTTTCATTCCATTCATACCTTAGACTCCACAAAACAAGATTTTGGCAAGAAGGTTGTCTGCCTAAAAAGACCCTTATCTAACCTTCATGAATGTATTAGCTTTCATTTTGATCCAGGGTAAGGATACATAACAAACTCAAATTCTCAGTAATGTTGTCTTATAATAACAATATCTTATGTTCATACTCTTTGAGAACAGGGGTCCACTGGACTTTTCTTCTGTCTTGGGGGCTTTGAGGGCTGAAATCTACTTGGCTTTGCATTTCAGAATCCCGGCTGGAGGACTTCTCCTGTCTGGGACTTGCAGATCCCATTGTGGAGGGCAGAGGAAGAAAGGCTCTATTTAACTCAGGTGACAAAATTTAAAACTTGTTCTTTGATGTAGCAAATGTCATATTCACTCAGCTCGTTGGTTGAAGTCTGTCTCATGATCCAGAGAAATCACTCAATGAGAAAACATGAAAGGAAGGGAGACAAATACAATTCTTTGGTTATATTACAATCTAACCCAGTTATTAAACTATAATAGAACAGGTTGTTCACATTTTTGTTACCCTAAACTTTTCTCATTTTCTAAGGAAATGTATCATTCCATGGGTCAAAATGGTAGCCTTGGCCACATAAAGCTCACCGATATGGAGATACATTGCAGAGTCAATAACCAATAATCAAGAGCCCATTTCCACTTTTAGAATGACTATAATGTTAAAAAATAAACATTCACATACATAAAGGCTGGGCTTTTAATTTAGTTTTGGTTGTATTAACTACAGTAAGTTTTATATTAACTCTTAATTAATGTTCAGTGAATGAAAATTTAGAAAAGCATTTTGCAAGCATTATCTCACATGAATTAGTTTTGTTTAAAGAATCCTTTCAAATGTTACAAGTAACTGTCAAATACATATGTCTGTGTGAACTTATCACTATTCATCTATTTTCAATGTGAGATGGTCATTGGTTATCACGGGTCCTTACTTTAGTAGTAATAGAATTTACAGCTAAAACAACAGTGCACATTTTCAAGCTAAAGCTGTAACTGGAGAGTAAGAGAGAAGACAGGGAAAGGACTGTGGCTTAATACCTGGAGAGGGTACACTGTGATGAAGAGGATCAGACTTGCATGCCACACAATCAGGAGGCTGTAAAGATTGGCTGAGTTTTCTGGTTTTCTAGCTCTGAAGGAAATCTTGTGATTTGAGGGCTATTCTATTCCAGTGAAGTGATGGTTTGTGCTTGGGGCAGTTGCGTGAGGTCTTGCTTTTTCTGGAATCTAGGTAATCGCATGTTTAGGACAATGGCTGGTGACTTTGAAGCATAACTCAAGGGAGGGGAACTGGAAGCTGTGAAAGGTGATAATAAGATGTCCCTTCGAACCCTGAAAATTACTGTGATTACTCTTGGTGCACTCCATCTTGAAGAGGGATGAGGTAGGCTAGGTAAATTCAGGGCTAATAAACTTCGTTCTGTCCACTTTTAGACAGAAACTTTCTAAATGTCTAATATGCCTACGTGCATAGCGGAGAAGAATTTGACCCAGAGTTTTAAAAAACACAGGTCAAGCTTTGCTCTACTTTTAATTACCAATTGAGCATTTGTAGACATGAGCAAAACGTTACAGGTTTTAGAAAAAACTGATTTTACATCTCTGATTTTCTCAGAGGAAAACACAAATCATGCTTTAAATGAGTAACAAGGGCCCAGGAGTTAGTTTCTTCTTTGTCCCTACGGTGATCTCTGACTATGTCAGGGCACCTTGTGTACATCTGATTAATAATTCAAAAACACATGAAAACTAAAGTTCCAAACCTGAGTAATGAATGTAGAAATGTCTCAATGGTAGTATATAATTAGTATTTTAAATTATATGTCGCATTTCACATACATTTGTTTTTCTCTGCCTTATTGACCTAATCTAAGCCCGGTTACCTGGAAACATAATCATGATTATAAAACATATGTAAAAATGTTCAGAGTGGTGATTTAGATAAATTCAACATCTTAAGATGATAATTTCAATAAACAGACAAAATAAAAATAAAAAGGAATACTAATACCAAGATATGTCAAAATAAAACTTTGAATATTTTTTAAAGAAAACTCTGCTAGAAAATGGAAGATTTCGGGGCCCGTGAGATGGCTCAGTGGCATAAGCGCCTGCCTTGCAAGCGCGAGGGCCCGAGTTTGACTCCCAGAACCCACATACGAAAAAGGGGCCGGTGATATCGCTCAGTGGCATGGGCGCCTGCTGGCGCGTGAGGTCCTGAGGTCGACCCCTGGTACCCACAAAAAAAAAAAAAAAAAAGAAAGTGGAAGATTTCAATGATACTGGTAAAGCACAGGCAATATCTAATCTTTTCTCTTTTTCCCTAAATCTCTTCTACTGTGTTGAGAATTATAATGAATTTTAGTAAATATTTTGAAGCCTGCTGATACAAATGTGAAAAAGAAATCATTGACTTAGAAGTTATATTAATTGGCCTAAAGGAATTAAAATTTAATTTGATATTTATTGATCAGTGAAAAACAAGTAGCCTGTTGTCTTGGAAAATGAATAAAATTGTTACATAGCCCAGTTCGCTAGAATCTTCTGCCTTGGAATGAAGCAGTTCTGAGAAGTCTGGGCGTCTGGCTAGAAGCAGTGAAGCAGAATCCACATAAGGAACGGCTGAGGCTCAGTTAATGCAGATTTATCTTCCGCTTTTGTTTACTTGGAAGAGAAACAGAATCTGCTTGATTGATACAAAAAAAAGCCTCAGATACCAGTTAAGTGAATACAATGGGTTATGTCCCTTGGCAGAACTTTTACCCACATAAGTCACATGGTAGGGTAAGGGTCTAAATAAACTTGAGGTTCTAGCCAGAGGATTACCAGCCGTCTTCAGATGTAATTTAACGTTCAAGTGAAATCAAGGTGTTAACCATAAGTGGTAGGAGCGCCATGTTCAAAGTCCAGAAGAAAAGGATCCTATAAACAAAAAGAACCAAACACTGGAGGCTAAGGGCGGAAGCTCAGTAGACAACATCATTGTTGAGTATGTGATTTCTTTCTCTTAGACTATTTTTATAAAATATATCTAAACCTAAGATATCAACTGTACTTGAACAGGTAAGTCTTAAAATTTATTGAGATTTCCTCTCAACAATTTAGCGGGAGTGATTCAGAGATGTTAGAGGTAGAATAAAGACCTAAGGGGATGAAAGAGCCACTTCAATTTGAAAATTGAAAAAAAGAAAACAGTCAAGCAAACATGGAACAAGTGTAGAACACTCTTTTGAGTAGTTTAAAAGAAAAAGGAAGATTTGTGTGGCTGTAAGACTGCGAGCAGGAACAAGTTTTATCATGGACTTGACTGACTCGTTGTTCTAAGAGTTATGTTTTAGAATAAAAGGGACTTAAAAGCTGTAGATATGCTAAGAAGAAAGAGATGTAGAGAAGGAGACCTGCAGATATAGGAAAAGAGGTGATAGTCTGATGAACAAGGCCACTGACTTATTTTTGCTGCTCAGTTTAAAAATCAGGGCACCTCTTTTCTGTCACAATCCACCACATCTGGAATGTCTGCAAATACTGTCAGCCTGGCCTGCAGAGTGGGTCTTGAATCTTGCAACTTCTACCCACCTCTATGGCTAATATGTCAGCTCTGCCAAAAACCTCACTGTTAGTGGTGCTGCAGCCTCCTCGCTCCCCTCCCCAGTCCACACTGAGCTTTCAAAGATCTCTGGCTCCACATACTGCTATTAATATAAAGCATCCCCTGTCATTCCTCTTCTCCAAAGGCACAGTGGTTTTCCACCCTGTTTAGGAATAAAAAGCCCACTAATGCTTTACATATTCACCTCTCCAGTTTTTGGTCTTTTCTTTCTACCTGCATCTACCTTCCTTCACTTTCCTCAAGCTAGACTAGCTTTCTTAATTTCCCTTGACCATGTCAGCTACATCTGTGTTAGTCCATTCAGGCTGCTATAAGAAATATCATGGGGCCGGTGAGATGGCTCAGCAGCTTAAGCGCCTGCCTTGCAAGCGCGAGGGCCCGAGTTCGACTCCCGGAACCCACATACGAAAAAGGGGCCGGTGATATCGCTCAGCGGCACGGGCGCCTGCTGCCGCGTGAGGTCCTGAGGTCGACCCCCTGGTACCCACAAAAAAAAAAAAAAAAAGAAATATCATGAACCGCATGACTAATAAGAACAGAAATTTTTATCTCCCAGTTTTAGAAGTTGCAGAAACCCAAATCAAGGTGCCAGCAGGTTGGATTTCCCATGAGGACCTAATTTCTGGTTCATGGATGGCACCACCTCCTTCCTGAAGGAGCTCACTAAGGCCCCTTATATGAGAAAACTATTTTCATTCATATAGGTGCCACGCCCATGACCTGACAGTCCCCCAAGGCTCCACTTCCTAATGGTATCACATTACTGGTTAGATTTCAACGTGTGAATTTGTGGGGGACATCCATATCCATATCCGGGTGAGAGCAGCATCTTAACTTATACTTTTACATTCGCTATTCCAACAGCCTGCATAGACACATAGCTCAATCTTCCACTTGTTCAGAAATTTTGCCAGATCCTAGGTTTTCAGAGAGGCTTTCTCTGATCACATAAAATATTCCCTCATTTTACCTTACTTTATTTCTTTATAATACTTTTCACTACATGACAATTTAACATATAGTTCTATTTTTATAAGACTGTTTTATACTCTACTACACCAATAAGGGAAGAAAATTTTTCCACTTGTTTTTATCAAAAACTTAATTATCTAGCAGTTTATACATTGAGTAGGTTATCTTTAAGAAAAAAAACAAAATATTAATAAAGTTGTTTTTAAAATGAACATTTATTTTAAATTAAAATATAAACCACACACTTTGCTTTTAATTACCTTGGACAGCTTTATTGAGGTATGATTTATGAAACATTAAATTTACTTATATTAACTGCAGTTCCAGAAGTTAATTTAAATTTGTTAAAGTCAAATTTATGATATTTTTTCTTTTAAAGTTTTTGCTTTCCATCTTATCTAATAAATCTCATCTCGTATTCTGCCACAAGTAATTTCTCTTATAACATTTTTCTAGATGTTTTAGATTTTTTAGCTCTCATACTTAGGTCTGTGATCTACTTTAAAATAATTATGTTTTTAGGTAAGGTTCAAGTTATTTACTGTATTGTCTGAGTATTCAGTATTTCCAGCATCATCTGTTGAAAGTTACTCTTTCTAACTCAATTGCCTGGGTATTTTTGTTGAAAATTAAATATATGAATGTGTATTTCTGAACTGTCTATTCTATTCCGTTGATCTATTCACTTGTGTTATTCACATTGTTATATTTGTTGTTAACTTTACAGTAAATCTTGAAACCAGGTAGTATAAATCTTCCATCTTCATTTCTCCTAAAAAGTTTTCTAGTACAAGTCCTTCGAATTTCAATATGTATTTATATACAGGCTATCAATTTCTACAAAGAAAATGTAATGGCAACAATAACAAACAAATAGGCTACTAAAATTTTGAGTAGGGTGGTTTCGAATCTTCCAGTCTATGACATATTATAGGTCTCCATTAATTTATCAGCTAATTAATATCTCTCAGCAATGCTTCATTGTCAGTGATAATTGATAGCTTGATAATTCATTCTTGTGTGTTCAGCAGTTACAGATGCTATTGTAAATGGTGTTTTTAAATGTCAATTTTTAGTTTTTATTACAATATAGAAAGGAAATTCATTTTGCATATTGAATTTGTAATTCAGCTAGTTTACAAGAGTTGCTTATTTTCTCCTAAAAGCTTTGGAACATAGATTTCTTAGAATTTCCTGCATCAATGATGAACACGATTTTACTCTGTATTTTTTTCCTTAGGGCTAGCATACCAAAGTACCAAAAAACTTGTGGCTTAAAACAACCACAACTTATTGTATCATTGCTTTGGAAGCTTGAGGTCCAAAATCAAATTTTCATCAGATTTGGTTCCATTTGAGATCTACGAAAGAGAACTCTACACTTCTCTTTCCTAGCTTCTGGTAACTCCAGCCATTCTTTGGCTTATAAATTCATGACACTAAAGCCCATAACATTCTCCTTGAGTTTAGGTCTTCACATGATCATTCTTACAAGGACACTGGTTGTATAAGAACAGAGGTCCGTCTTGCTCCAGTGTGATCTCATTTAACTAATTTCGTCTTTCATGACTCTGTTTTCAAAGAAGATCACATTTGGAGGTATAGGGGGTTAGAAGTTTTTTTTTTTTTTTTTTAACTATGTTTCCTTCTCTGAACTCCGTTTGTATGTCTCTTCAGTGTCCTGTTGTTCACTGATTAAGAATTTTGAGTAAAGAGATTAAATTTTTGTTTCTTTCCATGAAATTTAGTTCACTGGTTATGACTTTGGATGGACAAAGGCATGAACCGCTGGCTTAGTTCTACAACTACTCTTGATGTCTTTTATTTCTATTGAATGAGAGAAGAAATAATCTTATAATAATGTCATCAGAACAAATAAATTAGGTTCTTGAAGATGTAGAGACATTTTCAACAAGTACATTCACTGCTGAACTCAGGTGCAGGACGTACATAAGAAACCCAGTTCATATGAAAACTCTAACATATTTTACAAAAGAGGTTTATATTAGTCAATTTCTGCCAAGATAACAAAATATCTGAAGCAATTAATTTATAAAGAGAGAAGATTTATTTTTGCTCACAGTTTTAGAGGTTCCCATGAAGGATTGTCCGTTGATTTGGACCACTGACAAGGCACCATATCATGGAAGGCTCTTGGAGTGGAGCTAACTGTTCATCTCATGAGCCCTGCCTAGTGAGATGAGCAAACACAGGAAGAGGAAGAGACTAGGGTCCTGCAATGCCCTTCAAGAGCATTCACTCTTTGAACTAAGAATTTCCACTAGGTCTCACTTCTTATAGAGATCCACAGTACTGCCCAATATTGCCATCCTGAGGGTCAAACCCTTAACATGTGATCCTTCAGGGCCCTCACCCAAGTCACAGCAAGGTCTTATTCCGAGAGCTTTCCAGGCTTCTAATGCATCCATGCCCCATTCTCTCCCAGAATAATATTCTCTATTCTTTCACTGTGAGCCTATTTGTAACATTTCTAATTTGATGCTGTGTCCTTTAATCTATTGTTCTCAGCATTTTCACATTATAATTTTCTACTCCCTTTCCTCCTTATTATATTAGTTGACCTTCATACATTGGTGGATTAGAACCATTATGCATGTGAAATTCATAGCAATTACTGCTTTGAGCATTAATAAGTATTTATTCTGACTTTATTAGGAATAATGTTATGATGTTGAGTTACAGAAATGTGTGAATTGATAATGGGCTTCACAAAACAAAGCCTTTGAAACTATCGCCAAAAGGAAAAGTAAACATAGCTAGCTCTTTTAAAAATTCTTTGCTAAAATAAACATATAAATGTTGTGAAATAAAAATACCAAGGCAAGTTTTCAGCTACAGTGACAGAGTTAGAAGAATAAAAACATGTGATATTCCCTCACCATTTCTGGGTGAAAATTGTTCTAAGGGTCCCTAAACACACTTTTATTGTGTTACCTTTTCTTTAAAAGAATGTTCCACAGCTCTAGCTTAGAATAAATATGGTCCTTTTTCTTTCCCCTGGAGACAGTAGATAAATGGCTATAACAGACAGAAGCAGTTTGTTTCATGACCTCAGACCATGCTCAGATACACAGGTTACCAAAAAGGTCATACTTATATCCAGGTACAGTACTTAAAGTCGTGTATGTGAATAACAACTCTCAAAAATCAATAAAATGCAAGTCTAGTGACAAAGAGGATGGGGTTACAGGACAATAACATGATGGCTAGGCTTAATGCAAGTGAACTGTTGCATAAGAGAATTTTCCCTTAAATGAAGTGTTTCAGTAGGTACTTTAGTGATATCCAGTGGCAAACAGGATGCCAAAATACCTATGAATAAGGTGGCACATCATCAATTTCTAAGGAATCTGTTATAACAGGCAATAGTACTCTTCAATCATTAAAACAGATGCCAGTCTTAAAATATCCTGCTAAGGACTTAAAATTTGTGGAATTTTTGTTTTGTTCTCTGTTCCCAACTACTGTGAGATCTGTATTTAACAACCTTGCATGTTAGTTTCATGATAAAAATGATGGAAATGATAATTTTGTACAATTCCTGAGGACATGACAATTAACTAGCATTCATGAAGTGCTTTAAAGAGAGGTGCCATGTTCTAGAAAAGTGTTTAATATAAACCCACAGAAAGCTGATGAGCACACCATCTAAATGAGAATTTCATATCCACAGAAATAGCTAGAAGTGATAAAAGTGACAGTTGGAATATAAAAATAAAAGTTTTAAATTCTGGCAACGAATTCAGAATTCTCAGGACATACATATAGCTAATTATCATAACTTTGCTCTTCAAAGTACATTGTAACAAGCTATAAGTTTTATTTTGATCATTCTTTTCAGTAGTATGGCTTCCAAGCACAGAAAAAAGAGTAAAATAAAAGATCATCTGAGCAATCAGCTGCAATAACCACTACATCCCCCTGTAATGATTAAAGTATGTGTTCAAGTGGTTGGGAAGGTGAAGCAAGAAAGGAGGTCATTACCTGAGAGATTAACAAAAAGTGGACCAAAATAGAAGAGAAAAATGACTTGTTTCTGTGAAATACCACAGGTCAGGTAATATATATATATATATATATATATATATATATATATATATATATGTATATCTGGTAACAGAAACAATGGCCACTCTTAATCATTAACACCCACACACACATGTGACATACTGTGAGTCAGTATGCTGGGACTAGAATGCTGTGGAAGATCATTCTGTGTCTAACCTCCCTCCAACACTGTCTTGAGCAAATGCTTGCTGTTTTGTCCAGGAAGAAACAAGGAAACAGAACAGCCCACAAGTTAATGTAACCCAGAGCAGTACCGTCTCCAGCTTGATGCAGTGTTATGCTAATGGCAATAGCAGAACCTGAGGGACCCCCTCCTGCCTTCTGACCCATTTCTGACTCGTGGACCAGCTAGAAAATTGGTGCCAGCAGGCACATAAAAGAATCGTCTTAGGAATGGGCATAGAAGTCATTCTTTGGTCCAAGAGAGTGGTGCAACCTGGTAAATGTGTCAATAGAAATTAATTGGTTTATGACAACACTAAAATCTTTCTGCCCACTTTCACCACATCTATTCTCTAAAATCAAGGGAAGAAATTACTAGGACAATTCGTGATCTGAAGGGATCATAAGTTCCTAAAAAAATGTACAACATAAATGTAAGGCTTATGTACTATGAAACAAAGATTGCAACAGGAGTTGCCTGTGCCAGTGTAGCCAGAATAAATGAAGTAAAGCAAATAATGAATCTAAAATAACATAATAAATATTCTCAGAAAGGTAAAGGATATATTGGGAACACCAAGAGGAGTCAAATAAAGACAGTAAAATGGATATAAATGGTATAAGGATAAAATATGCATAAAATCAATAATACAACAATAGATTAAATAGAATATTGCATATACTCAATAAGATAATAAACTCTATGGTTACACAACTCTCACAAAAGGTATCTGGAAGAGAATAAAAGACAGAATGAATGACAAGGTAAAAGATATTATAACATAAAGTACAAAAACAATGTTTCATCCAGAGAGCTCAAAGTAATAAAGAAATTAAAGGAAATACTTTTTCATAAAAATTAAGACTAAATAAATAAAAACCTTCCAATCGAAAGAGAAGTTCAAAAGATAATTGCTAATGAATGTTACCTTAGAAAATTCATCTACACAATTCCAAGAGAAAAACTACAATACCCTACAGGTGAAGAAATAATACCATTTGAATAGAAACTCTGTCAGAAGACCGTGGAACTATAACTTCAAAATATTAAGGGAGAAGATTTTGAATCTATAATTTCTTACATGACTGAAGTATATTTGCAAACAGGAAACTTACAGTTGTGCTTCTTTTCCATTATATTTTGACAATCTCTGTCTTCTAATTGGTATTTAAAAATTCAAAATGATTCCTAATTTTTTTTAATATGGTTCATATACCTGTTTTCATTGCACTACATTTGTTCTGTTTCTTATTGTCTTTCTTTTGTGTTTTTCCTGGCTTCAAGTGAGCCTTTTAAATATCCCATTTCATCTTCTGTCTTAACATACCAATATCCTTCCCTTTAAAATTTTAGTAGTTTTGTTCTTAAAGTTTCCAATATACATTCTTAACTAATCCAAATCCACTTTATAATAATACTATATGATTTCACACTCAGTTACATATTTCATTATAGTTGGAACTGATCTATATATATATATATATTTTTTTTTTTTTTTTTTGTGGGTACCGGGGGTCGACCTCAGGAGATCATGCGCCAGCAGGTGCCTGTGCTGCTGAGCGATATCACCGGCCCCTTTTTCGTATGTGGGTTTCGGAAGTCGAACTCAGGCCCTCGAGCTTGGCAGGCGCTTATGCCGCTGAGCCATCTCACCGGCCCTGATCTATATACTTTAATCTTTCAGTTTCCTTACAGAGTTTTATAATCTGGAATAGGATAGACTAATATTATTAGACACTTTTGTCTATTTTTCTCACCTAAAAAATCCTATCTACCATAAGAATGTTTTACTGTTTTATTAATTGTTAAACATCTCGTCTACAGCCATACCACCCTGAATGCGCCCCATCTCATCTGTAAGACATGCTACAAAATTAACTATGTCAGAAATTCATTTATGAGACACATTTTATTTTGATTCATACTTTTTTTAATATTTACTGGCCCACAAAAAAATATTTAAGCAAATTTTCTATTATAGCTTATACAAATATTTTCACTCCTTTTTTAAAATAATGTAGCCTCGTCACTCAAACCACATACAAATTTTGGCTAATATATATAAAGTCTTCTGCAATTTCTACTTCACTGGGTGTGATGCTAAAATATATGGTGTGAGCAGATTCTCTTTGTTTAAAAGTTATTTCAATATTGATAATTATACTCCAATAACCTGATGCTTTAGAAAGAATTACATTTATCAATCTATGATATTCATTCAATGTAACATGTTATGAAGAATTAGTTACCAATGTATTCTTACTTCAGAAACTTGAAAAATGTCTTAGTGTCTTTAGACAGTGGTAATACTGAGGAAGATAAATCCTTTTCATTCATAAATTTTTCATCCTTGATAATATTTTCTAATAAAAATATAAGTAATTTATTTACAGAAATTATCCATAGTAGCGAAATAATAATGGTTGGTCTGCTTTTCCTTTTCCTCTTCTTTTATCAGTCCTTTCCACGCAACACAAGTTTTAAGTTCTTTTTTTCCTTTTTATCTTCCCTGTATCAAAGATCTCATGTTTTTTCTTCACTGTGATATAATAAGGCATAGATTAGATGGTGCTTTTCCTATTGTTCACCCTGCAATCCATGCAAAATTAACACATTTATAAAGAAGACACTCCTGGCATAGAAATGTGTGGGAAACCCTAATTACTGAAGGAAAGGGTCTGTTTAAATAAAGCCAATTTTACAGAAAGGATGAGACTACTGTAAATTCATAGTTATAGTCTATTAGAGTAGAGGTAAACATTGGTGTTTGTAAATATTATTATGTTCAATTGTTAAATCCCCTGCTCATAATTGAATAAAATGTTCATTTTCTGTTTCAAATACAGACATTGGCAGCTCAAAATACTTTTTCAACACTCATCATCCTACCCCACTATTCCATTATATTAACCGAGAATAGAAAATGTGTAAATTGTGGGCAAAACTATTTCATTAGAACACAACAAAAATGAATGGCTTGTATATTATACATATAATAATTTATAAGGTAGAGTCACAATTTTAAAGGGATTTTATATAAGCAATAGGGCACCATTTTAAAGAAAAAGCCTTTAATTTTGTTGTAAAGTTCTGGTATTCCAAGAAAATGTCACTTGAAAATAAACTTCTAACAGTTAATTATCAGTGATACTTAAGTTGTACAAAAATTAAGTATCACCATGTAATCCTGTGATCATTTTGTTGCTTTTGTAGACAATTCAGTATTTTAAGGGTTTTCAAGTAACAATGGCTTGCCACTTGCCCAGTTCATAGCTTTGTTCAAAGGGCTGTATAACATCTTGGTGCTCTGTTTTACAAATAGACCCTTAAGAAACATGAGAAAATACAGCGTTATCACCTAGGAATAAACACAAAATGATATAGTGTGCTTTATTGTTCAAGTCCCAAGACTTTTCTATATTAAATACAGTAATATCTAAAACAAGTAGAATTTCCTAGTTCCTACTAGGGCCCTGCTAACACCGTGAACATTTATATGAAGTGAAAACAGCTTTTTCAGAAGTGCAATTCAGTGAATACTTTAACGTTTATCAATAATTGCATTTTTAGTGGAAATGATGAGATCTACATATCACCAAGCTTATACATTATAGGAATATGCTTATATATTGTACAGTCATGGTCTAAAAATAATTCCATTTCAGTCAAAAACAGACTATTTGACTGTGGGCACATGAGATTATAATGATGCTAAAAAATTTCTCAGTCGAATGTAATAATGCCTCACACCCAGAATCCCAGCACACTGGGAGGCTGAGATACAAACATTACAAGTCTGAACCCAGCTTGGACAACTAAGTGACTCAGTGAGACCCTGTCTCAAAAAAATTTTTAAACACTAGAGATGTAGCTCAGTGTGAAGGTCCTGGGTCCCAACCCCAATACAAAAGAATAAAACAAATGAGGAGGAGGAGGAGGAGGAGGAGAAGGAGGAGGAGAAGGAGAAAGAGAACAAGAAAAGAGGAAGAAGAAGAAGAAGAAGAAGAAGAAGAAGAAGAAGAAGAAGAAGAAGAAGAAGAAGAAGAAGAAGAAGAAAATTCCTATTACCCAGTGATGTTATAGTTATCATGACTTCATACCATTCTTAATGTAATAAACATCATGATACCATAGCACTTGTTTTAGTCATACTTTTGTGAATAAACCTGCTATGCTAGTAGTCATATAAAAATAGAGCACATATAATTATTTACAATACAAAACTATGAAACTATGAAAACTATGCTGTTTTTATGATTTATATATTTACTTCACTATATGTTTTGTCCCTATTAAAGAGCATACTTATTCTGCTTCTAAAAATAGGAGGTCATATGGAGTGACTGACCTACGTCACCTAGGTTTATGTACATGTGCTCTATGATATCCACATAATAACAAAATTGCTTAACAATGCATTTATCAGAATATATTGCTCTTAACTGATCCATGGCTGTTTACAATGTTATATAAAATGCAGAATATGAATAAAAATATGAAAAAAATTTTTAGAAAAAAGACAAAAGTTAGTTGTTTGAATACTCAGTAGGAATTTAATTGCTTCAGCTAGTCAAATGGAAATGCAGTAGTTAAAAGCACATTTATCATTGGTACCCCTTCATGAGTGTCACCACAACTGACATTCAGAATACTTTCAATTTCATGCACTTCTCAACCCAACCAAAATGATGACTCTTGATTATAATTTACACTTAAGTGTAAGTGAATAGTCAAAACTATCTATCATGAATTCAGAGGTATAAAATGTAGACGCCCTTTAGTTGCATATCTTCTGATTTACTTACTGATATTAGAGGAAAATTTACCAAATATCCATATCGATGCCATGTTACAGAGTCCCAGTGCAGTCATCGACAAGGAAACAATATAATTTATGTATGCATAGCCAATATATTGCTGTTATTAAAATAACAATATGTACATTGAATAAACTTATACGATAATACTCTCAAAGTTCCTTTGAATGTTAGTGTTATTAACATATATTCAATGCTCTTGTGTAGGGTGGCTTCGGTGTAAAATCCATACATTCCAGCCGCAGATCCTGATTACTATAGACAATTATAGCTAACTTTTGGTTTAGTAATATTGAAAAATGTCTTTATTAGAGTATATCAGTGTTTATGCGTTCTCAAAACTGGCAATTTTGTGTTAAATAAGAACATATACAAACAATATAAATAACTTTAAAACTCTTAAAATAAATAGACATGGGGTCAGGTAAATGTTCCAAAGTTAAAATTAAGTTAAAGTCTAGAAAAGTACTCAGAAGTAATTGTTCTGTAGTTCTAGGTGGTAAGCACACATCAAAATGAACAAAATATGGATAGGTTAGAGATAATAACTCAATACAACAGATGGAAAATATAGGGCCACAATCATTGGCTAAAGACTTAATAGCTAAGACCAGTAATACAAGTTTTTTTTTTTCAAGTCTTTATCCCTGTAATTTGACTATATAAGCTAAGTCCTCCATAATTTACACAGGTTAAAGAAATCCTAATAAAAATACAATTTGACATATGTGTTATTACTGTATAGGGCTCTCTCTTCTTCACTAAAGCCAAAGAGATAACACCAAGAAGGAAAGTACCAATGAGAATTTACACGTGAGTATCTGTTCTTCCTCATCATGCACTTTCTTTGTCTCAGCTGTGGAAGGAAGGAAGGGGAGGTGGTGTATTACAGCATAAGAAGAAACATAAGTGCATGATGGCATTTCTTTACATTTCCTTTCCTATCCAGCACACAGTTAAAATTATGTCGCTTTCAGTACAATTATGTGCATTATGGGCTTCGAGTCTTATTAAGTAGATACTGTGTACCAAACTGTTCAGATGATTAGACCGATAAGAGAAAACACAATAAAGTTTATTTTATGTGATAAGGTTTTAAAGAAGTTATTTTCCATTATTTGCATTTTTGTATCATGTGGAATTTTATTGCAACTATATCCATTATTCAGATATTCTTCAGTTTTTATATTTATCATGAGCATAATACAAGAGTTGTTTATAATAAATTATGTGTGTAATACATATAGTTTTTTGTTTTCTAAATAAAACCAAGTTTTATATATCAACTTGTATTAATTTTCACCAGCATAGATTGCAAAAAAATTCATGTTAATATATTTAGCCATATCCTTCATTTAAATAAAGTATATAATGGCTGATCCTGTTATATTCTAGACTTTAGCAAAACCAGTGCCATTTTTGGCAAGTAACTACAATCACTGTTTTTAAACTAATTCAGTCACACTCATAACGCTTGCCTCTGTAACCACACTTTTGCAATTCCACCAAGCACTTAAACCTGAATATGGACAGATCACAAATAGGTTTATTCTAATACACATCTCTAAGTAGAAACAAATCAACACTTGAATAATAATAATAATATTTTCACATATGGTAGCAAACTATTTACACCCATGAAAATACAATCTCTCCACCAATAGTGTGAATATAAAAATCCATTTTTTAAATAATCTTTTATTTTATTTATTTATTTTTTCTTTTTAAGACAGGGTCTTGCTATGTAGTATAGGGTGGCCTTGAGCTCACTATAGCCCAGGCTTGTCTCAAACTCTCAGCACTCTTCCTACTTCAGCCTCCCAAATGCTGGGATTATAGGCATGAGCCACTGTGCCTGGCAAAAATCAATTTTTAAATATGCTGAAAAACAATAAAGTATTGATTTCAATTTTTTCATATTTAGATAATATTATCTTCTGTATCTTCTTGACATGTCCCAATCTTTGTAATTTTGGGGCTCTTGCATAGAAAATTTATGCTATATATCTGCATTACACATTGTATATAGATATGTACAACCATATACATATATGTGTATGTTATTTATCATGAATTCATGGTGATGATTCTAGTTTTAGTCTAAGCTAACACCAACTATTTTTTATACCATGACCCATCCCATATGTATCTTTCTTCTCCGAACCAAATAAGGACCATTTATTATCCAAAAATTCAATGTATTTACTAATGTCCACAGTTCTACAAAACATACAAAATAATTTTACAATTATTACAGGTATAAAAGCACCTATTAAGTAAAAAAGTGTTTTGTAGTTTTTCAGACTGGAATATATACTACAAGTTAAATGTATAATGTTTGGTTATTTTTGCTCCTTGGTGAATATGGTATTCATTTAAAATTAATTATAGTAATACTATCAGATAATATTTCCAAGTGGAAAATATTAAGGTGGTTATAAAAGGAAATAAATTTATAGAAAGAGATTAAAGACATTTAAAAATTACTAGTACAATACAGTATGCATAGAAAACTACTTACTAGATCAAAAATTAAAATATTCATAAATTAAAAATAAGTTATGTAAAGAAGTGAGAATACTGATTAATTGTAATAAAGCACTAAAAATAACCTAATGCACATAGGAATTAAAGAATAATAAAGTTAAACTAAAGATATTGGATCTATCAACACATGCAATTGGTCCATTAAAAAATTCAAATTGATTCTAAGACTAATACTGACTCCTAGGTGGTGTATGAAAAACTAAAAGAAGTTCTTCGGGAAAGCTAAAACTAAAGAAGAGCACAAAGAAATATTAGGAAAATGAGAAAGTAAGAAGAAGAATTCAAAACTCTGATAATGACCAAAGTTCTTAGAAAAGCAAAGAAATAAACTGAGAAAAGTTTCTGCATAATACTATTACAATACTATTTTAAATAACACAGTTTGATAAATGAATTACCTAATATCATTCAAAATAAAGATGAAACCCTTGGTGACATCTATATAACCAGTAACATGTTAATCTTCATAGTAAAGTATTTTCACTGTAAGTATTTTGAATGTTCTGAAATCCTGTCTCCTGCTCATATTAGGTGCATGGGTAATGGTGACTTGCTTTTTTTTTTTTTTCTTTTTTAATCTATGTATCTTTTGAGAAGATATTTACACATATTTTTGCATAACATTTATTGATATTTAAATTCTATGAGACATGCTTATCCATTTATTTTTTACATAAACACAGAGAAATAAAATTGCCTTTCATTCAGAGATGAAATAACCTTTCTCAAATCTCAAGCATATGTATGACTCCTCCGTATATTTATAAAAACTGAAAAACAAATTCAGAGGAATCTCAACATTGTCAAAACACTGACATTCATTGAGAAATAGGTGACTATAAGTTAAAATCTTCGGCACTCATTACTAAGGAGCATGGTGGTGGCTGAGGTTGTAGCTCCGTGGCACGGCAGAGTGTGTTTTTAGTACCTGGAAGGGTTGGGTTGGGGTTAGGTCCCCGTGCACTGAAAAGGAAAGCTATAAACAAGGTGGCCTTGCATACTTTAGAATTTGAACCTGACAAAACTTATAGAATTAAAAGCCATGCATATAATTTCAACTTTGTATTGCTTTTCAAATTATTTATGATCATGTTTTCACTTTTTTTTACACTAAAGGGAAATATTAGTAGAAGAGGAGCAGCGTAGTATAAAGCATTAGCAAAGGAATTTGTTGTTTTTATTACCAATATATCATGTACATTATGCGATGTATTTCACATTATTCAAACTTCGTAAACCAGCGGTATTTTTAGTGCATATTATCCGTACCCCATGCCAGTTTTACATACATACCCCTCAAAAATCACGTGTACACTATGTACATTTCATTTTCTATTTACACCCCAACTTTTCTTTTTCATTTGCCATTCTGATATTGTGAAAGAGAGTACAAATGTTCTCTGATGAATATATTTAGCCAACATTGCAGGTTTGCTTAAGAACTTCAGTCTGCTTTCCAATTTATGCCTTACCAATGTAGAATACAGAAACAAATATTTATCAATATTCTCAGGGAATTAAAAATTGGCATTGGATGATAGGGGAGATTTTAATAATTGTTTTTTATACTGAAATATTGTATAAATGCAAAAAGTGTTCATAACAGCAATAATAAGCACAAATTAACAAAAAGATGGATTGGAAAACATCTCTGTAATTACCACAAAAAAGTACATTAAAAACATAAGAGAGACTCAGGACCACAATGTTTTATCCATAGTGACTACCTACTTCTACCCTGATGAAATCACTCTTCTGATACAAGTGTCACCTCAGTTAACAAACATTTCTGTTAGCAAACAATTCATTGTACCAAAGGAAGCATTCCATAAAATTTTGCTTCCATTAGTGAACTCTGCATCACGTAACACTGAACCTTACAGGGAAATTTGATTCAATTCACAACAAATTCGGTTTGTGACCAAAATTGTGGAAAGAATTAAGTTTGTGAACCAAGGCACCACTTGTGTTTCTTTTTATTCCTGTTTTATCAAATATGTTGGCTTCTGGAAATAATACAGTTTAATTTTGCCTACTCTGAACTTTAACTGGAATCTTACACTTTGTACATTTTTAATTTAAATTCTATTTGTAAGATTTATGCACTGTGATATATTAGCTGTAATTTTTCTTTTTAATTTGGCTAATGTTCAGTTGTTTCACAAGTATTTATCTAGACACTGTGATGGACATTTAGGTGGATTTTAGTGGGCCAACTATTGACAGGCTCTGTTAACCTTATCTGTCCTAGTAATATGTTAATATATTATTCTATGCTATGTACCTATGAACAGAAATATCCTATCATCATGTGTATTTTCCTTTACAATTGCTAAACAAATTTTCCAAAGTAGGTTTATCAAGTTAAATGTCCACTGAAATTGTGTAAGCATTTATTTTCTTGCACTCATATACCTAGAATCTCAGTGATATTTTAAAAATACCACTCTCCTTTATAGACTGTTTTATATTTATTGTAGATTTCTGTGTCTTATAGATAAGATAGACTGTGTCTTCATATTTTATTGTCTATCCGTAGCCATTTATTTCATATTTTAATCATATTTCTCCTTGCCTTGTCCCCTGCACTAGAACATATTTTAGTTTTGGAACAATAGATGTGTTCTCAGCAATGTAATTGAAAGGTTGTTCACAAAAGAAGCTCTTTTGGGGCTTCTCAGTTTATATCTTGTTAGTTCCAAGGACAAAAACTCATGCAACTAACACTCATTCTGTAGCCAGAAATGCCCCATAATTTAAAGTTTATTTGTAATAAGAGTTTTAGAGGGATTGTGTATGTCTTTCTAAAAAGCATTTTAAGTGTAATCCTTTAAATCTTTCTGCCGTAAACATGAGAATGTGTAGACAGGACTGGCAGAAACTGGTGATTCCTTAGGGGATGCCGATGCAAAGAGGTGAGTCACAGACTTTTAATCCTTTATCTTCCCAGTGAATATTAAACTAAAGTGTAAATAT
Source organism: Erethizon dorsatum (assembly GCA_028451465.1). NCBI lineage: Eukaryota > Metazoa > Chordata > Mammalia > Rodentia > Erethizontidae > Erethizon > Erethizon dorsatum. The sequence continues at coordinate 40,473,681 of CM051825.1, forward strand.
CAACGTCAAAGAATGGAAAAATCCTTTGGGATATAAGCACATCCAGTGATCTGATTATTCTTGCATGTTTCCAGTTACAATCTCTCATACAGAAAATGACCAGGGATTTACCTTTATAAATATTCAGATATTTCCATGGTTTGTGTCCTTCCGAACCTTATGCACTGAAACCTAATCCCCAAGGTAACAATAGTAGGAAGTGGGGTCTTTGAGAAATCATAAGAGAACAGCCCTCATGATTGCTATTGATGCCTGTCTTAGTTTATATAGGCTCTTACATAAATCGACCTTATACTGGGTAATTTAGAAAGAAAAAGGTGTTGTTCTAGAAGCTGAGAAGTTCAAGATCAAGCACTAGAAAATTGGGAATCTGGTAAGGGCTTGATGCCTTTTAACTGGGTGTGTGCTTTCTTTGGCAGCACATATGTGAGATTAACTGTAACCTCACGTGGTAGGAGGGAAGAACAAGTTCTTTTAGGCCTTTGTTGCAGGCACAGTAATCCCACCTGTGAAGGTGAAGCCCTTGTAATTTAATCACTTCCCCAAAGTCCATCTCCTAATACTATAGCCATTGCAGTTAGGTTTCAGCATGAATTTTGATGGACACAAACTTTTAGACTATAAAAGTGTCCTTATAAAGGACACTTTGGTAACTAATAGGATATAAACTCAGAAGCCCCAAAAGAGAGTACATCCCTTCTACCAAATGTGAACACGGTGAGAAGTCACAATGTGTAAATGGGCCTTTATCAGACATAGGATCTGCCAATGACTGAATCTTTACTTCCCAGCCTCCATAACTTTCAAAAATATCACATTGTTCCTAAGTTTATGATGTTGTATTATAGCAGGCTAAATGAAATGCGCATACATTGTTAATTTTATAAGAAATTTAATAAAAATTTTTATTGTTTTAAACTATAGGGTTAATTAAAAAATACTAGCATGACAGAAAAAAGGAAGGAAAACGGAAGGAGCGTGAAAAGTTTTTCTCTGTCCTTTTCGCCTAAAGCTTTTAACACAACAACCACCTCTCCAAACTCCAATTCTTTACTGAACGTAGAAGATCTTAAATAAAAATTACAATTGTCTCAATTTTCCAACTGTTAGTATAGTTCTGTATTGCTACTTACTTATTGAACTAATCATTTTGAGGATTATTAACTTTTTATTAGATGAAATCAATATTTAGGATTAGGTATTTTAAGATGGTACCTCTGAGAACACACTGCTTCGTAAACTAAGACACATTTGTACCTGAAATAACACCTTATAAAATAACACCAGTGTCAGGCATAATGGGGAAGACCTGTGATTGTAGCACTCAGGAAGCTGAGGCAGGAGGATCACAAGTTCAAGTGCACCGTGGGGGTACATAGTGAATTCAAGGCCAGCCTGGATTGCATAGAAAGACCTTATCTCAAAAACAAAAGAAAAAACAAAAACTGCCAAAAAATAAACTAAATTAAATAAAATAAACTAACACCTATGTCACTATAATTAAAGAAAACAAAAGCTAGAAGTGTGTATGGAGAAAAATATATTAGTTATTCATCAGATTAACACAGATAATGAAGTCCTACCATTCTTACCATCTGGCAAACATGTAAACAGGATAATTAACCCAGAGCCAAAGAAATGTCAAAGCTTAAGGAGAAAGATACACTTCTTTTTCCTGCTGTTATGCTTATACTAAAGCTGGAGACAACGAACCTCTACGTTGCACTGCCAAACTGGGCTCTCTGGTGTGGTATAAGCCTTCCTCATCATTTCCTGAACAGCTTCCACGCTTCCTGGAATTCTGCAGCTGTACATGATTTAGACTAAATCTGGCCTCAGGAAGCTGAGCCTGCTAGGTTAGCCTTCCAACTCCTGGTAATGAAGTTTTCCAACAGGAATTAATTATGACAAGGAAATGCAACTGCAGCATATTCACACTTGCTGAGATAAAATTTGAAATAATGTTGGTTTCTTCCTTTCGTGGAAATTCATTCATCCCACAAGACGAAGATGGATGAATTCCAAGCTTCTTCAAGACAAGTTAATATGTTAATGGTTAAAAGCAAAATACACACACACACACACACACACACACACACACACAGACATAAAAAATAGCAAACAAAAATACTACATATTTAGAAACTTGAAGTCTATATACAACTGAAAATTTATTTTTAAATGCCTTTATTTTATATCTTTTTTATCTTTCATTTCTTTCTTACAGGACTCATTTTCCTCTCAGCCGTATTTCTTTCTAGACTAATTCTCTTATTTCTTTCTCAAAATAAATATTGATATTTAAATTCTCAAATACAAAATATATGACCCCAAATGATTTAATTAAATAAAATTATTACTAGCAAGAATATTTATATGTTAATTCTTAAATTAAATAAGGTGTATTATATGTTTTTCCTGTTCTACATGTAGGGATACAAACATTTATGAAAAAAATTAGGAGTAAGTAATATTTAGAATTAGAATCATTAATAAAATTCAAAAGGATTACATGAACAAAGGTATTATGGGGGAATTTTTGTATTTCCTTCTAAATTCCATAACTTCTTTCCTTTCTTTTCCTTCTTTGTCTTTCTGCTAAGTCTTATTCTCAAATCAAATGATTACCTCTCTAGTTACTAAATACTGTGTATACTTAATTATGAATGAAATATACCTTAGGATAAATGTTCAAAAAATAATGGAAAATCTGTTGAGAATATTTTATCATGTGTTACACTTTGTAGACTGAAATACAATGTAGTCATACATTGAACAGCTATTTTGTAGATAAATTTCACCCCTTTCAGTAAAATTCACTGCGGCTAATTGGTATTCAGAAGTATTATGCTCCTAAAAATTGTTACTATAGATTGTCACTGGTCTTTAAATGAAGCTTTGTTCTCCTAAATATGCTAACTCACTTGTAGCTGCTAAAACTTCACCTCCTTCCTCTTCGTCTTCTTAAATTAATAATAGTATAGGAATTAAAAGCTTTTCCTTCAAAATATGCACAAACTTACATTATATAATTGTCACAGTCACTTATCATATATGTTTGAGCTTCTGCAACATCCCTAGAGGTGAGAAGAGTCAGTCATATTTCTCAATTCACAAATAAAGACACTAAGAATAACTGAAATTACTTAAGCTACTTTGAGAGACTATGATAGCTTATATATCAAGTAGATATATAAGCTTTTCCACATTTGTTAAAATTGTTTTAAAAAATAGAATTAGGTTATTCCTCATCTACTTGATTGACTCTTTACCTCCATTGTATACATCTGCTGAAGATTATCCTCTTGTCTAATAGAGTGTTGTAGTCAGGGTTTGCAAGGGAAACAATACAATACAGGACACATAATTTATAGAGTTATTTTGTAATAGTCACCCAAAGAGTCATATACAAAAAGTGCAGGAAATCTCTCCACACTAAAGACCCAAAGAACCCAGCTGAGGGCCTGGATCCTACAGCAGTGTCCTATATGAGTCCAGCTGAAGACCTAGAGCCCATGACCATGCCCTCATGAGTCCAGCTGAAGGCCTAGGGCCCACAACAATGTCTCATGCAAGTATATTTCACGGATCTGCACTGGGAAGGCCCAAAGGTCAGTGGTGGAAGCTAGAAAGTCTGCACCAGCAGGATGAAGGATCTGTGCCAGCAGATTGAGGGATCTACCCCGGAGCCAGGAAGCGACGCACAGAGTAAGAACCAGAGCTCCCCCGAAAGTCACCACAGCCATCCTCAGCAACAGTGAGGTCCCGAGCTCCTCCGACGATGAGAACAGCCAAGTTCCTATCAGGAAAGCCAGCGTGACAAGCTCCTCAAGGAGAACCGACAGCAGCAACTCTTCCTCACCAGTTCTCCTTTTTATGTTGTTGGCAACAGTCCTCAGGTGGGACCTCCACACTAGGCACCACGCTGATTCAGTGCAGCTGGGTGTGACAAGTTGACCACCAGTTGTCGATCCACCACATAGAGGTCAATCATTTTCTATTCATGCTTCCAACTGACTGGATGAGGTTCTCCAATAATGCGAAGAAGGACAATCTGCTTTACTCAAATTCTGCCTATTTGAATGCTAATGTCCTCCAAAAGCACTTTCACAGAAACATCCAGAATTATATTTGACTAATATCTGGATGCTGGTCCAGTCACACTAATACATAAAACTTACCATCATAAATGTGTTAATTTTTTTCCAGGATCAGTATTCATAAAAATCAAATAAAGTCAGTGCCAATTAAATCATCTTTGGGACTGAACATAGAAATTCTGCCTCTCTTTTAAAAACAGAGGAAGGCAGAGAGAGAGAAAGATAGAGAGACAGAGACAGAGAGAGACAGAGAGACAGAGAGAGAGAGAAAGAAGAAGGGATGGAAGGAAGGAAGGAAGGAATGAAGAAAGGGATGGTGGGAGGCAGGTGAGACAAAAAAAGCTGATGAAAAGACAGAGAGAGAGAAAAAAAAGAAGGGACGGAAGGAAGGAAGGAAGCAAGGAAGGAAGGAATGAAGAAAGGGATGGTGGGAGGCCGGTGAGAGAAAAAAACCTGATGAAAAGAATTCAGTCTTTTCTAAAGTTAGTTGAAACTTTATTTGAAATGCAGTGAAAGTTTTCCTTTATTTTTTAAACTTATTTAAATTGTAGTTCTGTGAAGGAGTTGGGCAATAATAAATTTGGCAAGCAGCTCAGTCTGTTCCTCAGAGTTCATAAATAGAAAAGTAAATCCAAAGAGATAGAGCTTATTTTTCCTTCTTTTTGTTTTCCTAAAATAATATCCAAGCTACTTGCACATCTGATACTGGAACTGTAATCTTTAAGTTTCAGTCTGTTTGGATTTATTTTTTGAACATTATGAAAATTAGATGCCTAATAAATGCTTAATCTTGATGATGTGCAATGCTATTAAACCAGGGAATTTCATAAAGTTCCAAAAGAAAAACAGAATAACTCCATTTTTCCATAAATCCCTTATGATTTCTGGCAGTGGAGAAGGAAATGGTTCTCCAAAAGGTATGTGGTTCAATAAGGTTGCCTCTGCTCTAGACTAAAAGGAAATTCAAGGAAGCTAGAATCCCAAGACAGAGCCAGAATCTGTCCTTTACTTTCCACTGCAGGGGGCTCCTGTGACCATCTCATCTTAGATCTAATCCTCCCATTAGGGAAGAATAATTTGGAAAAAATATATACTGTCTGATATTTGGAGTTCAGAATTTGGCAGAAAGTATAGGTAATTTGCTAAAATGATATCTTTTTTCAGTAAACACTCCATAAATCCAGTATAAAGGCTAGAATAACATGAACCAGGAATCATTTATGAAAATGAGGTGCTGAACTAATAGGCATAAATATGCTCTAATAAGGGTCAAGAGAGTTCCCAGAAAAATAAAGGAGAACACTTACATGTGAGGATTAAGAGGCTTGGGGTCTGAAAACAATTGGACATAGAGGAAGGAAAGCTAGCAACTCTTGGTTCTCAAAGGGCTCAGGTAGGGGATTGGGTAAAAATATGAAGATATACCTTCTTACACAATCTAATAGATTCATGAGAAACATTTCCTATTCAAACCAATGGATTAGCAGGTACAGGTCATAGTATTGTTTCGAAAATACTTCTTTAGAAGATCAGAGATGAAGAAGCAGAAGAGAAGTTTCTTATGCTTCAGACCAGTAAACCTGTTTTTGGTAAGCAGCCATTATCCCTATTGTGCTTATGCACAGAACAGCTTTGAAAATGAGGAAGATTCCTGATGCTTTGCTGGAATCTATGATTTTAAAAATAAGTATTAAATGCTAAGTGCTGATCATTTACTAAATGCTAATCATTTGAATTCGGTAAGCATATTTAATCCCCAAAAAAGTACTTTGAAGTAAGAAACCTAAAGAGGATGGGAGTGGGAAATAATGAAACTTCAGGTACCAATGATAAAATTGGTTCTTGGCCTTCTAGATCTTGTGCACATCTTTTACTTCTTCCTATCCACTCCTCATCTTGCTCTTTCCAGTTCTGATACAGTAGACTTTTCCAAAGTCCTTACTGAGAGTGCGTTGCTTTATTTTGGCTTAGGACACTAGCTTTATGTTCCTGTATGTGAAAACTGATGCTACTACTCTGGCTAGCTAATTCCCACTCATAAGTCATACATTTATTTATTGTATTAGTCACCTTTCTGTGGCTGGGACAAAATATCTCATAAAAAAAAAAAAAGAAAACTTAAAGGAGAAGGATTTATTTTGGCTGATGGTTTAAGATGCTTCAGTTCATGCTCACTTGGCTCCCTTGGTTCTGGGTCTGTAACAAGGCAGAAACACAGCAGAAGGGTTTGGCAGAGGAAAGTTCCTTACTTCTTGAAAGCCAAGAAGCAAAAGGAGATGGAAAGAGCCACAGAAGAAAGCTCCACAGACACTTCAAAACCACATTCCCAGTGACCCACCTCACTGAAAAAGTCCCTATCTCCCAGTGTCTCTATCACTACACCATGAACTCATCAATGTATTAATCTCCTAAGGCCCTCATGATCCAATCAAATGCCCAGGTGCCACCTCTGAATATTGTTGCCTTAGGGATCAAACCCTCAATACAGAGATTTTGGGGGATACTTTATTCCTAAACCATAACATTTCTTTAATGAGTCTTCCGAAACTGTTGTTGACTGTTATAGAAATAAATCAATTCTTTTTGTATACTTCCTTAACTCTGTAACACTGTATATCAGTTTCTATAACACTTTCTACTAGTTTCCATGTTCATATATATTAATTATTCATTTATTCTCTATTACCTTGGATGTTTAGTAGCCACATGTGATTAGAGATCATGCCTCTTTTGGCTTCTTTTATCTCTTTAACTTAAAATCTTTGGATAGTATCTAGAATAGAGCCAGCATTCAGAAATAATAATTGACTTATAAATTCTAGAAAATCCCTATAGGAGTTCCAGGTACCTGAAGATCATTGCTTCCAAAACTGATATAATTTATGTAGGTCGACTGTGATAGTAAATTTTATATGCCAAGCTGGGCAAAGAGATATCTAGATAGTTGGTAAGCAATACTTCTCAGAAAAATTAATTGTATACATTAGGTATTTTGCCCAATCATAGGAAAGTGACTAATACAGCCAAATAGAACAAAAGGATTAAAAAGGTAAAATTCACCTTGTCTTTCTGAACTGGCACATCCATCTTCTGCTACTCTTGAACATCAGTAGTCTTGGTTAATGGATCTTTAGACTCAAGCTAGAACTGTATTATTAATATTCCTAGGACTCCACCTTGCAGATGGCAGTTTATGGGGCTTCTCAGCCTTCATAACCATATTACCTATCCTGTATAACAACACTCTTGTTATAGATCTACTTTTATCCCAATAGTTCTGTTTCTTTGGAGAACCCTGATGAATGTATCTATGTAATTTAAAATGTGAGATTCTACCCATCAGTTATGGTGGAGTAACTTGTACCAAACTAGTCTGTCCATTATAAATAAAACAAAACAAAACAAAACAAAACCCTGAAACAAATAAAAAAGCAACTGTCTTCAGGAACTAAACTAACTAACAAAACTTTCCTCTGCTCCATCTTTATAGACACTTTCTTTCTGGAAAAATTGAAAAAATTTTAATTGGACTTTTGCTCTAAATTTTCAACATAGATTTGGCTAAAAGCCCTAATCCCTAATGCTGGGATGCCTTGAAATTTCCTCCTCTAGATCCATTAATCCACCATCTTTTTTTTTTTTTTTTTTTTTTTTTTTTTTTTTTTTTTTACCAGGAATCAAACTCAGGACCTCACACTTGCCAGACAGGCGCTGTGCCACTGAGCTACATCCCTGCTGACCATCTTTAATCTTAGTCTCCCACAAAGTCTTAGGACATGAGCAAAAAGTAGACATACTTTCTAGTAGATCATAACACACATGGTCTGGAGTCCAACTGCCAATGCAGTCCTTGTTCCCAATTGGAACCTCCTGAGCCTTGACTTTTCTGTCTACTTATTTTAAAATCAGCATTCCGGGGCCGGTGAGATGGCTCAGCGGCATAAGTGCCTGCCTGGCAAGCACAAGGGCCCAAGTTCGACCCCTGGAACCCACATACGAAAAAAGGGCCAGTGACATCGCTCAGCAGCACGGGCGCCTACTGGCGCATGAGGTCCTGAGGTCAACCCTCAGTACCCACAAAAAAAAAAAAAAATGAAGCATAAGTAAATATAAAAGAAATTGAGTTATTTTTCCTACTTACAGATTTTTCTAACAAATAGGAGGCTATTTAAAGTTAAAGTAATAAAATTGAAAGGTAGATTTTATAATGTACTTAGAGGTAAAATATATGATAAAAGTAAAAAGAATAATAGGGGTGAAACAAGTGAACATAATACAGTTTGGGGCCAGGGATATAGCTCAGCAGCATAGCACCTGCCTGGCAAGTGCAAGGTCCTGAGTTTAAGTCCCGGTTCCAAAACCAAAAACAAACAAACAAACAAAAATATGGTTTGTTTATTATATTTGCGATGAAGCATAAATTTGGAAGCAAGAAATGTTAAATGTATTGCAATAAGGATACAATGTGAAGTAGGAAGTGGATAGTATTGTGAGTGGAATATGAAGTGGAAAAGTACTGAGGTCAAATAAACTCTGACAATTAAAAGGTATGTTTTGTTAGCCTTGAAACAAGCACTGAAAAACTAGCCCCCAAAAGTGCAATTAAGAAGCATATAGCAAAAGCAAAATAGAAAACAAATTATTTTCCTGACTGTGGACAGCTAAAGAAAATGTCGCCACCTGTCTATGCCTCCCAATATATACAAAATAAAAATAGTGAAAGGACAGAACTTCAAAAAATACCTTTGGCATAAACAGACACAGAACATGGAAAAAGTTCAAAACAAGTGTTAATAAACATGAAGAAAAAATAGTCAAATCCCAGGAAGTACTTTCTCACATTGTTTTTGAAAGCTGTCTTGGCAAGCTGGAATTTTCCTAGGAGAGCCCAGCGGAAGAGAAGAGCAGAGTGCTAGCATCTGGTTCAAAATTGCTCTAAAACTACGACTAGAAAGAGAAAGCCACCCTTAGTGTTATGCATTGCATCCTTGCAAATCAGAGCACTGATTATAGGGAAAGGGCTTTAAATTACCTGTGATTTAAAGTGCCAAATTTGATAGGGGTAGCTGTAAGAGAAAAAAAAAGCCCCCCCCATTCAATTATGTGGTGAACAAAACAACACAGTCAAGAGGAGGAATTTAAAGTCCTTCCAGACACAAACAAACAAAATACTGGTGGACTCTGGCACTTCCTCCCATCACAAAATGTACTTTACTCCTAAAAGAAGAGTAAATTAAAGAACAGGGAATTGCAATAATCAATCTCCACCCAGGAAATGAATAACAATAATTTTTTACAGGATTATTGCCCAAAAAAGCAGCAAATAAGAATTCTTACATGTTAGCTGTTCTACTCCTCTTCCAACTCCAGTTCCCAAATAAAAGAGAAAAAATTATAAGACAAAATCCTAAATTAAATACATTCAAAACATATTTATAGATGTGGAAAATAACCTTGAAACAGAAATTTTATAAAGTAAAATAGAAATAGAAATTATATATTTAAAAAGGAAGAGAGAATTTAATGAAATGTTCTTGGATATTGACTAAATTACAAGATGTGTAAAAGAAAATAAAGTGAAAAATTAAAAAGAAACTGAGGAAAATAGAGAAACCATTAAAATCATGGAATTAGCTAAAAACATAAGTAAAAGAAATTCAGATAGAAAATGTATGGGCCAGGGATATAGCTCAGCAGCACAAGTGCCTGCCTGGCAAGCGCAAAGTCCTGAGTTAGATTCCTGGTACCAAAAAAAAGAAAGAAAAGAAAGCAAAAGAAAATGGTAGTATGAAAATTAGTCAAAGAGATACTGTTGTGAATGTAATTAAAACCTTTAAAGAAAAAATGTAGGATAACACAATAAAACTAAATACTATATTGTATAATAAAAATGCATTCCATGTATAAGAGAAGATGTGAATCTATATATTAAATGGAGCCATTTGGTAACTGGAAAAATTGACTCATAATGATAGGGTCTATTCCAAGACATAACCTAATAAAATCTTTAAATTTCAAAAGCAAAAGGAAAAACTTCAAGTTAAAATAAAAAGGAAACATATTACTATTTCTTGAAATCTAAAGGAAAGGAATTATATTGGAATTTGACTTTTCAAAGGAAATACACACAGGAATGCTAAAAAAGAAGCAGTATTTTAAAAAATTCAATTAAAAGAAGTTTTAATCAAGGTTTTTATATTCTAGCCAATGTGTCTGATTAGTATCAAGATTGTAGGAAAGAAGATTCCCTTTTGAAAGGACTCTAGGATAGTTTTCACCTAAAGAAGAGATGACCGGAAATCTTCAGAAAAAAATAATTTATGCTAAAATTTTGGGTATAGAATCATAGACCAAAAAGGTGGATGACAGAGGACAAGCTAATGTATTAAAGTCATATTGTGGGCCAATGTTAAAATGATGCACTTTTAAAATATGGCAGAGGAAGGAAAGCGAAAAGTAGGAAAAGGTCTATTGGCTGTTGGGTAAGCAAAACATGGAAATTAAATACATTATAAATAACAGACAAATCATGCTACAAAGTAAAGTAAGAAAGATATAAGAAAGCTACAAAGTAAAATAATAAGGTTTATAAAAAGATATATATATATAAATATAACCACATGTATTAGCCCGTTTTCTGTTACCATAACAAAATATTTGAGGCAGGCTAACTTTATAAAGAAAGGAGATTTATAAGGCTTACAATTATGGTGTTTTGGCCACGGCAATGGTTTCACTATGCTCTGGTGAAGACTGCATAAAAGATGAAGGGAGCATGTGTCTGAGGGAGGAACAGGTCACATCTTGAAATAGAAAACTAGAGAGATTCTGGGGTCCTACAGTCCGCGCCAAACGCATAAAGGACATACAACTAGGTCCCGCTTCTTAATGTTTCTATCAGCATCAATGTCATGACAATAGGGCTAATCACCTAACATGGAAACCTTTGGGGAAAAACAGCATCCAAGATGCAAATGACCACTAAATGAAAATGTAAGCCTCCCTAAATCCCAAATATACCTATGTCTATATCTATATAAACACACACCTCCTCTCACACAAAGCCAACAATGAATACATACTGCAAATATAATACACATAAAGTAAAATGGTATATTAGAAGTCAAACCTGTTGTGTCAATAAATTTGAATCACTTATTCATCCACTGATAAAAGGATTTACCAGTTTGCTTCACATTTCAAAAACCAATTATGTTTTGAGAGGTATATATCTACACAAAGTAATAATATATGGCTAGAAAAGCATTGAATAACATAGGAATTGACAAGTATTTTCTTAGTATATGTCAATATAAAATTAATCATTAAGTCAGCATTTACTTAATCAGAAAAAGTTCTAGAGGCATTTCTAAAATTAGGAATGAGACAAAAATGGATAGTAATTTCATTATTCAATATTGTATTAGAAATATGCCCCGATGTAATAAAGAATTAAATTTGAGTCAAATCATTGTTAATAAAGATGAAAAAAGGTAGTTGCCAAATGTAGGACAGTTCCTGAGATATCACAGTACTAAAAACAAATTTGATCAATAAAATAATTCATAAAGGTCACTTGATATAAATTTAATGCATGAAAATCAATTGTCTTTTGTAAACAGTGACAGTAAGCCACCTTTACAATAACAAACATGATCAAATACTTAAGGAAAAACTTAAGATGTATGAAAAAAATTGTAAGAAAATTTTTAAAATACTTCTAAATAACACAGTATAAGATGTGAACAGATGGATAGACATCCCTTGTTCCTGACTAGAGTGACTCAACACCACTAATGTGTTATTTTGTTCCTAAGTTAATTAATTAATTAATTTAATGAAATAGAACTCAGAAAAATGCCTACAAACTACTTTATGTAACTAAACAAGTATATATCAAGATTTATATTATAATTAAATAAATATGAGATAAGAGCCACAATATCAGTAAAAAAATTCCAAAGAAAAATAGCTTATTTTCAAGCTTCTGTGGAAAAAAGAATGAATAGGTAGAGTGAAGAGACAACCTACAGAATGGGAAAAAAATTTGCCAGCTACTCCTCTGACAGAGGACTAATATCTAGAATACACAGTGAACTCAAAAAAATTAAACCACCTAAAATTAAAAACCCATTCAAGAAATGGGCAAGAAAAATGAACAGACACTTCACAGAGGAAGAAATACTAATAGCCAATAAATATATATAAAAATGTTCAATATCTCTGGCCATTACAGAAATGCAAATTAAAACAATGCTAAGATTCTGTCTTACTCCAGAAGGAATGGCAATCATTAAGAAATAAAACAATAACAAATGCTGTGAGGCCGTGGTGGAAAAGGAAATCCCCTTTATTGATGGTGGGAATGCAAACTAGTACAACCATTATGGAAATCAGTCTGGAGATTTCTCAAAGAACTGAAGTTAGAAATTCCATATGACCCAGTTACACCCCTCCTAGGTATCTTCCCCAAAGAGTTTAAGACATCATACTACAGCAATACATGCATACCACTGTTTATAGCAGCTCAATTCATAATAGCTAAGTCTTGGAAGCAGCCTGCAGTACCATCAACAGATAGGTAAAGAAAGTATGGTATCTATTTATAATGGAATATTATTTGGTTATCAAGAATGACAAATCTGAGACATTTGTAGACAAATGGATGTAGCTGGAAAATATAATGTTGAATGAAATAAACCACACATATAAGATTAAATACCATAATGTATCTCATTTGAGTGAGGCAAAGCACAAACAAAGAGAATAATAAAGGATGGATAGGAGGAGACAAGAGGATGCATCTCTTGCAATAGGGAAGTGGTCCAAGGGGACAAAGGCGAGGGGTGAGAAGAAGAGGAAGGGGAAATAAGAATAAAGATATGCTATGTACAAGAACCTAATAACCTCAATGAATGCAAACATTATAGGCCATAATGTAAGCTAAGACAATACCAAGAAGAATGAAAAATGGAATAGGGGAACTGGAGGAGGAGGGAGGAGAGGTGGAAGGAAGGGGAAGGGGATTAAAAAAGGAAACATGCTGTAATATGTAATTCCTACCATTCCCTAAGATGATTGTAAACTGCATGAACTGCGAACATGTACAAATAAAATTTAAAAACTTTTAAAGAAATAGTAACTGATAAAGAAATAGATTATAGAAATCAGTACCATTCATACCAGAGGAAATTGACTCTAGTTTGGAACAAAACATAGTAAATAATGTAAAGCTTGAAGTTATAAAAGAAGAAAAATAGCTTTTTCTGACTTTAAAATATACTATAAAGTGTCATAATTAAATCAGAGTGGTACTGGGTATGAATGGAACAGGGATCCAAAATAAATCCTCATATATGTGGAAATATAGTACTTCATATTCATGGCATATCATATGGAAGAAGTAATTATAATCATTTTACTAAATGATGTGGTGACAACTGGACAAATATGTATATATATATTTTTTTGATGCATGCTTAGCACCATACACAAGAGTGTATCTGTCTTTTGATATTAGCTCAATTTTGGTTAAGTTCTTTTATTTTTACTTGTGCCACTTTGAACTGTCAGTACTCATTCCAAGAGTACACTCAGCCATAAATTTAGACAGACCTGTTGCAGAATCTGAAGCGCCTGTTTCCTGACACTTCTCTATCTTTAGCTGCAGCCATGGTTTCTTCCACTCTATTAGAAACTATTGGATTTTCTATTGGAGTTTAGGTAGCCTGTAACCACAAACTTCAAGTTAGAGATTTGTGGCTTCCCAGGAACCTCCTTATCTCTTCCCGATAAACACCTAGAAAGCTGCCATAGTTGTGTACTTAGAAAACCAAGCAATTAGACATAAGATTATTATTATAAATAATAATCTCCAGAGATAAAATATAAAATTATGTTGATGTAATGTGCAGTTTTTGTGTTAGTTACACATATATAATGATATTTCATCTTGTATGATTTCAGAGGATTAAGATTCCTGAAGTCTAATTTTCAGGTTGAAGCAATTATTTTACATGGCTTCACACCTGAAGACAAGAATGGAAGGAGGCAAATAATTTGTTGATACATAGTATTTTTAAAAAATAAACTTGGCTGTAATTTAAGAAAGATGAAAGAGTTTTACTTATTTATTTATTTTTTTGTGGGTACCAGGGATTGAACTCAGGACCTTGAGCTTGCCAGGCAGGCACTTATGCTGCTGAGCTATCTCACCAGCCCAAAAGAGTTTTAGAGAATCAAACCCAACATACAATCATCTTTACTTCACAGCATTTATTCCTCATAAGTTTAGAGAGCTTTGTAAAGTAAATTTAGCATATTGGTCTTGAAAATCAAATTATTCTTCTACATAATGTCAAAAAGTCACTTACAACTCATTCATAGAAAATAGGTGATAGAAAAATACACAGACACGTAACAGCTAAATAGGTGATTTCCAGCAAGTTATATAAATAGATAAATGGATAACAAGTGTTACCATCTTTAAAATAGGTAATATTGCACTTGTACCCACTTGAGTGCTGTAATTGCCCAAGGAAACGACTGTAGGTCATTTGTAAATGTAATATGAGGCACACAAACAAAGCCTAATATGAGACAAATATAAAGCATAATCCAAGTACAAAGTGTGATACAAACATTTAATATTGTCAGGAACCTAGTCTTGTAGGTGTTCAGAGGTTTAAAAAAAAATCGAGTAAATGTGCTGTGCTAGGAAACATCCCCTTGTGTCCCACTCTCTTGACTGGAGTCATAAAACATGCTGGCCCTTGTGTTAACACGGGAAGCTACACCTGCTGTGATTGTTCCTTAATGAACCAGCCCTTAAAAATTTTAGCCCAGAGATTCAAAGTTGACTAGGAACTGGGAAGGGAATAGTCCCTCTAATTTTCTCTAAATTTAACAGCCACTAATTACATTCCAGGACCCCCCTCCTTTGCTGATTACCTTTAAGTGCTCCAAGAGATAAGGTGTTAATGAGATTTTCTTTCTTTTTTCTTTTTTTTTTTAATAATTTTAATAGCACTATTAAGTCTGATGTATTATGGAAGATTTACTCCAGTAACTCCAGCTTGGTCTATGTTTCTTTTCACATATATAGAGAAGGTGATTTTCTTTTATGGAAGATGAAGATTAATCGTCAAATGAAGATACTTTATTTCTATCATTAATGAACAAATAGCTTTTGCACAAGGCTTGGCTGTAGGAGATTAGCTATTCCTTTCTGGTTATTTAGAGGCCCTTCAGGCTTTCTTTGGGGATCTCATTACTTTCTGTAGTGCTTCAAAAAGAGATTAAAGAGTCCTAAAGGATGCTAACATATACATAAACTTGAATATGTTATTCTTCTTACAAAGAGAATAGAGAGAGAAAGTAGAGGCATGTTGTTTGGAGGCAAATAAAAACCTAATACATTTTATCTATGTGAAGGTTATGGCTTCTAATTCCACTATTAAACGCTCATAGGTAATTTGCTTCATTTATTGAACTTTCACCTAATGACAGACTTATTTTAGAAGCTCTTAAACAACTTTATGAGTGTGATGCTATTGACAGGAGTGGCCCTGTAACCAGACTGGGTTTGTCTATGGTAGAGTTTCCTCTCTCTCCACACCTGATGTGTGCAGTAATCAAGGCTGCATCTTCAGATTGTGAAGATCGTCTGCTTCCAATAGCAGCAATGTTATCTGTGGAAAATGTCTTCATTAGACCTGTTGATCCTGAGTACCAGAAGGAAGCAGAACAGAGACATGGTGAATTGGCAGCTAAAGCTGGAGGATTTAATGACTTTGCAAACTTAGCTGTCATCTTTGAACAGTGCAAATCAAGTGGAGCGCCAGCTTCATGGTGCCAAGAACGTTGGATTCATTGGAGGCGCTTATTTTCTGCATTTCATGTGGAAGCTCAGCTTTGAGAACTAATCAGGAAGCTCAAACAGCAAAGTGATTTCCCATGAGAGACCTCTGAAGGCCCTTACATGAAGTACTGCAAAGGTGTCATTGTGCAGGCTATTTCAAAAATGTAGCTCAAAGATCTGTTGGGAGAGCATTTTGCACACTGAATGGATGTGGACACCCATTCTTCCTTCCTCAGCACTTCATGAACAGGAAACCAAATTCGAATGGATCATTTTGCATGAGGTATTAGTTACCACCAAAGTCTATGCAAGGATAGTGTGTCCAATCTGTTATGAATGGGTAAGAGACTTGTTACCCAAGTTGCATGAATTTAATGCTCATGATTTTAGCAGTGTGGCCTGACGTGAAGTGAGAGAAGATGCAAGGAGGAGATGGACAAATAAGGAAAATATGAAGCAATTGAAGGATGGAGTGTCAAAAGAAGTCCTAAAGAAAATGCAAAGAAGAAATGATGACAAATCCATGTCAGATGCCTGGCCTCATTTCCTTGAGAGAAAACAGCAGAGGATCCAGGACCACAGTGACACACTGAAGGAAACAGGCTAAGCAGTGAACCATCCAATTCAGGAAGTAGGAAAAGTAGCCTGGAAATGTGCTTCTACTTCGCCTGTTATTTCAGACAGCACTATCAAGAGGAAGTGGTCAGGGGTTGTTATTAGCCTATGAGCTAAAAGTAAATCAAACCTCATAAATCAAAGCTCATCAGTACCAACAAATGGAATTCTGAAATAAAATACTGGGTTGCATAGACATAGGCAATGATACTTGAAACCAATGAAAGACAATACATGCAACATTTTCCTCGTGTTTTGCTGGCCTTAAGTGGTATCAAACGCTGTCATTGAGATATTTTCAAACAAAATTGAATTGTATTTAATCAGCGTGTGTTCCATTTGCATCGAAGCATTAAAAACTATTTTCCTTAAAACTCTTTAAGGCCTTCTCATTGCTATTAGAATAGTGTTATATTAAGTATGTTTAGACCAATACTTTCAGAAGGCTAAGACATAAGAGGTTTTATTCAGCAATACTTAGATGTCTAACTATTTAATTGCTACAGAGCTTTATACATATTTAGAGAAAAGAATCAATTAGTGAATAAAATTGCCTATGGCAGCATTCTTTTTTGAATTAATATTAATCCTTAAATTGATTTTTCTAGGATTATGTAAATTCCTTTTTATAAAAGTATATTGTTTAAGGGCCAGTGAGATGGCTCAGCGGCATAAGAGCCTGCCTGGCAAGCGCGAGGGCCCAAGTTCGACTCCCGCAACCCACATACGAAAAAAGGGCCGGTGATATCACTCAGCGGCACGGGCGCCTACTGGCGCGCGAGGTCCTGAGGTCGACCCCCGGTACCCACAAAAAAAATATATATATATATTGTTTAAACAGTAGCTATAGCAATTAACCAGAGGACAGATGAGTTCTATCTATCTATCTATCTATCTATCTATCTATCTATCTATCTATCTGTATAGAAGTTCTTTTGTAGCTGTGCCTACATACTTGTATCAGCACCATGTATGTAGGTGTGACAGTGCTTTCATGCGACCCCTCCACCTGGCCGCCTCTCTTGCCTCCAGCTTCTTGAGTAGGACCATTGAGACATTATGCCAGTCTTGAGATGTGATTGCAAAGTAGCCAACACTACTTCGCCAGTGTTTCAAACTGGAACCTTGAGGCTAGTTAGTATTACACTCAGGCCACACTCAGCACTTGCTTATTCTTGTTTACTGCCTTGTGTTCTACTTATTTATGTATTTGTCTGTCTCCCGCACTAGATTATACTCTCCTTATGGGCAGGGACTGTCTTTTCACCTCTGTATTTTTTCGTGTCATCTAGCATAGTGCTTTGCACATAACAGATACTCAGTGTTTGTTAAATAAAGCTATCTGTGTCATTAAAACAAAAACAAAAATAAATACATAAATAAAAGTGGCTGAAATACGAGTAATGGGTGTTAGGGAAAATGATTTAAATATCATTTTCTTAAATATCAATCAAAAATAAGTAATACATCATGATTCCATTCACCATCATCAGAAC
The DNA here is from genome assembly GCA_028451465.1 of Erethizon dorsatum. Lineage (NCBI taxonomy): Eukaryota > Metazoa > Chordata > Mammalia > Rodentia > Erethizontidae > Erethizon > Erethizon dorsatum. The sequence goes on from CM051825.1 coordinate 40,491,752, forward strand.
TCTTGCCATCATTTTCATAATGATTAACATTTACTAAACAATTACTATACCGCTAGCACTATGCTGATTCCCAATCCTCACTTCATTTAACTGAATAATCCCATGAAATTATTAGCATTGTTATAAATGAGGAAACTAAAGGTCTCATTTAAGTGGCGAAGGCATTAATGGAAATCAATTCTGTGGATGAGACTCTGCCGATTTTGCTTTCAAACACCACGATGGGAACTCAGAAGTTACTCTGGTAGGTACCTTGGGGGTAAATGATACCACTGAACCATCTGTTTAGTGGCAATTAGTCACAGTTCATTTGGAAGCAAATTTCATGACAGCCAGTTATTGTTAGTCGAGCATATGTACAGATTGACTAAGTATTAAGTACCTTTAATAGTTAGATTTTACGGGCCAGTGAGATGGCTCAGCGACGTACGCACCTGCCTGGCAAGCTCGAGGGCCCAAGTTCGACTCCCTGTACCCACATATGAAAAAAGGGCCGGTGATATCGCTCAGCGGCACAGGTGCCTGCTGGCGCGCAAGGTCCTGAGGTCGACCCCCGATACCCACAAAAAAAAGATTTTGCTCAAATTTCGTGGTGCTTGGTCTACTGAGTGTGGCATCAGAATTTCTTACTTGACAGTCAACAGTCAGATTAGGTCAAGCAGTCTTACTCTAGGCAGTTTCTCAGGCCAAAATTTTGAAGCTATCTTTAATTTCTCATTTCCCTCATGTCTCACATTGAATTCAACAGAACACATTGCCTCCCGCATTCCCAAAATTTGAGCAGTTCTAATTATCTTCACTGTCTTCATCCTGAAGTGTTTGTCATTTTCAACTAGATTTTTCACGGAATTCCTCACTTTTAAGTCTCTCTTTGATTCTTAACTTGCTGTAGTCTACTTTCAAAGTACTTGCTGATTAAAATGTGAAAATTCAGAATACTTTAGAATGATAAACTAACATCTGTGTACAAATTTTATAGCATCCACGTCTTCGCAGTATCACAAATAGCCAAGGGAGGTACTATAATCCATTTAATTCCTAACGTAAATTTTTTGTTATTTATTTTACTGGACTTTCCTGCTTTCTATTCAGGATATTACGGGGTGATGTTTTGGTTATACACGTAGATTTCTGTTAATTGAAGTGAATACTTGACAAAAAAATCAGCTATAAGGTTCAAGGAATTGTCTATCAATTGTAACATGGTTTTTCATGCCTTATAAGTATTTTCAACTTAGCCTTTTACATAAGAAATCAATTCTTCCAAACTGAGTCATGCCAGGATTGCAGCATCTTTTTTTTTTTTTTTTTTTGTGGGTACCAGGGATTGAACTCAGGACCTCGTGTGCCAGCAGGTGCCCGTGCCACTGAGTGATATCACCGGCCCTTTTTTTGTACGTGGGTACCGGGAGTCAAACTCAGGACCTCGCGTTTGCCAGGCAGGCGCTTATGCTGCTGAGCCATCTCACCGGCTCAGCATCGTTTTCTGAAGACAAAAATCCATCATGTGTTCTGCTTTCCCCCTTTCTGCACCCAGCTCCTCATCAAAATCACCACCCACATTGCTTTATTCTTCCCAAAACTCATCTCACAAACAGCCATAAAATAAATAGAGTAGCATACTTTCTTGAAGTTATGCTCATGTGAACAGATCATAAGCCAAATTACTTAAACCTTTGGTTGATGTACAGGATTGTTGAAACTCTTTTGCCCAAGACTTACATTAAATAGCAAAACTCTGGATATCTCTGAAAAAGAGTATATTGTAGATGATGCACCCTGATGTATGAGATGAAGATTTCTGAATTACTTACTATTGAACTAGATATTGCAGTACATAGGTAATAGCATCATAAAATTGTGATGATAATTTTTCTAAAATATTATCTAGATGGAAGACTCATAATTTTTATATATTTATATAATTTACTTTTATATATTATATATATTAGATAATACATTTTTGTCTACTATACATCACGTATACTAATGAGTTATATTTATGTGTTAAGCAAACATTTTTAGGTGAGTTTTTAAAAGTTCTGTATTGCATTTTGCTTATTTATTACTATGATGTGGGCTTTTTTTTCCTACTTAAGAAATCTTTTGTTACCCAGATGTAATGAATAAATGGATAATCTTATATCTCTAAAATGTTAAAACTTTGCTTCTGATATTTCAACTTTTATGCATTTGCAAAAATTTTACTTCGTAAGAATCCAGTTATAGATTCTCTTAATGGAAATGCTTTGCTGCAGTCCTATTTATTAAATTGTCAATTATTTCTTTATGCTTCCGTATATGCATAGATTTACTTATGAGATGTGTTCTTTGTCATCAGTCATCTCTTTTTCTTATTCCTATTCCTGAAATAACTTTTGTCTCCTAATTTGAAGCTGCCATGTTTAGTCACGGTTGTTCTATATGAATTTAAAAATTTTTTTATCAAGTTCAACATACTCTATTCAACTTTAGGAGTTGGGTGGTTGTTGTGGGAATGATATACAACAATTTGCAGAGAATTAGTATATTTAAAATATTCCTATAAGCATGGTACATTTTTCATATCTGTTTAGATTTTTCATATCTGTTTCATACATGTTTCATATCTGTTTCTCATCTGTTTCATATCTGTTTTAAAATATTTAACTACTTCACTAAAACTTTTCCAAAACAAGGTTTATGCATCTTTTGTTACATATGTTTATGACATTTGTATATATTGCATATGATATGCTATATAATATACTTAATACATAATATAATTTATATATATTGTGTATAACTATATAAGAATGTTTATGTTTTAACAAATTTGCTATTATCAAGTTTACATAAACATACATGCTTTAGGTAATAAAATTTCTAAAATATCTGCCGAATATTTTGTACTGAACAAAGATACAATTGGTATTTAAATAACTCATATTTTTAGAAATCTTCTTAAATTACTATATTAACTGAAAATTTTTACCAAATGATTCTTTTATATTTTCATATAGGCAATAAACATATATAGATTACAATTTTGTTCTTTGAAACTTTAATATTGTATATATTTACTTTGCTCAGATTGCAGAATCTAATGAAAATATTGATGTTAATTCTTCTCTTACTTCTAGACTCAATCAATGATGCACTAGTGACCCCTCTGATACAATGAAACAACATACTCCCTAGTTATAAATTTTTACCTCAAAAATTCTGTCAGCATGATAATCAATTAAGCACTTTTAAAAAACATCTTCTGGGCTGGTGAGATAGCTTGGCGGCATAAGTGCCTGCCTGGCAAGCGTGAGGGCCCGAGTTAAACTCCCGGATCCCACATAAGAAAAGAGGGCTGGTGATATCGCTCAGCGGCACCGGCTCCTGCTGGCGCACAAGGTCCTGAGGTCAACCCCCGGTACACACAGGAAAAAAAAAAATCTCAAAACCTATATTTTGTAACTCTCTTCTTCATCTCTCCATCTCAGATTGTTGTCCTAATATTCTGGTATTTTATCACATTTCTTGATATGATATTTCATGAACTGGTTAAATTGCCTTTCTTTTACTTGAATTATTTGCTTTATTTTATTGAAAGAATCTGTTAAAGGGAAATGTTTGCCTTAACTTATCAAAATATCCTCTCACTTATTGGCTTGATAACTTAATGTGATAGAATTAGACATTCTCATTAGATTTAATGCTTTCCAAAAAAAATCTGAGATTATTATAAGCCTTTGTATTATTAAGAAAGTTCCAAGTTGTTTTCAAAGTCAATGAGATAATTTTTTTAAACATCTGAAGATATGAAATATATTTTAGAAGTTATATAAAACAATTGTTTTTGCCTCCCTTCTTCAATCTACATTCAGTTGATAATAGAAATTTATTTTGTGTGGTATACATTTTCTCATTTTTTAGGTCACTTAGTCTTTAAGAATAGAAAGAGAGATATTTTTGCAGTGTAAAAAAGATCTGACACAAAAAATCTTAGACCTGGAATTAAGAAAATAATAAGATGCTGGAAGATTACCATCGTACACATCTTGAATTAATGTTCCACAACATGTATTAATTATTCAGTCGTGTTTTCCAAAGAATTTTTTCCATTAAGAAGTTTTTCCATAGATACATAGTTTTGACCATTCTTTAACGTAGCAATTACTAATGAAGATTCATTTTTCAGTCAATTTTTTGGCCCATAAAGCATTCCAAAGAGATTTTTATTTGCAATTTGATGTGGAGTACAAGGTAAAATATCCTACAGACATAGGGAGAAAAAAGAAAAATCATACAGTTTCTCTCTGCCAGAAATATGACCTTCTTTTTTGAAAGAATGAAAAGATAAGCATTCTAATTGTATCTTTGAATCACAAGACTGTTGAAAATACATTTGCAAGGATGAGAGGCAATTAAGTGTTCCTGCTGAACCCAGTGTTTGCAGTACATGCTATTTCTTTGGTTTGTCAAAAATAACATCTTCATAAGAGACAGCAATGATAAAATATAATAGTCTTCTAGAAAGAAAAAAAACTATTCTCATTCCTTTTACTGTTCCAATATATTTTGTTTCTGTTCTTTCCTAACCCTTCCCAAATAGGCAATTGTTAGGAATTAGGCATTTGTACAATTCATTGAGGAATGTTCTGTAATTTAAAGTTGTGTCCAAATAACCCCATAGGGTGTATTGTTATCTTGCAAGTGCTCATAGTAAAAGACATAAACCAAAAAAGATAATGATAAATGGTGTAGTAACTATTGTTAGTCTCTTATAATATTGTTTTGACATTTTATTTTTTCATAAAATAAAAAAAATATTCATTTATAACCCACCCAAAAAACAAAACAAAACAAAAAAAACCATAGGGAAGTGCAACCTCTTTCTTTGAGTTGGGAAAATCTGGTACCTAGTCATAAAAGCATCACAATAATTTCTAAATAAATTGTGTTCCTGGACAGATTGTCATGTGCAGGAATCTAATCTTTTTAAGTATGTTGAAATGTGTTTCAATGACCAGTTATTATGTTCTCTCTTGGTGATGTTTCCATGCACACTTAGAGAAAAATATATTTTATGCTATCACTATGGGTACTATTCTGTAAATATTAATTTAGTCAAGCAGCTAGATTGTGTTGTGCAAATATTTTACTTATTTTTTAATCTACTTATTCTATCAATTACTGAAAGGGAATATTAAAAATGTAAGAGAAATTTGTATTTACCTGTTTCACAGTTTTTTCCAGTACCTACTCATTTTATTTTGAAGACATTTTATTGGTAGTATATTAATTTATATTTGTTTTGTGGTTTTGCAGAACCGACCCATTATAAAATGTTTCTTTTTATCCTAGTAGTATTCTTTCTTAAAGTCTATATTTTTAATATTAGCATAGCATCTTTAATTTGCTTAGGTTTATTGCATGTGTGTATTTTACCATCCTTTTAGTTTTTGCTTATTTAATTTTTAAGTTAAAGGAGTCCCTTCCTGAAACATTTAATTAGTACTTGATTTTAAATCTGGTCAGACCATTCTGCATTTTAATGAAAGTGTTAGCAAGTTATATTTCAATGACATCATTATATTTTAAATTACTACTTTTTGTAATTGGTTTCCACTTTTCCATCTATCTTAGTTACTTTTCTTGTTGCTGGGACTAAATACCCCACACCCAAGGTTAAAGGGGGTAACGTTTATTTAGCTCACAGTTTGTAGAGGTTTCAGTCCACAATCGACTGGTTCCAAGGCAGGGTGCCTTCACAGAGGACAATAATTCATGGCAGCCAGAAGGTAGCAAGACAAACAAGAGAAGACAAGACTCTTTCTGTCCCTTATATTGTATGCAGGCTACTTGCCCTAGGCTGGGTGTTGCACTAATATCCTTAATCCTAGCCAGAACTATGCCAAACCAATCAGTGGAGTGCTTTACTAATCACACACCCTTAATCCCAGCATCACACACTCCAGACTCAACCAACTCTGAAAAAGCCCCATGACTGCATGAGGCTTTGGGGGGACATCTAGACACAAACCATAAAACCATCTGAGTGCTTTGTTGCTTCTCTGCTCTTTTGCTGTTTGCCTTTGTACTGAGTGGTTTAATGATGTCATTATGTATCTAATATTGATATAATGCCTAGAAAAGTTCAACTTATAATAGTTGATTTTCAAATAATATTCCACTTTATGTATAATAGAAGGTATTTTAAAAATATTACTGTGATTGGTCCTTTGTATTATTTTGGTTGTATATTTTATTTTTGTATGTATTTCACCCGAATAAATATTAATTATAAATTCCATAAAGTGTCATTTATCTTCTAAGTAATTTTAAATGATACATATTTTTTTCTACTTGCAAATACCATTTTTCCAGGGTTCTTCACTCTTTTATGAAGATTAAAGTTTAAATCTGCTGTCGTTTTATTTATACCTGAGAAAATTCTACGAATATGCCTTGCAATTCTGATGTGCTGCTCAAAATTTCTCTTAGCATTTATATTTTCTGTTTTTAAAATTTATCCTTAGTTTTGAAGTAACTTATTGCTAAATAAAGATTTCTAGTTTGAGAGATCTATCTTCCCTTCAATACTTATTCATTGTTTTCTGGCCTGCATAATTATTTATAAGAAATCCATGGTTACTCTTACCATTTCCCCCCAGAATTTTCCCTCTATGCATAATACAACTATTTGTTTGAAACACCTTGAATCTTTCCTCTTGGTTACTGACTTGAAGTAAATTAATCATGATGAACTTTTGTCTATGTTGTCTTTTTATATAGCAGTGTATGTGGTATATAAGGTGTTGATACAGAGTTTGTTGGTCTTGGATCTATGGGTTTATCATTTTCATAAAATTGGAAGGTTTTTGGACATTTTTCTTACTTTTTCTGTTCTCCCTGTTTCCTCTATCTGAGAATCTATTTTCAAATGGAGTACTATATATTACACTGACATTTGTTTGTCTTCTTTTTGTATTTTTGTTACCTTAATTTCATGTCCAAAATTTTTCAAGTTTATTGATATTTATTCTTCAGTTAATTACCTGTTTATCAAATGTAGGGGATTATTCATTTAATGTATTTTGTTTATCAACCCTAGAAGTTTGATTTGATCTGATTTTATGAATGTTACTTCTTTCACCATTATAGACATATTTTATCTTATATACACATGTATATTTATAAAAGTAATTGCTAATTTTATCATTTTGGCTATTTCTGTGTCTAGTAATATTGACAGTTTTGCATTTGCTATGGGCCATATATTCCTAAGTTTGGTGATTCTATATACTTTTTTTAAATGCCAGAGAGTTACATTACAGTGTAGAATTTTGTTGTCAGAATTTTGTTGTCTTTCTTTTACAAAAGTGTTTGTCTTTGCTAATTTATAGGCCATAAATTGACTTCAGAGCAATTTGTTCTTTTGTAAATATAGGTGGTATGGGAAAGCTAGAATACCTTTCCACCCATATCCCATCATTACTCAAGCTTAACCATTCTAAAATATCTGCTCTTTTTGAATACTTTCCATTCTTACTTGCCAGAAATTATTTCCCTAACTTGTCTGAGTTCTGAGAATTGTTTATCTTACAACTCTATGATTTTTGCTCTTTAAATGTAATTTAAATTTAATGTGATGGTGATCATTTAAAACTCAACGAATAAGGAACAGATGTCTTGAATAGTCATTCTGCAAGGTTTCTGCCTCTGTGATACATGTACCTGAAAATTCTAGCTCATTGGCTTCCAAGAACGCCAATATTTTCTTTCTCAAAGCTTGTGTGTTGACCCTTTGGGTTTCACACCCATACTCCACAGCTCAGAAACTGAATCACTGAAAATGGTATCATTATTTCAAGGCCCACCTTGTTTCCTTTCTCTCAGAAGTCACAGTGCTGGTCTGCCTATGATTAAGTATCTGAAAGCAATAGCCTTTTTCTTTTTACTTATGTTTTGCAAAGGATTATGTTTGGTCCATTTTGCTCTGTCTTGCCTGGGAAGTCTTTTACATATTTTATAAATCATTGTTAAATATTTGGAGGGGTGTAAGTATAGCTTATGTTTTACATATTATGTTTTATCTAATGTCAGTCATATTTAAAGTACTGCCTATTTTAGAATTTACACTAATAGTATTCTCAATTCATTTATATTGGAAATAAGTTTTCTTTTTAATTTAAGAAAATAGGCCGGTGAGATGGCTCAGTGGCGTAAGCGCCTGCCTGGCAAGCGCGAGGGCCTGAGTTCAACTCCCAGTACCCACATAAGAAAAAAGTGCCGGTGATATCGCTCAGCAGCACGGGCGCCTGCTGGCGCATGAGGTCCTGAGGTCCACTTCCAGTACCCACAAAAAAAAAATTAAAGAAAATATTTAATTGATGTATTTTTTCATAAAAATAAGCCTTTCAAGGTTAGGAAAAAGAAGAGATTAATAGGTAGAGCTAGAAGGCTTTTAGGAGAGTGAAACTAATCTATGGTACTATACATATTTACACGTGCAATGATAACTTCGTCCAAACCCTTATAATGTACAAGACCGAAAGTGAGCTCTAATGTAAAGTATGGACTTTGGGGGATTCTGATGTGTCGGTGTAGCTCTTTCAATTTTAATAAATATGCACTTTGGCAGGAGAAGTTGAAGGGAAATTTATGCATGTATGAAAGAAAGGTTTATGATGAATCTCTCTTATCTACTACTCAATTTTACTGTGAACCTAAAACTGCTCTAATAAAAAAAAAGTAAATCCAAAATTCAGGCCTTGTGCTATTGGTTTTCAAGGAGCAACTCTGCATTTGAAGTTAACCAAAGTTCAGTAGGAAAACTGAAGAAGATGGGATCACATGAATAAAGGATTGCAGAATATTCCTACAGAAATATAGGACTGGAATATTGGTAGTGGTTTATGTAAACTTTGAAATAAATATGTCTAATAATCCATTCAAGTTGTCTACTGAAAGATACAAGCTTCCCTCTGTATCTTCAAGACTACAAGATATACAATTGCTCTGTGTGTATAGCAAATTTATTCTCATCAAAGAGGATGTTCTAGGTTCCTTGTTAGTGTTAGCACAGGTGACTGAACAATGTATATTCCCAAGGTAGGAGTAGGTAGGTGCAAGTAGTATCAGAACATTACAATATGAAAATACCAAGAGAGCTTGAGTTCTTAAGAATTTACAGAATTTACAGATAAGGTACTGAAGTATTTTAACAAATTTAAATATTAAAGTACATATTGCCCTTTGCTGAGACTTTGCTTAGTGTTATTTCATTTTTATGGTGAATATATATTTTCCATCTTATAATTAACTTTCGTTATTTTTATTTGCAGATTTTATGATTTCATGTCTAAATTCTGAAGTACTCAATTATTATATACAAAATACATTTATTCTTTCTCTTGTCATTACAAAAAATAGCAAATTGAAATTCTGTAATACCCAGAAAATATATGTGTAAGCCAAAGTGAGTATTTCACCTTCCTTATAAAATGATAGAACTTTAAATTTTAAAATTACAATTAATTTTCACAATTTTCCCATTTCTGTATAGAATAACTGTATATTCTGCTTTAGTTTATTCTGTAAAATAAGCCACCATCATTTTCAAAAACTTACATTTTTTAGGAAAATTAGTTTTAAAATTATGCTTGTAAAACTCTAGCCTCCTAAATTAATCATGTCGCATTTGGGAGGTCTTCTGAAAGATATACACTGCATCTTGGCATAAGAAAGGGACATTGTGAATTACCATAGTTAAATGAAATGAGCTTAATTTTCAAAATGAGATCCTTGCCTAACTTTTTTGAACATGAAAATCATTTTTTCAGATAATAGCTTAACTAAATACATTCTAGAGAATTATGTTTAGTGTGCATTGGAAAACATTTGGAAATTATTTTCACAGGGAGTTTTGGAAGAATTTGCCATCCAGGTTGCATATCCGAATATAACACTTCAGCACAGCACTCCCTTTTGTTCATTCTTAGTCTCTTTTGTAATTATTTCCCTAGGGTGCTTTCTTTCAATAATTCCTCTACATTTCCTGTGATTCCGGTCAATTAGAAATTTATAAGCTTTTAAAAAATAAATTGTTATTGAAATGTCTCTCATTGGATCCAAAGAATGTTAAATTTATATTTCTAGACTGTTCATAAGCACAATGTCTGTTCCCCCTTGTGGGTTTTATTACCCACTCAAATGGTGGAAACAGGATGAATAAGTATTGGCAGGCTATTAAAATGACTATACAAAAATATTCCCCTTCAAATAACACCTTAATCTCAGAAAGCATTAGTTCTATTAGTTAGTCACCATTCTTAAATACCAAAACAACAGCAATTGGTAACATTCCTTACTTTGGAATACAAATTAAATGAAAGCAGGGAAATTATTTTTTCAGAGGAGACTATTCTTGTTCTTTATGGAAATAAAGGCAGTCATGCCAAGATAGTTTGTTTGGCACGTATTATAATCAGAAGGCACAACTCAAATTTCCAAATGTTCTCTCTTAATGTTGAGAGCTCTTCCATCAGAGTTGTGTGAGGATACCATTGACATTTTCCACTTAAGTGATTGCATTTATATTCTGTTCATACAAAATTGATGGGAAAGATGTCAATGTATTGAACTGTAAACTTACAGATAGATAATTAAAATTGTGTTTTATGAAAAATCTCTATTGAATTCTAATTTTAAAAACTCAACATGTACTGTAGAAATATCTTATAGCAAACTATATGAGAACAAAATAAATAGTAATGATTTTTGCTAGCTATATATGGCAACTAGACCTTAAAATCGATTTTATTTTTGGCCCATTCAATTAAAATATATAACATTACTCATTTTTCCTTTCTCATTCTAAATCTCTCATTAGAATTTCAGTTTTCAATAAACTGTTTTTTGTTTGTTTGTTTGTTTGTCTGTTTATGTGGGTACTGGGAGATGAACTCAGGACCTCATGTTTGCCAGGCAGGCGCTTATGCCGCTGAGCCATATCACCAGACCCAATAAATTGTTTTGAAATCCATAGCTCTCAGAAAATACTCTTTAGTATATACCCATAGAACAGTTTTTTTTTTCCTACCCAGAGTCACAAGAGGTATCTATGCAAAGTTGCAAAAGTTTTGGTTTGATATTAATCAGAAAATATTCATAGGCAACATTTGCTTTGACAGTCAAAGAATTCAAACTTTCAAATATATTATATATTGATATTGAAAATTGTATTTAGTAAACCAAAATGTCTTCTACAGAACTTTTGATCAGCATTTTTGCTTATCCCAAAAGTTGACATCTCTATATGTGAATTGATGATATAATAGTAAATTTGCCAAATCATTTGATTTCACATTTTGCCCTGATTTTGTCTAAAAACTTGTGTAGATAAAAAAATGAAAATTCTAGTTGTATTTTGTTAACTAAACACAATTCGTATAAAGATCCAATTCATTCTGTACAAAGAAATAAATCTTTAGTCAATATAAAGCTTATATAAAAATGTCATATGCCTTTCATCAAATATTATACATAAAATATATTGTATAAATTGATATTTTGCAGTTTATTTTGGCTCCTGAGTACCCTATTATTTTCTGGAACATGCCTAGTTTAAAAACTATAAATTGTTATGTATTCAATTTTTTTTCACATAGAATTTTTAGGAAAACTCTAAATAGATACAGAGAGTTTTATTTGCTCCAAATATTAAAAAATCCTGAAATCATATTGTCTTTAATATACATATGTATATATGCATGTACACTTACATACATATGCATAGTTTTTCCTTTTGTTGACCTGTAATTTTCAAAATTAAAGTTAATGAATTAGTGCTAAATAAGTCAGTTTAGAAGGATATATATTTGTTTCAAATATTTTCAGATCATTTGCAGAGATTGCTTGCATGCATTTTTATAATTATAATAATTTTTTATATTGAAAATAAAAACTAAAATAGTATAAAAACAGCAATATTTGTGACAACATTAATACTAAGCCAGTTTGTATCTTTGTGCAAATTAGAAAATGGCACCACTTACTTTGAGCAGATGCAGGCAAAAGTCTAAATTTGGTGGGTTGGCAGCAGCTTAGATTTTTGCTCTCACTGCCCCGTTAGCTGTGTGCTTTAATTCAGGACAACACTTACGCATCTTTTCCTTGTGGCCATATTTACTTTATTTACTTACTTTCAATTCAACTCCGAAGAATTAATAGAGAATTGGAAAATATGATTTCTGAACTTCAATCTTCACGTTCATTCTACCTGAGGCCAAATGGCTTTTAAATCTTTGTTGCCATCTCCAGTTCACACAAAAAAGATCATAGAGTCATTTTCAGTTTTTAACAACAGAAATATAATTCAAATCATATCAAATGGACTGTTTTTAAAAAATCCTAAGAATCAATAGCAAAAAGAAAGAAAAGAAAATAGAACTAGGTTTATCTAAAAAAAAAAAGAAAGAAAAAAAAAGAAAGAAAGGAAAGAAAAACCAGCAGAAGACCCCCATAGATAATTCTCTAAAGACAGCATACAAATGGACAGCAGGTATTAGAAAAGTTACTAGAAATCATTAATCATCAGGAAATGTAAATCAAGACAATGAGTTATCACCTTATACCAATTGTGATGGCTACTTTTTTTTTTTTTTTTTAAGATAACAAGTGTTGATGAGAATAGGGAAAAATTGAAAACCTTGTACACCATGGCTAGGAGTGTTAAATGTTTCAGCCACTATGGAAAATAGTATGGCAGTTCCTCAAAATCAAATCATATGATTCAGGAATCCCATCCTTGGGATATAATACCAGTAATATAGAGATATCAGCATTCCCCTTCTGCACAATAGCGAAGAAATAGAAACAGCCTAGATGTCCTTAGTATATACATAGAATGCAATAGTCACTCTTTAAATAGAAGTGTATCCTACCATGGGGCAACGTGGAAGATGTGCTAAGTAAAATAAATCAGTCACAGAAAGACAGATACTGCATGATTCCACACAAAAGAGGAACGTAAGGTAGTCAACTTAATAGAAGTAGAGAATAGAATGGTGCTTTCCAGAGGCTGGAGAGAGAGGAATATAGGAGTTATTGTTAAATGGGTATAAAGCTTCAATTATGGCAGGTGAATATCCTGGAGATATGCTGTATAAAGTGCCTGCACTTTACAATATGGTGCTATATACTTAAGATTTGCTAACAGGGTACATCTCATGTTACACACAACAAAAAACATATACTGGACAAAGTCACAAAGGGACACAAAACTTTTGGGAGTGAGGGATATGAGATATCACCTTGACCATGGTGAAACTATTATGGACACACACACATGACAAGATTCATCAAATTGTATATATTAAACATGTGCAATCTTTGTGTATCAATTGTAACTTAATAAAGCAGCTAAAACTCTATTCTTTTATCAAGAATAGTGGCTTTAGTTTATTTACAGAGTTGAGCAGCTGTTATCATTATCACAATTCAGAACATTATATTACCCTAAAATGAAACTTTCTCCTCAGCATCATTTGCTACCTCCCCTCCCATACCCTCCATCCCTGAAAACCATTAATACAGTACCGTGTCCTCAGTTTTACCTCTTTGGGACATTTCATGTAAGTAGCCATATAATATGTCCTTTTGTGTCTGGTCTCCTTTACTTAGTAAAATGTTTTCAAGATGCATCTATGTTGTAGAATATAACAATATTTCTTTAATTTTTATAGCTAAGTTACAGTCCACATTTTGTTTTTTGATATATTGATCTATGGGCATTTGGCTTATTTTAACTTTTTGACTGTTAATAACAATGCTGCTATGAGCATTTGTGTAGATTTTTTTGTGAGGAATTATATTTCCTATTCTTGAAGGTATGTACTTAGGAGTGGAAATGCTGGATCTTACGGTTAACTCCATGTGTAACTTTTTTTTTTGTTTTTGTTTGTTGATGGTACTGGGGATTGAACCCAGGGCCTTTGCACTGAGTTATATCCCCAACCCTTTTTAATTATTTAAATTTATTGTGCAATAGGTCTTGCTAAATTGCCCAGGTGGGACTTGAACTCACAATTTCCCTGCTTTAGCCTCCTCAGTAGTGAGATTAGAGACGTGTGCCACTGCACCTGGCTCTGTTTATCTTTTTAAAGAACTGCAGAAGCATTTTTCACAGTGTACCATTTTACATTCTCACCAGCCATATAGGGAGGTTTGAAGTTTTCGAAATTTTTGCCAATTTTTTTTTATTTATGTTTTTTATCCTCACTATCTTAGTGTGTGTGCAGTAGAATCGCATTGTGGCTTGAATGTGCATTTCTCTAACGATATTGTTCAGCCTTTCAAGTGTTTATTATCTACTTGTTTATCAGCTTGAAAGAAATGCCAATTCGAACCATTTAGTTATTTTTGAACTCAGGTTGTCATTTTACTGTTAAGTAATCAAATTTCTTAATGTAGTCTGAATATTAGTTTCTTATCTGGAAAGGGATTTGCAAATTTCTCCTACCTTTTTTTGATCTTTTGCTTTATTGGTTGTATCTTTTGAAGCACCAAAAAATGATTTTATTTTTTATTTTTTATTTTTTTAGTTTCTGGAGGATTCAACCCATGGCCTTCTCATGGACCTGTATCCACAGCCCTTTATTATTATTATTATTATTATTATTTTCTTTTTGAAACAGAGTTGAACTATGTTGCTAGGTCTTCCTGGCTGTGCTGGAACTTGTGAGCCTCCTGCCTCTGCCTCACAGAGTACTGGGATCACAAGCACACACCTCCAATCTTGGGTTAAATATTGTAAATTTTGATGAAATATTACTTACCTGATACTTCTTCTGTTGCTGCTTGTTCTTTTGGTATCACTTCTATGAAATCATTGTGTAGTTCAAGGTCATGAAGATTTACATTAGTTTTCTACTAAGAGTTACACAATTTCAGCTTTCATAGTTAAGTCTTTATATACATGATCTACAGTTAATTTTTGATAATGATGGGAGGTATTGGCATGAGAAATTTGTAAATCTTGAAAATTCAGGGCCGGTGAGATAGCTCAGTGACACAAGCGCTTGCTGGCAAGTGCGAGGTCCTGCATTTGACTCCCGGTACCCACATAGAAAAAAAAAAGAAAAGTGAAAGTTTCAGTCTGGGCACTTGAGTTCATTAGCAACGTCACTCCCTGAAAAACATGGAAATTTTCTATCCTATTTTCTTCTATTTAGTTTCATACTCTATAATCACACAAAATATCTATGGAAAGTCTTGTCTTCATATCTACTATTTTACATTCCTATCACAATTTCTTCATTCCTCTTCTTTGTTCTTTATCTCCATTAAAAATAGCCACTTGAACACTATCAGTACCAAATGAGACTGGCCTCCCTTTTAATCTGATTTTTGACTTGAATTACATTATTATACTAAGATGCTCTCTCCACCTTTAAAATTCAATAACTTAGAAATTCTCAATTCTCCAAGGCATGAATTATGGATCTCTATTTCTTTGCATTTCTACTCCCACGATTGCTGGTGTTTTTTCCCCTCTGGATTAGTATCTCTTTTTTATATATTAATAAATGTGGATACAACACACACAGTTCTTGGTGTCTGCTCTCTTCCCCTACAACTGTTAACTCAGAAGGACTATAATACTATTCAGACTGTACTGAGAAAAAGTTTTACTAACTGTATTTTCACTGCTTCTTAGAAAGACTGGGAGCATCAGATCTCTATACTCTTCTCAACCAGCTTGACCTGGGGAATGCAAGTATCCATACTCACACTCTCATGAGCTACCTAAATGTAAGATGGTCTGTGTAACACACAGCCGAACACAGGTTTGTGAGCATAAACAGTCCCTGCCACACTCAAAACTGCATCAATTGATGTAGGATTTTACTGTAAACTATTGCTAAAATTTGTTCTCTAAATTTTTATATTTCTCACATTAATTTTTATGTGGCATTTAAGTGGGAAACATTATCTAGCTTTACTTTATTTCTAATTTTTCTAAATGTGTTGCCAGTTGCCTTGATATAATTGATTAAATCAACTTTATATTTTCATTTGATTTGAGAAAAACACCTTTATCACATATTAATTTCTACCTCTGAACATTCTAACCTTTTCATTAGTTCATTTGTCCATTCTAGGCCCAAACTCATAGAGTTTTAGAACTGGTATACATGTATGTATATATATATCTGCTGCTAAGGAAACTATCTCTTTCTTATTCCTTTCTCTCCTAGAATTTTCCAGAAGGAAAAAAAAATTGAATTTTTCATACCTCCTTGTAGGTCTCTTTGGCCATATTTTTAAAAACTCAGTTGGAATGTCTTGGCTTTCTAAATTAAAAGTTTCTGTCTTTTTGAGCCCGTGATAATACAGATATCTTGGTTAGAACGATGCCTTCTTCCAACCTCAACTTACAATATTTTGCCACAAAACACTTTCCTAACTTCTCAAGTAATCTTCTCAAGTTTCTCGTCTTGAAAATCATGACTGCTCATGTGATAACTTAAAGTAATACAAATGAAAAACCTTTATACTATAAAATACTGTATACATAGTAACTATAGTTTTTATTATCATTTTTATTATCCTTTGTATTAGTGTCAATTAAATTATTATTTTGTTGGAGAAGAAATCAAAGGATACAATTCTTTAAAGAAAGTACCATTTTTGAGTTGCCAGAGTTTTCTTCACTGAGAACTGAATTTATAGTTTAACTGGTTAATTATCTGCAAATCAAATGGTTCTTTAATTTTTTACAAAAAAAATATTTTTTACAGCATAGATATAGGGACCTTATCAACAATCTATATATTTAGATATAGTTACAATTCACACCTTAATTCCTACAGTATACACTATGATTTAAAATGGCATGATTTTTAATTTGGCCTATGGAAATTTATTCTATAAAATTATAAATACTGAAAAACTATTCAGATTTACAATGTACTGGTTACTGTGAATTATGCCTAAAACATTGAATACATTTGTGATATTCTCAGGTCCAATTTAAAATGTGATGTATCTTAATCATAATAAACAACTGCTAAATTTCTAGTACCTAGTGAAAGTCGGGGGATAACATGTTCTATAGTGCTGGACTGCTATGTGTTTTTCTTTCTGTGATTCCTCTAAGAGAAAAATATCTACCTTATAAAAGTAAGAGATCATCAAACATAAACAAAATGGAACCACAAAAGCCTATATACTGTTTATAAAAACAAACAGCAAGAATGTGAATTCACATATAAGAATATAAGTTACTTTTAAATGCTGAAACAAGAATCGAAGCCTCTGTGTAAGGCTTTTGGCAAGATTATAGAAAATTGCAAAACAACCATGTCACAGGTTTAGCTCTTGAATAACTTTTAATAAGGTAGATAATGCTTAAAAATTTTTAACACAAATGTATTTATACTACCTAATTACAGATTATAGATTATAGGTATATCAGAATAATTGAGAATACAAATCCATTATTTTAGAAAATATATTCAATATTGATTTTTTTAATTTGACCTTTATTCTTGTTTCTAGTTATAATTCTTACTGATAGTATGTTCTTTTATGCAGTTTTTTGTCCTCTCATTGAGTTTTTTTCATTTATCCATCCATCCAGTCAAGTATGCATTGCAAGTATCTTTAGTCCCGGTACTATACAATAATAAATGAGACAATATCAAAGTCTTAGTCTTCATAAATCTGAACAATCTAAGTAATTGGGCTATAAGCCAAGTGATGATAACAATCTCCTATGAGAGTAGTACAGCTACAGCACTGAAACACAGGGGAAACGCCTTCTGCAGATTTGGTTGCTTAAAAAACTTTCTAGAAAAAAAAAAAAATATCCTGATAGAGGAAGTCAGGTTAACAAGTTCAAAGGACATAAATGAGGTATAGTAGTTGAAGGGAAGGATTCCAGGCAAGAAGAATGGCATGTGAAAAGACCCAAAGGAAGAAGACCTGCAGGTGTTTTAGCCAACTTGAAAATGATTTACTTCTGCTTTAGTGGACAGGGTTGTAAACTGCAAAGAGGCACGGAAGTAGATTACACAGATCTCCTAAATCTTAATAAGTAGTTTAGACTTTTACTTGAGTATAGTTAGGAACATTTGACATATTTTTACCAGTGGAATGATATAATTAATTTGCATACAAAGAGTCTCACCAACATCAAATATAGTGGGCTGGTAGAGCTTAAGAATGGAAGCGGGGTAATAACAAACTGTTCCAATAATCCACTCTCTCCAATGGCTGGATCCTACAAAGAAT
Organism: Erethizon dorsatum; assembly: GCA_028451465.1. Classification (NCBI taxonomy): domain Eukaryota; kingdom Metazoa; phylum Chordata; class Mammalia; order Rodentia; family Erethizontidae; genus Erethizon; species Erethizon dorsatum. The sequence goes on from CM051825.1 coordinate 40,510,025, forward strand.
GTATTTGTCCTAGGACAGCACCATATTTATGTGCAAAAAAAAAGTGTGCAAGAATGAATTCTCATTCATTCTGCTAGTTACCTACTAACCTGTTAGAATCAGTGACAACTGTTTAATTCTTTTTTACTATTTTGTCATTTTTTGTATGGCCTGTATTACCATATATTTGCTGAGTGAGAGATTTGTTAGCTTTCTTATTTAACCTTTTAGGTAAAAAATTTTAAAGTATATTTTTCTCATGTTTCTTTAAAAAAATAACAGTCCTGGGGGCCGGTGAGATGGCTCAGCGGCTTAAGCACCTGCCCGGCAAGCGCGAGGGCCCGAGTTCTACTTCCGGATCCCACATACGAAAAAGGGGCCGGTGATATCGCTCAGTGGCACGGGCGCCTGCTGGCGCGAGAGGTCCTGAGGTCGACTCCCCGGTACCCACAAAAAAAAAAAAAAAAAAAACAGTCCTGAAGGCAAACCGGAAGTACATGCCACTGTGATAAAAATGGAGCACTAATGTTTCACAAATTTCAAGTAAGTTTCTTATCTGACAATACATTTTATTTTAAATGAGAAACACAAAGCATTGGTAGTTTTACATTAGGGGTTACTCAAAGGGTAACTAAGAGGGCCAAAAGTGAAATACTTTTTGTTTAAAAGTAGAATTAAAATAAAGCCTGCAACTGGAGGTACGTGGCATGAGGCTGATTATACGGATATTGCAAAAATACCCCATTAGCTAAAATACAGAAGAGAATGAAGAGTATTGTTATAAGATTCTCATACAGTTTAAAAAGCATGAAGTTTATGAAATCCAGTGTTTTAAAACTAAGCTCAAAGGCAAAGACCAATCCTCTACTCTACAATGAACCCCAAACTCCTTTTGCAGTGGTTTATCATGCAAGATAAATCCACAGTCACTCCAAGGTGACTTCTCTCACCACCTGATCAACTGAAAAGTCAATCTATGTTATAATTTTTAATTAAAACCACAGTTGAAAGCTCTCTTTAGTTTCATTATATATTGAATTATAACTTAAGATCACCACTATCTACATTTGATTTTTGAGGACGCCTGACATCAATACCTGATTACGTGGCAAGAAAATATGGGCTGGAAGTCTAGGGCCACTGATCCTTGGGTAAGGTCTCAGAGAAGTCTTCACTACAGTTCCAGGAAAAACTCATTTTCTTTGAAATCCCAAGAAAGACAATCTGTTTCCTGTGTAACATGTTATATAGAAAATGTGCCCAGGGCCGATGATATAGCTCAGTGGCACAGCACCTGCCTGGCAAGCACAAGGTCCTGAGTTTGATTCCTGGTACAAAAAAAAAAAAATGTGCCCAGTGGACTTGATAATCTAGGTGAGGGATCTTCTAGGCAGAATACCGAAGTCTATCTGATTTCTGCTCACTGTCTATGATCAAGTGCTAATGGATAGACTTGAAATAAAGAACAAACTGCTTAAATTTCTATGTAATTTTTGGAATATTTAGAGGGCCCATGACAGTCCTTCTGGTGAGCAGTGTAGGAGAGGGTTTAGGTTAAAGGTTAAAATGAAGCCATCAGTATGACTGCAAAAAATTCCACGAAGATCTCAGGCAGTACCACATTGATGCTTTGAAGTAGACAGTAACCTAAGAAGTCTCTAAGCTGTGCTTGGTAGGACCTCTGTTAAACAATAGGGATTCTAGGAACTTTAATGGTATTGTCCTATAAAACCATTGTAAATAACCAGAGTAGAGGAGGGTGATTTGTGGGTACGGCCTTTTCTAATGAAATGGATTACTGTGTGCTACATAAGAAATATACATATTCTGGGAAAATTTACCACCATGAATGAAAGGGAACAAAGAATCCAAAATTTCAGTGGACCTGTAAATTTTTATAAATGGAAGGCAGTTGAAAAAAATCACATAGTTGTAAACGTAAGTTATTTTTCATGACAAAGAAAGCGTACCTCAGAAGGAAACAAGAAAATAGAGTGCACAATCAACAGTCACAGAGTCATTCCTAGGAGCAGTATGGCTCCTGGAAGAAGGAGCTAATAATATATGTCTTGCTGGATTTAATATTGCTACAGACCAGGGGCTGCAATGTATTGCCTGCTATCCCACTTTTAAATGAGATTAGCTATTGCTGGGTTCAAGACTTATCTCACTATAGTGTTTGGATATATGGAAAGCAAAAAACTTGTTTTTTGGATAAATTATTTTCCAACTAAAACAAACCATACATACACAATTGAATAAATGGGTACCAACCCCACTGGGACATGATGTAGACGAAGAATTGTAGATTTTGAGCCTTGGCTTGATGAAATATAAGGCAGGTAAATTTGAGGGTCTGATGAGGGATGTGAGTATGTTTTACAAAAGGGAAAAATAGAAACTATTTGTGACAAAAGTTTAGACTACAGTAAATTGAAGACAGTGCAAATATCACTATATAATCTTTGACCTTCTTGTCATTAAATGTCAGAACAGTTTTTCCCCCTCTTAAATCCAGACAAGCTGTGATTGCATTGATCAACTAGAATGCCAGAAATGACCAAGTAAGTGTGACAGACGTGAGCTTATGTGACATCTGAGCCCTGTTCCTATGCCCTGTTCAATGGGGCACACCACTAAGTGTTCTCATGTACTCTATAAGCCCACTGGGGACACTACACTATAAGGCATTTTATATATGTGTATATATATATATATATATATATATATATATATATACACACATAAGAATATATATATATATATTCTTATCTGTTACAATTTTTTTTAAGTAAGGGAGATAGTAATTAGAACTTGATGCAGTGGTTTAGGAAAACATTTTGGGAATTGCTTTTTTCTTTCTGAATTGAATCAATTCTAAGTTTCTCAATATTTTAACATCACAAAGTTCTTGAAGAGCAACATACAAAAGAAATCAAACAAAATCATATATAGGGATAGAGCATAGTTAGTACTATAGTTCTGTCTGATACAACATAAGCTTGGTAGCTTATAAACAACCAGAATTTATTTTCATAGATTTCAAGGCTTCAAATCCAAGGGAAGGTGCCAGCATAGTTGGTCTTGGTATGGAATCTCCTGTGGGTTTCAAAGAATGCTGTAGATTGAAGGCAAAGGCACTCTTGTGATCTCCTCTCCAAAGGTACCAACTATGTTCATGAGTGTTCTGCTCCCACGGCTTAATTACCTCCCAAAGCTTCATATCCTGAGGCCGTCACCTTGAATACTATCACCTTGAGTACTAGGACTCCAACATAGGAATCTGAGGGAGCACAAAATTTCTATTGCAGTTAGCTTAGAGATTTCAAGAAAAAGCCATGAGAAGGCATGGGCATATAGATAACAACAGTGCATAGTGTATGTTTAATAAAAATATAATGTAAGAGTCAATCAGGATACCAGAGTTCCTCCCTTATTCTGGCCACTTAATTAAAATTTCAAGTTGTCAGGTTTCCTCATCTGTAAAAATGAAGATATTTCTTAATGTGGTACATTGTTTTAAAATCTTGCCACTATAAAATTTATGAAGATTACTTTGCAAACTGTGCCTCTGTGTAGAGATTGTACTTGCTGGCATGAGTCATGCCAGGTGATTCTGTCTCATTTTGGGAAACCAACCTCCTCCATCTCACCTCAAGCCCCTAACTTTATCCTGCACTACTTCACCCAGGTCACTTGCAGGGCTCTTTTAAACACAGATTCCTGGGTTCTTCCATCGGGGCTTCTAATTCACTGTGTCTCTCCTGAGGACCATGAATTTGCAATGTTAATACATCCCCAGGTAACAGCATATTGATTTCTAGTAGTTGTAAGACAAATATTTGAGAACCACAGATCTAACAAATGAAATAAACCAGGATTATTGCTATGTTTTAATGAAGTGAGAAGCATAATGGGAATGATTTCCGACCATATTTGCAGATGAGATTGTTTGCTCCTAAGAAGTATTTCTTTTATGCTTTTGGTTATTTACTTTACTCTTGTTAAACCATTAGATTTGAACAAGTAATATAGTTCTTTTTATCCAAAAAAGAAGGAAGGAAGGAAGGAAGAAGAGAGAGACAAGAGAGATGGGTCTTTCAAAATCAAGAATGTGTTGGGCTGGTGAGATAGCTCAGCAGCATAAGTGCCTGCCTGACAAGCACGAGGTCCTGAGTTTGACCCCAGATACCCACATAAAGGAAAAAAGGGGCCGGTGATATCGCTCAGAGGCACAAGTGCTTGCTGGCAAGCACAAGGTCCTGAGGTTAACTCCTGGTACCCACGTGAAAAAAAAAAAAAAAAGAATGTGTGCTACAGGAAGCCAGTGATTTTCCCTGTTTTTATTTTTTTTATTTTCTGCAACATGAAGAAGGTACCTTGTATAAAATAACTATAAAATAAATATTTGGGCAAGAATCACTGAAATATAATATTCAGATATAAAATAAAAATGGGGAAATTAAGCGAAATAATAATTCAAAATACTATTAATTTATTAACTGTTTTCTTTTACAAATTTACTACCCTGATTTGTCCTTAAAAAGGCCATTAAAAAGGCCATTAATAAAAAATAGTGATAAGAATGATAAAATGCAACTAACAGTTGTGTTTTAATGTATCAGACACGATTTTAACAATTTGAAATTTATCAACTTCTTTAATCCTAAGAACTTCTCTATAAAATAGAAATTAAAGTTAGCTTCCTATTGCAGATGTTTAAACTGAGGCATAGAGATTACTGTGTGTAAACCATACATATGTATACAATCACTTTCTCACTTAAAAATTATTTAAGAATTTTAAGAAATACATAATTACCTGTAAAAGTAGAATATTTTAGTACCCTAAAATATAAATTAGAATAGAAACTCAAGCTTTCAAGTTTTGCTGGGAAAGAGGTAGAGAGAGATATGGGATGGTAGCACATGTTAATCATTGCAAGTGCCTTTCAAACCAGTAAGGAAAAAAAATGGACAGCAGAAATGCTTATGAGTTAATAAACTTAGGGTCTTCCAGAAGAATAGTTTGGGGAGAGTGTAGCCTGCTTATATACTAATAAGACCTGTCAGAGAGTGTTATCTTACCCAAAGCTGGAGTAACAAAATAGAAAGAACTTACAGTATTGAAAATGGAGTGAGGAGAGGGAGCTAATTTGTGACCAGCCATCCACTAAAATAAATATAACAAGAGCAAATGCCAAATGTTCAAATATGAATGCTGAAATGTCAGAGTTTGAGTGATCTTAACAGACAATCAGAAATGAGTAATTTAGGAGAGCTGGGCACCTTTCTGGGATTCTTGCTAGTCCCTACCTCTGACCTCTCAAGACCTTGTGTGGCTCTGTCCTCATGCCTGGTGTTAGTGCCATTATAATGGGGAGTGAGGGAATAACTTTGGCCCCTTTTACCCTTCTGTCCCATCCATCTTGTGAGAACACAGGGCTTGAGCTATCTTCTTAAAAGTAGACACATGGGTTCTTACCAGACATGGAACCTGCCAAAAATCTTGATCTCAGATATTGCAGACTCCAGACCAGTAAGGAAATAAGTTTTATAATTTGTCTAATATCAAGTCTTTGGTTTTAGTAGTGCAAATGGAGTAATACATGATTTTTACATGGCAATAGATTATTTTTATCATTCAAAAAGTGTTTACTGTATGTCTATCTAGGCTTTGTTTTGAGAGTAATAATAGAGAAGGTATGTTGCAGATAATAATTTACACAATCATTAAAGACAGGAGCCATAACTAATTACTTTTATTTTCTGCCATGTAATGATTAATTGTGATATTTATCTTGACCAGATTAAGAAATGACAAGCAAATTAGTAAAACACATTTCTGGATGTGTCTATGAAATGTATCTAGAGATGATTGGCATTGGGCCAGCCAATTGAGGGAGAAAGACACACCCTATTTTTTATTTTACTTTTTGTCTTTATTTTATCAGTACATATTTGCAGTTCATGCAGTTTACAACCATCATGGGAAGTGGTGACATGTATGTACTACAGCTTGTTTTTTTTTTTTAAACCCTTTTCCCTTCCCTCTCCCCTCCTCTAATTCCCCTATCCCGTTTTTCATTCTTGTTGAAATTGTTAATCATAGCTTATGTTATGGCTTATAATGTTTACATTAATTGAGATTATTAGGTTCCTGTACATGGCATATCTTTACTCTTCTTTTTTCTCCATCCTCTCCTACTCACCTCTCACCCTTGTCCCCTCGGAGCATTTCCTATTGCAAGAGATCCATCCCCTTGTCCCCTCCTATCCATCCTTTATTATTCTTTTTATTTGTACTTTACCTCACTCAAATGAGAGATACCATATGATATTTAAGCTTGCATGTCTGGTTTATTTCATTCAACATTATATTTTCCAGCTGCATCCATTTTCCTACAAATGTCTCAAATTTGTCATTCTTTATAACGGAATAGTATTCCATTATATATAGATGCCACATTTTTTTTAATCCAAGTATCTGCTGATGAGTATACAGTTTGCTTCCAGGATTTAGCTATTATGAGCTGTGCTGCTATAAACATTGGTATGCGTGAATCCCTGCAATATGATGTCTTAAACTCTTTGGGGAAGATACCTAGCAGGGGGATTGCTGGGTCATATGGAATTTCTAATTTTAGTTCTTTGAGATCTTCAGACTGATTTTCATAATGTTTTCATAATGGCACTAGTTTACATTCACACCTAAAATGGAGGGTTCCTTTTTCACTATAGCCTAGCAGCATTTGTTATTGCTAGATCTTTTAATGCTTGCCATTCTTTCCAGAGTAAGACGGAATCTCAGCTTTGCTTTAATTTGCATTTCTGTAATGGCCAGAGATATTGAACATTTTTCATATATTTATTGACCATTTGTATTTCTTCCTCTGTGAAATGTCTGTTCATTTCTCTTGCCCATTTCTTTTCTGGTCTTTAATTTTAAGTGGTTTAATTTTTTTTTTTTTTTTTTTTTTTTTTTAGTTCTTTGTGTTTGTACTTCTGTCTATCTTCTGTCTGAGGAGTAGCTGGCAAATTTTTTCCCATTCTGCAGGTTGTCCCTTCACTCTATTGATTCTTCTGCTGTCCAGAAACCTTTTAATCTGCTATAATTCTATTTGTTGATTCCTGCCACTACTTCTTGTGCAATTGAGGTTCTGTTTAGAAAATCCTTTCATACATATATGTCCTCAAATGTTTTACGTATTTTATCTTCCAGTAGGTTTAATGTTTCTGTTTTAATGTTTAGGTTTTTGACCCATTTTGATTTTAATTTAGTATATGGTGAGATAAAGGTCCAATTTCAGTCTTCTGCAAACAGATAACCAGTTTTCCCAGCACCACTTGTTGAAGAGGCTTTCTTACAACATATTCTTTTGGCCCCTTTGACAAAGAACGAATAGCTAAATGTGTCTGGGAAAGTTTCTGTACCCTCAATTCTGTTTCATTGGTACACATATCTGTTTTTGTTCCAGCACAGTGCTGTTTTTATCACTATTGCCTTGTAGTATAGCTTGAATTCAGGTATGGCTATGCTGCCTGCTTTGTTCTTATTGCCCACAATTGCTTTTGCTATGCTGAGTCTCTCCTGGTTCCATATGAATTTTAGCATTGTTTTCTCTAGATCTGTACAGTATGCTGTTGGTATTTTGAATGGCACTGTACTGAATCTTTATAACAGTTTTGGAAGTATGGCCATTTTCACCACATTTGTTCAACCTATCCAGGAGCAGGGGACATCTTTTCATTTTCTTTCTTTCTTTCTTTCTTTTTTTTTTGTATCTTTCCATTTTCTGATGTCCTATTCAATCTCCTTTTTCAGAGTACCATAGTTTTCTTTGTAGAGATCTTTCACTTCCTTGGTGAGGGTAATTCCTAGGTATTTCATTTTCTTGAAGCTACTGTGGGTGGCATTGTTTTCATAATTTATCATCCAAAATAACTGTACACAAATGCTGATGGTTTTTGTGTACTGATCTTTATCCTGCTATATAGCTGAAGTTGGTTATTAATTCTAAGAGTTTTTGGTGGAATTCTTTGGATCTTCTATGTATAGCATTATGTCATATGCAAAAAATGATAAGTTGAGTTCTTCCTTCCTTATAAGTATCCCTTTTGTTTCTTTCTCTTGCCTAATTGCTCTGTTTCAAGTACTATGTTGAATCATAAAAGGTGATAGTGGACATCCTTATCTGGTTTCTGATTTTAGGGGGAATGCTTTTAGTTATCCCCCATCTATTTTTTTATATTTTTGTGGGTACCGGGGGTCAACCTCAGGACCTCGCACTCCAGCAGGCACCCGTGCCGCTGAGCGATATCACCAGCCCTTTTTTCGTATGTGGGTTCCGGGAGTCGAACTCGGGCCCTCGTGCTTGCCGGGCAGGCGCTTACGCCGCTGAGCCATCTCACTGGCCCTATCCCCCATTTAGTATGATGCTGGTTATTGGTTTGTCATTAATAGCTTTTATCATACTCTGGTATGGTCCTTCTATACCTGTTTTCTTCAGGGTTTTTATCATGAAGGGCTCACCCTAATTTTGGTTGGCACCTTCCCCTAGGCTTGCAGCCTGCAGGAAATAAATGGAAGAAGGAGGCAATCAGTCCATGTTTGAAAAGCTCCATTCAGCTTGGCGAGGTATGTTTTTTGCTACTGCAGTCATCTGTGGACATCAGACTCCAATCAGAATCTCCGTTAGCCTTTCAAGTTTCACTCATACCAACAATGCTCCAGGGAGCTTCCAGATCTTCAATCTCAGATTGGTGCTGCATTATTGATTTCTCGTGTTCCTCAGCTTCCAGCTTCTCAGACTGAGCAGCTACTAGATCCTGTTATTCTCCAGCATGAGACAGCCATTGTAGAATAGCCTACCTGTGGTCCCGTAAGCCTAATAGATCCCCTTGCACACACATACACACACACACACATATATATATATATATGCACATGTAATTTGATGACACAGGTATATAGATAAATACTCTTCAACTCCAACAGAAACATTTTTGCTAAATTCATGAATGTGTGATGTGTCTCTGGGAAAACTGAATCAGCCAGCAGAACTTAGTTAACTATCTTCTAACATCTGGATTTGAGAAAGTAGCATTTATACCAGCATAATTGACTTGACAGTTCCTGTAATGCTAATTTGGCCTCATGTGAAAACTCTGAATACAGGTTCATTCAAAAGCACTTGACCACAGGGGGCAAATGCTGTCCTGCCTGAATTTAAATGAACCATATTTAATTTATATTAAATACATACGCAAAAAGTGAGTAGGAAGCAATCTTTATCCAAGTGCTTTGAAAAGATTTAATAGTCACAGCAACAATTCATACTGTTGCTTGGCAGGTCAAGGCATCACTAATATTTGATGTTTCTAGGTAATTATTTTTATTGCTGCTAATGGAAAACGAGGTTACAAAAACAAATCAGAGCATTGCCCAGAGGCTTAACATCCATATAAATCCAAAAGAAGAAGGTAAGTTTAAATATAGCTAATATTCATGTCTTTTACCTTATTGGAGAAACTTGAGAGGGATGGCATTGTAAAACTACTGAATTCCCTCAGGAGCTGCCTTTGTCCAGATGGCTGCCACTATCTAGATGGGATGGGTCACCTGGGAGAAGCTTGTAGGGCAAGTACATTTTTAAGATATAAAAATGCTGACACACTCAGAATGAGGGCTAAGTATTTACTATGATTCTTTATTTTGTCAGGTGCTTTTGCAATAAAAATGGCTTTATAAATATGCTGATGTCATCAGAGGCACCCTGAAAAATATTCCTTTCTCATCAGTAGCACAGTAGCATCCTGACCTATAAAGCTGCTGTTTATTTCAGTTTCATAATCTTTTGTTTCCCATCCAGTTATACATGGTAGCGAGCTTCAAATAAGGCTTTTCTCCACTTTGAGCCTCAGTTGGCCTAATGCAGCTTTAACAAGATCCCCAAAGAACCCAGCTGAAAGAGATAAAATAATGTGTGTATGCACATCTATTTTATGAATAGATTAGAGCCAGTGCCAAAGTATTTTCTAGATATTTTAAGGGAATTTGAACAACGGGCATTGTTTCATTCTGAGTCTTCAGTGCAAATGAAATACAAGCATTTTGGGAATCTGTGTATACAAAGTCGTCAAATATTTGGACTATAAAATGTATCAAACTTTTAACTGTAAAACAAAGCCAAAGAGTGTCTATGACAGAGTTCCCAGGAATCCTTGAAAAATACATTTACTAAATAAGTGTTACTCATGTGTATTTTGCAATGCATTAGCTAATAAGAAATTTATGCTTTGGAAGATTTAGTTGTCCTATCCATGTATTTTACCTGTAACTTTGACAACCAAGCATCACAGTAACTACAAAATATGAAAGACAATTAGTGTTATCAATGTTATTACATTTGCTTCACTAGTATTTTATGAGTGGTCACAAACAGATAAATTTATAATGAAGGAAGCAAAATTTCCTCCCTTTTATGAGCAAGGTGATTATTAGGAGTACATAATTGCTGACATGAGAATCATAAATGGAAATAAAACATGAGCTATAGAGCTTTACAAAGAAGAGACAAGTGGATCTGAGGACCCCAGTATATATTGTGGGGTAAACTGAAAGTTTTCTCCCAAGATAGCCTTTCAAAAATGTTAGAACCTAGGATAACTTGTTGGCCAACACCCACAAATGTTACCAAGGAAGAAATTTTAAAGAGGAGGTGCTTCATGCTGAAGCTTTTCTTGAATTCAAAATCTCACTGAATTATTGAAAAGGAAGACAGACGCTAAACTTAAAAATGTGTTTGTGTATGTGTATAAAATGGTGCATGGCTTTGGAAAACTATGAAAAACACTCTTAGAATTTTCCAAGTCAAATCTGTAGTGAAACTGAAGGCAGATTAAGACTGACAAAATGTTCAAGAAGTTTGAGAGACAATAAGCACTCCTGGGTTATCTTGGGAAGGAGCTTTCTGACATGGCAGGTGGTAACACATCCGTGGGCAAAGTTGGAGATTGTTCACCTACTTGTGGGAGTGGCAGAGCTTATATTCTGGAACACCCATATATTGGGGCTATAACTTGAGGGGGTCATCTGTGTGTATTATGAAAATAATCTGTCCTGAATCTGGATCATATTACCTAAATTTAATTAAGGAAATAACTTGTGGGTGCTCAGTGCCAGTCATTCACCCTCAGTAACTTCAACTCTTTCATTGTCTGCTAGTGTTACTGAGTCATTTCTCCCTTGATAGCTGGTAGGGCATAAATAAAAGATGTGAAAGCACAGTAAAGGAAAAAGGGACATTTTCTGGTTTCTGTGTACTTTTCTCTCTTCTTATTCTACTGAAGCTGAGCTGGTACACAGGATGCTCAGTGGAATTCACTGCTTTTGAGTTTTAGTAGCACTGCTAGTGGTTTACAAATTCCACAATTAACCCAACCAGTGACTTGTCAAAAAGTTATGTAGATTTCATATCCAAGTTCCCTGGAAGTTCAATATTAATGTCTCCTGCCCAGGAGTCCCCATAGATAACATTCTGGTGAATTTCTTTGGCACTTCAGCATACTATCCCCTGATCTCTGGCCTTGGCCACCAAATGTGGGCCAGCTATGGTTTAGAGACATTCAGAGAACTCTTTCACCATCCAGTGGGCTGCAACACATATGCACTCAAAGATGTTGCAATCCCCCAGCCATTGAAGGGCCTCCATTTTCATGGTAGTTCTTTCCTTGATCATGGTATTAGTCAGCTCTGCCCACTGTAACAAAGTAGCATGCAAGGGGTTGCTTAAACAACAGACATTGCTTTCATTACAGTTAAAGAGGCTGAAAGCCCATGATCAACAAGCCAGCAAACTTGGTTTCTGGTGAGTGTTCTCTTCCTGGGTTTCAAGTGACAACCTTGGCTGTGACTTCATATGGTCTTTCTTCTGTATGATCTATGTCCTAATCAGCTCTTTACTAAGGACACTACTCATATTGATAAGGATCCCATTCTTGTGACCTCATTTGACCATAATGACCACCATAAAGACTCCATCTCCAAATAGAGTTGCACTGAGTTTGGGGTTTAGCATATATTTTTAGGGGGACACGACTCAGTGTGTGCATCGCTCTCCCTCCATCATAGGTTTTTCTTTAGCATTCTCTTTGGTTCCCATTTGGTAATTTGTTTTATCTAAATAGTTAATAATTATTTATATTTAATCTTTCCTATTCAAATTATTGTATGCTCTATACATCCTCACAGGACCTGCCTAATATAGAAGAGTTTGAAATATCACAACTGTCCTCAAATCCTCTTCTCTATGTGACACTTTACTGGAAAAACATGAACAATTGCTTAGTGACTCTAAGTGGTCTTGTTCATGTAACCAAGGTCAGCAGATTTGGTTTCTTTTCTGAGATAGATTCAATCACACATTAGCAGCTTCCTAAGTATTTCCTAATGAAGTCATTGTCACGCTCCACTTGCCTCTGTGCTCTCCACTACTCATTAAGATTGAGTCAAAGTGAAGTCACCATAATGACCAGCCATTGTACAATGGAACCGCATGTGAGAAGACTGTCTGGAAATTCATAGTCTTATCTCGTCTTTACCTTACTGAACACTGTAAAAATTATTTAAAGATTCAGAATCACAGTGTACCTTTCAGAAGTGAGCTGTTATGCTAGAATTTTCTTTGACTAAATCATAGCAAAATGACTCAGCTCTTTCCTGGGTGTGTCTGACTCTGTTTTATCAAGTTTGATAATTGGTCACACCAATTAAGAAAGAACACTATGAGCCCACTCTTGCCAGCTGGCTTGTCAATTAAGTTTCTACCTTCAATACTGCTGCAGGTCTTTTGTGGCTTTCCAAAGGCATGTATTTGATAATATTTAAAAATTTTCCTGCATTCCTTTCTCTATAACCACTTCCTGTACTAGCAGAATCTATACTAAATAATTTAGGCCCTGTAGGCACTGGTTGATCTTGTACAAGTATTACCTATCAGATCAGAAAACAAAATTTCCATATTACTATTTTACAGGACAGTGAGTTCTGATAACCAAAGGCCCATGTTGAAGACTGGAGCATGGGCACTCCAATTTGGAAGAGCTGAGGAAGAGTAGAATTCCTTTTCTGAGGAAAGAATAATTTCAGAGTGAAGAATAGGGTTGGGCTTGTTTGCTAAATAGGTTTGTGGTATGATAAGGCCAAAGCTTAAAAGACAAAAAAAAAAAAAGAAAGCAAGAAAAAGAAAGAAGGAAAGAAAGAAAGAAAGAAAGAAAGAAAGAAAGAAAGAAAGAAAGAAAGAGAAAGAAAGAAAAGAAAGAAAGAAAGAAAGAAAGAAAGAAAGAAAGAAAGAAAGAAAGAAAGAAAGAAAGAAAGAAAAGAAAGAAAGAAAGGTGACTAGTCTTCCTGAGCTCCATTGCTTTAGTAATGTAGCCAAAGAAACACTTGCAGGGAGTCTGAGATAATTTGCTGTGAGAAAAAAGATTTAAAAAGAAAGAAAAGAAGAAATCAAAACAGCAACAAAAGCAGTGTCTCCTCTACCTCTGCTTCAGTAAATTATATCATTCAGTTGCATTTTTAGAGCCAGGAAGCCCCTCTGGAGCCCTGCATATTGGTACTGAAGTTGGCTTCTGTTTTGGCAATGTGTGAAAACAAACTCCAGTCAAGGGCAGCTTTACACGTGGTGGTATAAGATAAGGGAGAAGATACTGGAAATGGACCCTTAACCTGATCCTGTCACTTGGTTGGGTAGTTGATAAAACAAGTGGCTTAACCACTCTATATCTCAGTTCTACTTTTCTTATTCATAACTTACTTCGACTACCACTACTGATGATGACGATCTCAGAGTTGTGCAATTTGAATCTCAGTACACATAGTCAGGCAGAAATAAAGGCACACTGAACACTCCATAAGTATTGTATTTAATTTTAGTTTTGCATTCTTTTGACTGATACAGGTATTTACTCCAGTCATTTGCTCTGTTTTATCTTTTCAAACATACATGTTCTTTAACTTTTCAAGCATATATGTTCTTTTCTTAAAATTATTTGTTGATCTTACAGACTTATACATGAAAGACAGAGCTATAAAGCACATAATTGTTATATCTAACTAAAATTCCAAATCTTCACCTGCCATTTCAGTCATTACCTAATATTATGAGAAGTTCACTTGATTATTCAATGAGCCCTTTTTTCTGTCCTGAATGTCAAGATACTTTGCTAACTATTATAATATTATTAAACCAGTTTACATCTTTCAAAAATTGCTTTCATGGTCATTAAAGAGATTGTAAGAAAGTTGTTTTCTTAGAAAAGAGGAAAGAAACTGATTCATGAACCTATTTTTATGTTTACAAAAAGCCTAGTTTAAGATAATCATCACAAAGAAAAATATTATTTCACCTATTTTTAAAAATTAGCCTTCTTTACTTCAAAATTAGACATCAAACTACCATGCAAGAATCACTGGTAACAGTGAATCTTTGAGCTATCTCACTCAAATCCTGCTTTTTTTTTTTTTTTTTTTTTTTTTTTTTTTTTTTTTTTTTTTGCTTCTTGCCCTTGTATCATCATTTGCCCAATACCTAGTCCTTCACTTTCAGCTTCTGTTCCTGGGGGATCTTTATCCCTAGCATAAAAACAGACTTGGTTTCTCTGGTCCTGATCCTCTTTTGTTCATCTATATCTTCCTTGTTGGTCTGAGCAGCCATTCACTTGAAAAGTCTCAGTCCCTGTCTCCTTTTCTAGTAAGTCTATTTGGATGATCTTTTAGCTGAGGGTTCCTGAGTTCCCATCAAGAAAGGCCAGAAAATATATTCAGTATCATTTACGAAATATCCACTGTACACTATTCAATACTGATATTTTTGGATGATCACAATTATTAGATTCTTATTTTCATGGTAAAAATCAACTTCAAAAATTGAAAAATACCTAAATATGTGAGTCATGGGGCTTCTTATATTTCATAAAGCAACATATAAACTACTGGATGCAGTTTGCCAACATGTGTGGCTAAAGAAGCAAATGATTTCAGAGAAATCATCTTATTTCCATGAGAACATCTAAGAGAAAAGGTTGTGAAGGTGATAATTTTGCAAGTCTTATTTTTAATGAACACGCAAAATTAAAGAAAAACTAAGAAAGAGAAACAAAAGAAAATCCCAGCATTATATAATGTCATAACCTCAGTAAGGAAGCATGGTAAAAATATTATATTCTAATGAAGGTACTCTAACCTGTTCAATGCCATTTTCCTGAGTTTCTCTAACTTTAAAAAATTGGGCCACTGAATCCATCCTCCTAATTTCCAGAATCCCCCTAATTTTGTGCGGAGGCAGGAAATACATAGACATCCATAATCATATCTCAGTGAGTCAGGGTATATTGCAGAAGCCAATTGGAGATCCACTATTGGTGAGAATGAGAAGGCTTCTACTTAATTTACTTATAACCTAGTAACCAATTTCTTAAATGAGATGAACAGTTCAATCAGTCAACCTACCTTTCCCACTGCTTTCTTAGTCCTGCATGGAGCCAATCCTGAATATCAGCCATCATCTGATTCTGCATAAAATGAGAGGAGTTCCAGGTCAGAGGAACCTCAGAACCACTGGCTTGCCACCATTTGTACCATTGAGGAGACTTAGGTAGAAGCCATAGAGCTTCTACCAGCATCCATAAAAGTGCCTGCATGCTGTTCTGAGGTCTCCTACTGCATACAATAATTAGGCATTTTGGACTTACAGCGTGCTTATACACAGCCTTCTACTCTCAAAATTTGGCCTCTGTGTTGTTCATGAGACCAAATTTGTGCCTGTTACAAGTCGCTTAACTATACATTTATTCTGTTATCTCTGCCTGACTTCCTTTCTCAGTAGCTGGCTTATGCACCAAGTACTTTTAGAAATGGTCTTGGAACAAAAGTCTTTCAATCAGTTCTTTCTCCCTTCTTTACCTCTGTGAATAAGTACCCAATCCATAAAACCCAAAATTGGATTGTGACCTGTCTGTTTATAGAGTAATACAAGCCACCTACTGCCTTTCAAGCCTGCAAATTTTACCTGCTTTAGAGGACTCCTTTCCAGGTGCTAATGCCGGAGGCTTATCTGGACCCCACGTCTGCCTTTTTCCAGATTTTCAGAAAAAGTTCTACTATGTGTCTGACACTTGTGATTTCCCTGTATCTGAATCTATTACTTTAGGTTCATAGTGAACTTGTGTGGAATTTTCCTCTGAAGTATCTACTTTATGTAAATCATATTGTAACTTTCTATGTGCTAGGTACTGTTAGTGAAGATATATCATATATATGTGATATAACCCCTTGTTCAAGATGCTTTTCCCAGTATGAAAAAGAGAAAAGTAAAAGATACTGCATGACAGGTAAGTGTCATAATATAATTGATAATAGGATACTGTAAGAGTTAGGGCACCATGGCTGTGAGGTTACGAGAACATTTAATGTAATTAGAATTGGGTTTAAATGTACAGTCCATTAAGGGGCCAAGTATAATGAACCAGACATTTTGGTGAAGGCTAAAAAAAGAAAGCCCAAGTCTCACAAAAAAATGTCAATTAACAAAGAGAGCTATTTGCTTCACAGCCTTTTAATATGCTTCTTACCTGATGGGACCTTAAAGACCTTCCCTGACAGTGTCATCATGGTGTAACTGCAATTCTTTACCCCTATCCTTCTTCATCTCCTCCTCCATTAGCCTCTGTTGTGTCAAAAGCTCTGACCTCTAGGGTGGTGGTTTTGGGATGATACTTTGGAGAGCATTCATTTTGAAGCCAGGCAGATATGTCCCTGACTCTTAAGCAGCTCAAACATTCCCCTAATCTTCTAAGCCTCCGCTTTCTTACATGTCACATGAAGCTAATAATAAAGCTGATTAGATATGGCATCTAAATGGGGTAGCATCACACTGATATATACAGGATACATAATAATTACTGGTTTCTTTTTCAAATTAGGGTTGTTGAACAGATGTGCAACCAATTCTTGGAAATGCCCTTAAGATCAAAACCTCTCTCAGATTTTCACACAATAGAGCATGCTTTGACATTAATAGAGGTCCAGGAAGAACTAAAAAGCACAAACTGCAATTTCTCACACCTACCATTTTTTTATGCCACTGTGGCTTTGCATCTGCTGTGGTACTGAAGAATTGTTACCCTTGCTTCAGGATTCAGTTTAAGCATCAAATCCTTGGAGTTACTTCCCCAAATCTGCCCTTTTCCTGCCCTACTGAAGTTATCTACTTGCTTCACTCTATGCTCCACTAAATACGTATTTCTCAAATATGGTCTATCTGCATCATATATTTTGTATAATTTTTAATGTCTATCAAATTATATTTCAATTATTTTATGTATCTCTATATATAGAACTTGTATTTTATTACACATCCATATTGGCAATGTCTAGCTGCATGACTAACAACTCTTCAACAAATATTTGAGTACATCATTGAGCAAATGGCTGGACAAGCAAAGCAATGATTGAATAAAGAAAATGAGTTTTTACTTAGGGTACACATCTAGCCTGAGTTAAATGTAGTCTGCTTGATAATGTAATAAATAATAATTGATAAATTCCCATTAAATAAGGTAGATATTCAGAACTGCAAAATGTTAAAGTCACGATCTCCAACCAAAGGTTTACGTACTCGTCTAACTTCGAATGCAGATGGAACTTTCATATTGAACTTCAGAGTTAAAAAGGAATAACATTTGAGATATACATTTTATTTATTTATTTATTTATTTATTTATTTTTGTGGGTACCAGGGGGACGACCTCAGGACCTCGCGCGCCAACAGGCACCCGTGCCACTGAGCGATATCACCGGCCCCTTTTTCATATGTGGGTTCCGGGAGTCGAACTCGGGCCCTCGCGCTTGCAAGGCAGGCGCTTACGCCGCTGAGCCATCTCACCGGCCCTGAGATATACATTTTAAATATAGTTTATATATAAGCACAAAGCCACTTAATCTGTTACTATGACATAAACAATGGTGGTTACAGTTACCGTATTATTATAACGGACCTAACAATTGATTATAACGGACCTAACAATTGATCCCACAGACTGCGTTACTCATGTTCCACCACGGGATTTTCCTTCACTACCACCTCTACTTAGACCTCAATGACTAATTCGACTAAAATAATATCATCTGTTATAGATAAAGATATTTTATTTGTGAATGATTTCTAACAAAATAATCAACAGTGCTGCCTGGATTTTTTCCTGCGTATCTTGTAGTAAAATTCTTCTTTTGCATCTTTCTCGTAAATCTTGCCATTTCATATAAAATGTATTAAAATGTCAAAAATGGATGCCCTATTAATTAAATGAATAAAACAAGACACAATTTGAATTTAGCTTAATAAGCAAACCAAAGTGAAGGCA
Organism: Erethizon dorsatum; assembly: GCA_028451465.1. Taxonomy (NCBI): domain Eukaryota; kingdom Metazoa; phylum Chordata; class Mammalia; order Rodentia; family Erethizontidae; genus Erethizon; species Erethizon dorsatum. The sequence continues at coordinate 40,528,426 of CM051825.1, forward strand.
GCTGTGTCCCATTAGCTTCTGATTTTCTACAAAATGGAGGGGGAATAGAATATAAGAAAGAATGCCTAAAATTGAGCAGCTAGTGGTTATGTTGCTATGGCTACCAGAGGCCTTTCTGATGCTTTACTGTGTTGGCAAAGAAATAGACTGTTTGGAATAGTTGCACTAAGCACTCTTATTCATTGAAATAGTGCTGACATTTGACCATAATCCTTCAGTGCCTTCTCACCATTAAAACATGGATGTGAAAGGAAAAAGGAAATATTCAAATTAGCTCATGAATATCAGATCCATTTTCTATTCCCCAAGTGAGAGAAATGCATCAGATGAAGGACAAATATGAGAGTAGAACCATTCCAAATCATTTGTATGCTACCTCTAGATGGCTGAGTATGTACCTCTGAATAAAAGCAAACCTACTTGGGAGACTATTGAGAAAGGGAATCTGATAATACTACACAGAATGGGGAAATTGTCTTTAAAAAGCTTTTACTCTAAAGAAGCTCCGTGGAGGTATACAGGGCTAAATCAAAGAAATTCCTAGAGAACATAGATAAACTTACTATAAGTATGAAAAGAATCATGCCCAAGAGGAAATAATCCAAGGTAGGGAAAAGACATAACTTGTTCCACTCTGTGAAATAAATGCAAATGTTTAATGTTTTTTAGGAATCTTGGCAACATCATAGTTGCTTTCATGACTGTTAATTTTCTAGAGATTATATTATGAGCATAGAATATTACTTACTTCAGTAATACTTGGGAATGTATTATGTTTTTTGAAAATGTTATCTAATCCTATTGCCACCCTGCCATTTATTGTTATAAAGGAAATATCTTCGCTTTTAAAATAAGAGTCCAAACAGCAAAGCAGAAAAAGCCTCTAAAACTTTAGGCTGAAGGGGACACTGGCCTGAGGGAAAAGGGTCAGGACACATGGCTCAGAATCCTTCTCCTTCAATTTGCATTTCAGTGAGTTTTTCTGCAGTGATTTAATAACCAACACTCATTGGCCCCCAGAACAACTTTCTTTAAGATTTAGGCTCAACTGTGGGCAACTTTGTCATGCTGTATTTCCACTAATATCTGTCCATAAATGAAAGAATCATGAATGATGACATTTCATTTTTAGGTCAATGCTTTAACAATTCCCACACCACCATGTACTTCTCAGCTGAGAGGCACGATTCTTTCTAAGATTTTGGTGATTATGCCAATGAGTAACTTCACCCATCTGTTTTGACACAGAAAGTGTACTTTCATTCATTTTCAGGATGAATACAATAAAGAGAATCTTGCTACCATTATAATATCCAAAGGACGAGAATGATACCTGTATGCAGAGCTGGGCTGTGCGGCACATTCTTCTTGTTCGCAGAGCTCAGCTGATGCGCATGCAGCAGCAATGAATCAGCTACTTTATTTCTGGGGCCCTATTCTCATAACAGAACAGTGAATAAAAAGATGAAAAATTAATAAAATAATTTTTATTTTTTCATAATGACAAAATTACAGCCAAGCCTATTTGACATTTGAAGCTGTGACATCATAAATATCTTCAATAAAAGTGTAATGCAGAGTTCAAAATCTTTATATTTTCTAACTAAAATATCATGGTAGGGAGAGGAAAGGAAAAGAAAATTTGCTAAGATAAGGAATATCATTACTGGCATTATTAAATAAAACACAAGTAGGCTATACTATTGCTGTTATCAGTTTTTAAACAGACAAATGATGTGTTGTGAGGAATGTTTCACTCTAATTTATTTCACTGTACTCTAATCCCTTTCCTCTCTCTCTGTCTGTGTCTCTGTCTTTCTATCTCTGTGTGTGTGTGTGTGTGTATGTGTGCACGTGTGTGTGTGTTTCATGGTTTACACTGAGAATGTCCTCAAAAAGCTTCATGTGTTTGAACAGTGATTGGATCATCGGGGCACTACACTGAAGGTGCTAGGTGTGTTGTTGGGAGGTGGGCCTGGTTGGAACAGGTGAGTCACTGTAGGCTCACCTGGAGGGGTATAATTTGCTCCCCAGTTCCTCCCTCTTGTCCATTTCCTGTCCACCTTTATGTGAGCAGCTTTCTTCTACCCTTGCCCTTTCAGCATGCTGCTCCTGCCTTGGAGCCAGCTGATCAGGGGGGACTGAAACTTCTTAAACTGTGTATCTAAATTAACCTCCCACCCTTAGAGTTATAGGTGTTGGGTATTGTGTCTCAGCTGTGAGGTAAGTGACAAGTGACTAAGACTGACATTCCTGTCTCTCTCTCTCCCTCCCTCTCTCTCTCAATGCAGGAATAAATAATGCATGAGAAATTTTCACTTAGCTATAGCAGTTGATTAGTCAACACAGATATGCATAGACTATTTAAACAAATCTAACACCAATGAATTATTGTAGATTGAACATTAATATTTTCATAGTTAAAATAATATAATAAGTCTAATTTTTACAAATAGAGAAAGGTTTATTTTTGTCTCCAAATATGCCACTGGTAAGAATATTCATTTGAACACATAAATATGTGTTCATTTTTAATGCAATCATTAAGAAATTTTCCTAGAGTAATTTAGAAATAACATTTAGGCATTTCCTGTACCGAATGTAACAATTTTCCCATTGATATGAATATGTAGTTTTTCAATGCAAGCTGCTGCTCTGATAATCTCAAATTTATACAAGATTTGCACTACATCATCAGATCACCAAAGAATTAACAGATTCCAAAATTGTAACCCAAAGTTTGTGGAAATGAAAATTAAGTGTCACAATTTCAGTCCTTCTAAAACTACCTGAATCTAAAATCACAGTATCAAAAATGTTGATATTTTTCACTTCAGAATAGCAATTTAATGAAAATATCTCCTTAAAAATTAATAAAACCAAATGGACAATTTTTGATTTCTCTTGCAAAGATGTATATGTGGGTCATTTGTTTGTTTGTTGTATATGTGTTTTTGAAAGTATTTGTGTTGTTACTGTGTCCTCGATTCTAGTAGAAATACTAAGTGACAGAAGCAACGGAATAGATGTTCATTTTTTTCTGAAAAACATGTCCTACCAGGATGTTCCAAACTAGCATAAAAAATATGACTCTGTTGCTCTTAAGTCTGGTTGTTTGAAACATGACAAATATACATTTAGAGAGAGCATGGCCTATGTACTCCTGTTATCCTCTTTGCTTTTCTTGAAAAAGAGAACACAAGTACTTTAAGTTGCCAGGCATATAAATATCATTGAAAACACATAATCATGATGTGCTGTTTCTCATACATCTGCCTTGTTTTTAGAGCAAATGTCTAAGAGGTGCGTTGGAATAAGTGTGAAATCACATCTCAGTTTTCTCTCCATTACTGACCAACTGTGTGAACCTGAATAAGTTACTTTAACTTCCTAATATTTAGTCCTATATTATGAACATTAAAAAAAATTGGTACAAATTTCCCGAGGTATATATACTAAACCTGCACAAAATATGTATCACTCACAGAAGTAATGTGTTGGTTTCTTTATTAGATGAGTGAACTCAAAAGAACTTTATGCAACCCTACAGAGCAGGTTATTGTCCTCTTGTCACTAAGGCATATTTGGATAATTTCACAATGTGTATCAGCACCAAAATGTGTTGCTTTCTTTATTCATCAAGTATATCTTGAATAACTAATAATTGCACAGCTCAATAGATAATTAAAAAGGTGAATGAAACCTGGTTCTTCTCTTAGGTAATGCATGTGAGAATTCAGCATAAACTTTCTGTAGAGAAATAGCATACTTAGTGCTGTTACTATTTCTCTTAGGATACAAAAAATTGATACAAAACTAAAGTACATTAAAAGGAAATAAAGAATGTTTTGAAAATTTACCCAGAAAGATTCTAGAGCCATATGCAGAGTGAGTTCATAAAGATGTCACAGCTTTAGGGAGATACACGCTATTTTATTTTATTTTATTTTATTTTTTATTTTATTTTTATTCTTTTTGGAACTGGGAATCGAACTCAGGACCTTTCACTTGCCAGGTATGCTCTTTTAAAGAGACCAAGATCCTTTTTCCTCATAAGTTTTTCTGAGAAAAAGTATCTGTTTTGTCTCTCATAGAATTGTTTGTGAGCAAATATTTTTCCCAAAATACAAGTGTAAGAGAACAAGTGAGAAATTATAACTTGGTCCAAAACACAGATGTAGCCAATCAAAATAATAACATGGATTCTTGCTAGTCTCTAGTACAGGTATGGTATGCTGTTAGAAGAATGGAAAATGTAAGAAAAATTATTTTGTCTTAGGTTTTAGGAAAAACAACCAAATGAAGAAAAACAACAAGAAAATCTTATGAAGAAGCTAATCTCAAAAAGTCCTTAAAATCATAATACTAATAGACTGTGAAGAGAAATAAAGAAAAATAAAAATAGAAAACTTATTACTCAGCACATAGCATCCTAGCTGGAGGAGAAGTTACAACTGAGAATTGGGTTAGAACCTTGTATCACTTCTGAAAAGCTGACAAAAGGATTATTCTACCCGACTTTTCCCCATCCTCATAAGTTCACAGCTTGTTATAACGCCCTGGTACTACTGTATAAATCCCTAACTCATGCATGTCAAAAATACACAGGGATACACAAACATAAATTCCATAAACCCCTTATAAATTATATAAATACTTATAATAATATAGGGATTCATTACCTTAACAGACTATGGTCCTATAACTGTTCTGAGATCAACTATCTCTGTTTCACAAGGCTTGGAGGTACATTTAGATATCTAGATTTTTCATTAAGTTAGAAATATCAGTAGAGTTTTAAAGACAATAAATGTTTTCATAGGAAGGCTAAGAAATTTGAAGACTGGTAAAAGGCATCGTGAAACTTCAGAGATGAAAGGCAATTTAAAATTAACTGATTTCCCCCCTCCTTTCCCTCTTTCACATTCATTTTTTTGACTGATGAGACAAAATAATTTGCCCAATGTTTCAAAAACAATGTTAAATAAATATAGAACAAGAACTTAGTTTCTGTGATACCAATCTGGTTTACTTTTTCTGGGTTTTACATTATAATGTTAAGTGAACTAGAAGTATTTGGTGTAAACATGAGCATTTCTTATCTAATTCTTATGTGTCCAAAATTGAATTAAAAGCTATGGAGGTATGTATGGAGAGCATACTACCAAAACTGCCCTCAAGATGGAGATATCAAAAGTACTGAAGTAGGAATTAATTCTATAGTCATGATTGTCCAAACTAAATAAGAGTTTAAAGTATAAAAGATTTTAGCTCTTCCCAAAATTACAATATATTTCTTTGTAGTATATTTTATAAAAGAACTATAAACTTAAATTTTCAGTAAGGGTTGATGTATCTTCCTGGAATAGAATGAGAAAAATTAATAAAGATTAATTAATTAAAGATTAATTAATAAAAATAATAAAAAATAATAATCCATAATAAAGCAATTTGGATGAATGTATTTGCTATGATGAAATTATTTCTGCATCAGTGAGCTCATACATTTCTCTCCATCTTGGCTAAAGTTAAAAACAAGAGAAGTTCTGTAATAATATCACTTATTAATAAAGTGATTTTCAATGGGATGTGATTGGTCATTTGCTCCTCACTTCTCCCAGTGGATCTTAGTTATTTCATTGACTTCATGGTAATGTGATCTCCCTTTTCACAAGGTGATATATTGGACCATACTTAGAGTGGTTTGTGGCTTTACACAAATTTAGATTTGTTTTTTGTTGTTAAAATGAGTACTATCGTCACTGAAAGCCTTCCCAAGTAGAAAAGTTGGAAAACCAATGCCATAGAGGGAATGATAAGCCCCAACCAAATTTGGTATCTAAAACATTAGAAAATCAGAATAATTCCTAGGAAATTATGGTTCACCTCTTCACTTGTCTACCATTGTGCACTATATGAAGATCTATTTTGGTGAAACTACCTGCTCAGAGCTCAAGATTGATTGACACTAGAATGCCATTTCAATTCAGCAAAACATGCAGCTTGGTTGTACTCCTATTGATCTTTTCATTATTTTCCCATAACTTGAAGGATGAGTCTTGTCAGATTTTAGGAAACACCATTGTTTTCAGTGGACCGAAAGGCTTTTTAGAAAAGAACACACCAGACACTTATCATATCTCTTTCTTGCTGACAGGACTGATAGCGTTTCTCTAAACTCATGGGTATCAGCCTAATAAGAAAATCATGGGCCAGAGATGTAGCTCAGCGGTGCAGCACCTGCCTGGCAAGTACAAGGTTGTGAGTTCAATTCCCTGTACCGGGAAAAAAAAAAGAAAAAAAAGAAAATCATGCCATACTACTGATATCAATGAAAACCACAAAACTTCCAAAAGATCCCCATGTAGCACAATCACTTAAAAAAAAAAAAGAATGCAGGAGAGTGATGGACTATTTTCTGATACCCAAGAATGTATGTGGATTGTACACAAGGAGCTCACTCTTAAGAAAAAGAGAGGCAATAAATATATTTCTGAAATATTTGGAGTTGTATTCTGTTAAAAAAAACCACACTGAACAACTCAACTTAGAGCTCTATTTTACAGATTGAAGCTTCATAATGAATCACGTCCAATCAACCCATATCCTGAGTCAGTGAATAAAATTAAATAAATATTTAAACTAGTATAATGTGCAAGAGAAGATAGGTCCTTCCAAAGGAAGAATATATATCCTAAATTGGACTTTTTTCCAGCAATGTTTCTGAACTAATACTAATATCTAATATTAATACTGATGTTTAAAGCTCTACCACATTTACCTGAAAAACTGCCATGAAATGATCACCGGTAAAAATTTTGTTATTGTGTAAGTTGAAACCAAACCACAATATGAGAATATAAATGTGATGGAGACATCTCTTTGACTAGTGTTACTCATTATAACCTTTTTCTCAAGAATAAAACCTTAGAGTTTTACCTGTTCCTGGGCCACCACAAGGACGGGCCACGCATCTCAGTCTCCCTATTAGCTAGGTGTTATCGTATGGCTAAATTTGGGCAAATGGGGTGTGACTGAAGGTAAGTTTGCAGCTCTAAGTCATCCTAAAGCTGCTTGCCTTGGATTGTTTGTGTGCTTGCCGTTTGATAGTGAAAGATGGCAGAAACCTTGGAATTACATAATACAGTAGACCACCCTATCTCCACTTAGACTCTTACGTGGTAAGAAACTTGGCATCTATCACAAAGTTTCGATTGTAAAAGTGAGATCAAAGCAATAATTTGTCAACATAATTCAGACAATATTGATAGAAATGATTCCATTCTAAATCAATAGGGTTTTTAAAACTTTCTGAAACTAATCCAATACAAAAAAAATAATATACACATTCAAGTCAATCTGACTTTTCTGACAGTCTTAATTTTTAAATTGTTCATAGAAAACCTAGGAATCTTCTGAAGAGTTTCAAACTTACTGTTTTAAAAATAATATTTTAATAATATTTTATACTCTCAAACATTTTTGTTTGCTTCATTTACTTCATGCTGCATAAGTTTGAGAGATATTTTTCTTCTAGCTTTACCTGTTAGGAATGTTGTATTCGAAGATGTTTGTGATATATCAAATACCAAACACAATTACTAAAGTAAAGATGAATTACAAAAATGGGGTAGTAGCATTTCTCCTATTCCTCCTGTATTTCACTGGGAATGCAATGTTGTCAGCAAGCATTCAGTGCTAGTGAAACAATTAGAATCATGTATAAAAAACCTTGAATGTGAGAGTAAAGAACAAAGTATTGCCATTACTACTAAATTGTTTCCAATTATTATAAAAATATAAAGTCTGTGAATATGTATAGCATGCAATATAAAAATGAGATTTACATTTTGTAGTTTTTATTTACTTTACAAATTGATTTTTGCATTATTACTCTTTATTTGTTTTAATAATATATATTCAGATGATCAAATTATAACAATTTATTCCAATTTTTTAAATCTCTTTAAATACTTTAGTAAAAGAAAATGTGACAAGTAATTTTATTTTACATTCAAGTAAGACTATGTGACAATAAACTATGGTACCCATTTAACAGTTTGTACTATTTACCTTCATAAAAGTCATCAATAACATTTCTCTTCATAGTAAGATGCAAATATATAAAGTGTAACCACTTACTTTAAAGTGGTCTTGGGCCGGTGAGATAGCTCAGCGGCATAAGCGCCTGCCTGGCAAGCGTGAGGTCCTGAGTTTGACTCCCGGTACCCACATACAAAAAAAGGGCTGGTGATATAGCTCAGCAGCACGGGCACCTGCTGGCATGCGAGGTCCTGAGTTCAACCCACGGTACCCACACAAAAAAATAAATAAATTTAAAAAAAATGAAGTGGTCTTTCAATTTAGAATTCAGATATGTTCCAGAAACAAAAGTAACATTCACTGTTATTTCATAAGTTTGATCAGTTGCATATATTCAAAGGACAACTTATCTCTTTTTATGGAATTATCTACTCATCATTTCTAATAGCATTTTATGTCAGCACTACATATAATCATTCATTTGCTTTGTCGGGAATACTTTCCCAGAGGAATAAAAATATGTTTCTCAAGATCGTTCTGGGAAGAATTGCTTAGTTTAATACATATTTCAGCTGGTAAATATTACCATATTGTTTAGAATTCTGTTCCACATACATTGGCTCTTTCATATATTTCCCTATTGAGAATACAAGCATTTTCATCATTTTTATTTGTCCCATGACACTAAGTACTTAGTGTCATTTTTCTCAGTCACCAAAATAGAAACATAAAGTCCTTAATGTGCTCTACTTAGCAATTTCAAGTCATTATCACTTAGATAATAAATAAATTGTATATAAAATACATAAATGCATTTGTATGTATATATGTATCTAAACATACAGTGAGTTCATATAGCACTCTTATGTGAAAGGTAAAAATTTACATATTGTAAATTATTTTGGTACAAGCGCTTACATGTATATATAATATATGCCTTAAACTATTTCTCAAGCAAAGGCCACAACCACTACAAAGGGACACTTTTACTAGAATTACTGAGTCCAGCTAATGAAGGCAAGTACTTTACTGGGATTTTAGGCATAATTGTTGCTGATTGTAAAGATTCTTTAAACCTTGTTCACAGTTGCCTACATGGTCCTTTTATCAAGTTCTAAGCTATGCTTTGTCAATGGCCATCTGTTTCCTACCCACATTCTCAGTGAGGCAGCAGGTCCATTGGCTGCAGCCATCAAATTCCAAACTCATTAAGGCTGGCTGAACACTGATTCCCATAAAAAGTCCCAAAAGCTAACCCCTGGACTCTGAATATGGTACTGTAGATGGCAAATGGAATTTTTCAAGTGTAATTAAGTTAAAAATCCTGAAATGGGGAGATGATATTAGATTATCTGAGTCGGCCGAATTGTACTCACAAAGGTCTTTGTAAAAATGACAGGGAAGGGCAAAGAGAAAAATAAACCACAAGGTTTTAGGCAGAGTTCAGTGAGAAGAGGGCTTTGAAGATGGAGGAAGAGACCACCAGTCCCTAGAAGGTGGAGGAGACAAGGATAGAGTCTCCCAGAGGTCCCAGTGAGGCACAACTCTGCCTGCACCTTGATATTAGACTTCTGACCTCTAGACATGTAAAGGAATACGTTTTTGTGCTTTTAAGCCACTAACTGCAGTAATTTGTTAGAGAAACAAAGAAATCACTGTCGCAAACTAGTCCTTTTCATGACAATTATTTCTTTTATCCCAGGTCTGCAATCTGTTCCCCAAAGCAATCTGTGCCTTAATACAATTTGCAGTACCTCTCTCTTGAAGTCTATATTCAGAAGTGAATTAAACTGCACTTTAAAAATCAGTCATATTTAAGGAATGAAGGACACTAATAGCTTCATGAAAGAAGTTAGTGTCAAAAAAGTTTCATTGAAGGTGATTACATATAGTATTAAATTCAGTCAAAGCACATAGGATATATATTTTGAGTTCTTTGAAGTGTTTTGCACTCTTCACATGATTGGAAAGGAGATGCTGAAGTCCATCTTGTACCACATAATTATTTACAATTTATATATTTTATATACAGTTTCCTAGACTGTGTGTGAAATATGAATGACTACTTGGAAATATTTTGTAAGATAGCATGGAAATATCTTCTACACACAAACTGGCTCTGAGCTCTAATAACAGCCAATTTTTCCTTCATTACTCAACAAAGAAAACTGATGAATAATTGTGACTTTTTAACATAACAAAGATGGTTTTATCAACAAGCATAACAATTAACGCTTTCCAGGGATGTTGGAGGTACAAAGCTACAGAGATGTCCAAAAATCCCATTGCTACCTCCTCTACGGAGCCTTCCCTATTCTCTGCAAAGTTCTGCTCCGAACTGGAGAAATTGAACACTCTATTCTCTTTTCTCATGGCATTTACTGCATAGCTTAATTATAGCACCAATTACCACAAAATTCACCACTTTTGCTCATATTATGTTAAGCATTTTATAGTTATAGCCTTATTAGTAGAGCACAACTAATAAACCAAGGTTAAGCTATTAAATAAATATCAGAATTCTGACTCAAATACAACACTGCCAACATGAAAATATTGCTTTTAACCGCCATGTTGGAGAGGCCTCTTTGTAGTGTATAAATAGCATATATGGTGTTTTATTCTTCAGCCTGAGGTCAGAGATGATATTTTATAGTTTAGTGTTGCGCATCCAGAGAATTCTGCATTTATACACAATTATTACTCAGTGGACATATGAGGGAATTAGAGAAAATACAAAAACTCATACGAGAGGTTTTTGTACCATAGCATGTGGTTTATATAAAGAGTCTATTAAAGCTTATCCAGTTATTTTTAAAGAAGAAAAACCCCAATCACCTTTGACTGACATAACTGCAATCTATGCAATCTGTCCTAAATAAAACTAAGACAGAGAATCAATAGAGCTTGACATATAAATAAAACCCTTCATGCTATTGTACCCAAAGTAATATCATTACTTCCTACATGCCGTGTAGTAGTGATTTGTCTTAGATGTGCTGTTTACATTACCTTTACCCATGACTGAGGGTTTCAGGGCATTTTAGGTTTTAATCATAGCTTAATCAAATGCAAGGCTGTCTTTTAAGTAAAAGAAACATTAGAATTTAGAAGACAGATTACTGTTTCTTGGGATAGTATATTACAGATGGACCACAGCCTTGTGCAGATGGTCTAATGTGTGTTTTATATATTTTGACATCTGTGAAAAAGAAACTTTACTTGTTATCGAATTAAGTACAGAAAAATAATTTCCATATGTCATGGTGAGAAAAAGAAAGTTATAATAGAGCTACTTCATTTGGTAGAATTCAAGGAAAGAATAAAGGAGAAAAGAGAGAGAATTAAATAATGTATAAGCTGAAATAGGAACAAAGAATTCAATATATTACAGTTATCTCTCTTAAACCATTGAAAAATTTGCCTGTTTGAATGTACTTTCTTTTTTTTTTTCTTTTTGCTTTTTACAAAGCATCAATAAACCTGCAAATTCAAACTGACACAGAAGTTTCAAGGAGTTATAAAAGTAAATTATATGTTCATATTCCCATGAGTAAGACAAGCTTTTTGTTTGTTGTTTCTTTTTAAATTAAGTACTGTAATTGCAAGAGCATGTTGAATTATCTGAAATATGCCATCATTTATTTGTCTATAATATATTGTGATTAAAAGCATTTAACAATCTATTTAATGCCCAGAAAAGTAACTGTCTTGAAATATTACAGAAGCTAAATTGATAAAGAATGGAATTTACATTTAAAGAAATAAATAAGTATAAGACTTTTAATTACTTTTTATAACAGAAAATGTTTTTATCCTGTTCCCTGAAATAATAACTTTCTCTTCTCCACAGTCTAGCATTTTTAGTTACTCACAGGTAGAATAAAACTAAAATCTTACATGCTGTCATTTCCTAGAAATTTCCAAGATCTACAAAACAGTCCATGCAGTAATTTTATTGTAATTCCTCAGTAATTTTATTGTATTATGCCACCTAAACACACTTCCTGACATAGAAGTTAGATATTGCATGGCATTGCCTTTAGAAAGTACCATATTGTCATCACACCTTATATAAAATAAGGTACTTTTTATTATTTGTTGAGTACAGAATTTTTATGGTGTTATGTATATATTCCAAAATGACTGTATCATTTCGCATTCAAATGAACAAAAACAACAAAAAATGAGAGGTTTTATTGCTCCACATTCTTTTTTTTTTTGTGTGTGTGGGTACCGGGGGGTCGACCTCAGGACCTCGCATGCCAGCAGGCACCCGTGCCGCTGAGTGATATCACCCGCCCCTTTTTCGTATGTGGGTTCCGGGAGTCGAACTCGGGCCCTCGCGCTTGCCAGGCAGGAGCTTACGCCGCTGAGCCATCTCACCGGCCCCTGTTGCTGCACATTCTTGACAGCATTGAAATTGTCAATATTCTGGAATGTGGCTATTCCAGTGCCATTTCATTGTTCTGATTTCCATTTCCCTGTGGACATATAACATGAAGTATCTTTTCATATGTTTATTTTTGCTATGTCCAAAAGTAATACCTGTAATGTGTTGTATGACTAAATTGCTCAACTGTCAATCATTAAAGATGTCTTTATTTCAAGTAACAGAATTTTGATGTTAAGTTGCTTAAACAGTTGAAAAACTTATTTTTCTATTTAAGAAGACCAACAACAGAAGTTGTTCAGAGTTGTATTAATAAAATGTTCATCGGGCCGGTGAGATGGCTCAGCGGCTTAAGCGCCTGCCTTGCAAGCGCGAGGGCCCGAGTTCGACTCCCGGAACCCACATACGAAAAAGGGGCCGGTGATATCGCTCAGCGGCACGGGCGCCTGCTGGCACGCGAGGTCCTGAGGTCGACCCCCCGGTACCCACAAAAAAAAAAAATAAATAAATAAATAAATAAATAAAATGTTCATTGACATTATAAGAAAATAAGTTTCTTTCATTTTAATGGTCTTCTCTTATCAGAGTTATTGACTTTGCCTTTAATTACTCCTGATTGAAAGATCTCTGTCCAAGTTCTAAACAGCGTATTCAGATACACTAATATCTAGCAGAAGCAAAGGGCCTTTTCTTCTTGTAATGGGTCTCTTTTGTTTGGTGAGGATCTCGATACCACTTGCACCCATGACTTACTGCCAGATAAGGCTACTTTCCCTTGTCAATCATTTCCAGGGGGAATGTGATCACCAGGCTAGACTAAAGATAATCCATTAAGCAGATGACTCAAGTTTTGTTGCAAAGGATGAAAGAGACAGGAATGAACTTGGAGAAGGAAAGCATGTGGTGCACAATGTTTCTACAACATTGTGTAAATAGTTCCTGCAAAGGGTAACAAACACATTTCTAATGACATAAAACCCAAAAATGCATACTTATGTAAATGCATACTTTATGTAAGTAGTTGTTTCCGAAAAGTCTGATTAATAAAATTCAAAAGGGGGGCCGGTGAGATGGCTCAGCGGCGTAAGCGCCTGCCTTGCAAGCGCGAGGGCCCGAGTTCGACTCCCGGAACCCACATACGAAAAAGGGGCCGGTGATATCGCTCAGTGGCACGGGTGCCTGTTGGCCCGCGAGGTCCTGAGGTCGTCCCCCTGGTACCCACAAAAAAAAAAAAAAAAAAAAAAAAATTCAAAGGGATGGTAAAGTAGTAGAGATAATTGACTAATTAGGACATTTTAACAGTAATATATCTTCTAACAGGAGAAACTTAAAAATGCTAGCCTGTCCCTACATTTTTCAGCAGTTACCTTTTTATTTCCTCCCAAATAATTAGAAAATGTTTTATCTGTCTGAACTCTAGACTCAAGCACTTGCCTTTACATATAAAAATTCTGATATTTTATAGTTTAAAATTATATCAGTAATCATCCACTTTGACTTTCCATTCACTTATCCATTAAGTGTTCATTACCATAAAAATTAAAATGTTTTGTAATGTAGGGGAAATTTTTGACACATATATATTTTCTGAATATAAAATTAAGCATAAGTAAATGTTTATTAGGTATATTTTATAAGCAAAGGGCAATATTTATTAATCATGAACCTATTTATTTTTTCATAAAACATGAAGTCAGAAATCTATACCTGGACAATTCTGCTAATATCTTAAGAACACACAGCTGAGTGGCATTCTATACTCTGCAAAAAGGAGAGCACTCATACCATTTGAAGACAGTTTTGTAAAGCTTTTCCCAGAAATGATGTTTTACCTAAATCCTAGCTTTAGCAGTCAACATGAATTTCATTTTACTTCTTGAACATGACTAGATCATAACTATTACATAAACCCTGCTTCAGGGTCTTTCCACTCACAGAAAGTATACAGAATGAATGACACTATCATTTTTACATCAAGATTTCCAACTCCAAAATTGAAAAACTATAATGTAAAGCTAGATGAACACAGATATCATTCTAGAGAATTTCTCCTTCCTTTAAAATAGTTCAAAGGAGATTTCATATGGCTCCAATACCTGTACTTAAGTGATTGGTGAGTGATAGTACATGCTTTGAGATTTGCACACTTCACCAAGAGTAGTTTTTACTCTATATTGAAAATTTGAGATGTGGCTCGTACCCTAAAATATATATGTGCCCCATTTTATCATTTCATTTTCTCACTCACTGTGTCTCACATATTAGATTGATATTACCTGCTAAAAAACCAGAGGGCTTACACTGTACTATGAGAAGATAAAAAGAGGTGGAGGCTATGAAAATGTAATACCTGATTACCTCCATCAAGGATTCCTGCTGCTCTTATGCACTGAAACCAAGTAGAAATATTTTTTGCAGAAGACTTAAAACACCCAAGAAAATACATTTTCCTTGTTTTTTATAAGGAGTTTTTAACCATTAAATGTTCCTTTCTCAAATAGGCTGCATTCTATTGTGGGAAAAAGCAGCCGTTTCCCTAGATTATCTATTTGGAAAATTTCACCCTTTTCTGGTTTTACTCATATGACAGCCTAAAACCCCTCTGTGAATGAAGTATCTAAGCCCTTAGCTAATACTGTCTTATATGAACCACATTCATAACATAAAAAGATGTTTGTATCAAAAGTTATGAGACATGAAGATATATTTTATGTATCTTATTTTTCCCTATTCTTTTTGGATCCTCAAAGAATACTAGTATCATTAGCTCTCTTATTATATTATCGTTATTGTTAATATAATCATCTTATACAATACAGTGATAGATTACCTCAGAAAATGTGAATAGAAAAATAAAAGTGACGAAGTCTAGTCTGAAGAATTTAAATCCTAACAATGCTCAGTTACCTGGTCATGATTGAGAAACCAGTGGAGAGAAAGAGCTGGTTGGTGGGACTCATAACTGTCTTTAGTTCTTTTGCATCAGGGCACTTGAGGCAGGAGTCAGGCAAGAGCTACAGATGGGATTATAATGTGGTCTAAAACTGCCCATGTACAATCCTTAATCCAATGAACCAGTCAGCTAAGCACTGTTAGGAGAAAAGAGAGGAAGAGTTAGCTCAAAATGAGACAATGAGGAGTTGGTGATTACCGCTTTCTTCATAAGAGGATCCTTTATATGGCTCAAATAGTTGACTTCAAATTGCCATATTTTTAATTGTGTTGTAAAAATATTTTATATCTCACTCTGTTTTTGCTGTTTAGAAAAGCCATTTCAATGATTTGTTGGTTCATCTTTATGTTAAATATTTTAACGAGAATGACTTCTTGACATCAGGGAGTCAATCAGATATAATGGAGTTCTGCTAACAAGCTTCATAAAAATATAGGAAAAAGATAATAAATCAGACTTATATACTTCATTCATAATAAGATGCAATTTAAAATAATTAAGTACTATCAAACACACTGCAGCATTTGTGAAATATTAGAGCTCGATTTAAACAGGAAAAAAGTTAACCCTTATTTAAAGCTAATTTTCTATTCTTAAATGAAATCACTAGGTCAATAAGTGAGCACATTGGCTATCTGACTTAGAAGTAGTGTGTCAGTTCCTGAGGTGACTGTTAGAATTGTGACAGAGTCCTGGATTTGCCTGGACAAACAAAAGTGATTTGAGTAGTTCAGCCACAGTTGGCCAAGAGGTTCCATTAGTGGCATTATCATCAATCCCTGGTTAAAAGATTAATTAGAAGTCTTATGAATTATGAGTAGCTCTCTGAGCTGAAAATGTAACCAACATTTGTTTAGAGGCAGAAGTTTGAGAAAGCAAAGAATGACTGAAATGTTTGTTTCCTTGGCTTTCCAACACATGATGATTTCTCTATCCAAAGTGACATCTACAATATGGAGCCTGTGAAATAAAACTTGATCCTGATTTCCACACTAGATCATGTGCATTCAAAGTGATATGCATAGTATTAGAGTATAAAAGATGAATAGTAAAAGTAAGTAAAAACTTCAGTGCCAATGTCTTTTTGATTTCCTTGGCACTTTTCATCTAACAGTACTTAACTAATGTAATATTCTTCAGAACTCACACATCTGTAAAGAACATGGCTGACTTTAAGTTCCAACTCATACAGTTTTTCTTATCCCTATGCTCAGCATTTTAATTTAGTCTCACATTAAAGCACAAAGTACATCACCTAAAAATCAGACCCCTCGTGGTACACCATTAAAGGCAGCATGTCTTTCTTTTGCACTTCGTCCTTCACTTGCTATGGGATTGCACACAAACAAACTATTCAAATGTAACACAAAGTAAGTCTAAGATGCATTTCATATATCTAACTTATTGAGCATCATAGTTTAGCATCCAGTGCAAAATGTATTAAGAATGACCAATGTGTGTTCAGAAAACATTGCATATAAATTAGAAAAAAAAAATTTAGTGTGTGAATATAGTTTCAATCCACTCAGTTTTACCAATTCAATCCTTTTTATTTTTTTCTTCCTCCCTCCCTTCCTTCCTTCCATCCTTCTCTTTCCAGCCCTCCCTCCATCTTTTTCTTTCTTTTTTCATTCCTTACTTCTTTTCTTCCTCTCTCTCCCCCTTTATTCCTTCCTTTTTTCCTCCCTCCTTCCTTTCCTTCTTTTCTTCCTTCCTTTTTGTTCCAAGAATCAACCCAGGGCCTCCTGCATGCTAAACACACACCCTATCACTGAGCTATATCACAGTCCATGATGATTTCTATTTTTTCTTATAGTATGGAAGATTAAACCCAGGGCTCTCTATACCTTGGCCTGCCAATCCTTTTTTTTTGGGGGGTGGTCTTTTTGAGATAAGGTTTTGCTATGCAGTTCAGGCTAAACTTGAACTCACTTTGTAGCCCAGGCTGGCCTGGAACTCACAGCAATCCTCCTGCCTCAGCCTCCTGAGTGCTGGGGTTATAGGTGTGCACTACCACGCCTGACTGCTGATCCATTTTTAATTGACAATACTAAGCCATACTGCATATACTCTATGCTTTTCTTGATTTTTGTAATAAATGGAGTGAAACTTCATGATGAAAAGGAAATTCAAGCTTCCATTTTGATATTTATGACCATTTGCATTCACAATTGTGTCTATGCAAAATGTCGAGCACACCATCCTGCAACATTTCAGGGTTCAAATTTATCTCCTTACCAATGCTTTTCCAATTTTAAAAAATAAAATGGGGCAGAATCCTACTGATTTCTAACTCATTGCATTTTAGCAATGCAGCTGAAAGAGCAGAGAAGAGGACACCAGTGTTTAAGTCTTAGCTGTGCACCACATCCAGGCTCTGAGAACTTAGAAAGCTATTTAAGTTTTACAGCTTCTTTCTCTCACATCAAAAATGGAAAGAGAGGCTTACAGTGGAGTATTCAGTGAGTTAACATAATTGAAGCACTTGGTACAGTGCCTAGCAAAGAATAATTGCTCCAAAGCATAGATCCTTTTAATGAAAAGATTATTATTTCACAAATATTAAGCTTTTACTTCTTACAGAAACTTGGGGAAGCAAAATTAAAATCAATTTAAAAAGTTGTGGGCTGAAGTCTGTGCGCAGCAACAGTTTCAGTGGTGAGCAGAATTAAATAAACACCATCGAAGTGTCAATAGTTTAAAAGGAAGAACAGGGCCGGTGAGATGGCTCAGCAGCGTAAGCGCCTGCCTGGCAAGCGCAAGGGCCCAAGTTCAACTCCTGGAACCCACATATGGAAAAGGGGGCCGGTGATATCGCTCAGCGGCACGGGCGCCTGCTGGCATGCAAGGTCCTGAGGTCGACACCCGGTACCCACAAAAAAAAAAAAGGAAGAACAACAAAAGAAAATGAGAATGTATTTATTTGTCATCTAAATAAACAGGCTAACTATGATGAGGATTTATTGTGCATTTGATGAACAGAAGGTTTTAATTTTACTTAATCCATTTTACTTGTCTTTATCTGTATGAATGTTGTTTATGTGCACTATTAATAAACAAAGAAAAATCTCCTTTGATATCATGAAGACTTTTATTTTTTAAAAACTGAAATATGATTAACATACAACAAAATTGACTGAAGTATAGAGTGTAACCAGGAATGCCTGTAATCTCAGCACTCTGGGAGGCTGAGGCAGAAAGACTGTAAGTTCACGTGTACTCTGGGCAACTTAACAACTTAGAGAGACCCTGTCTTAAAATTAAAAATGAAAAAGAGGCTGAGGACGTAGCTCAATACAAATGCCCAGAGTTCAATCACCAGTGCCACTACTACTACTAGTTACTATTACTGCTGCTGCTACTAATAAAAATAATAATGTATAAAATTTTGTACTTTTAGTGTATTTGCAATGCTTTGGGAACATGATCGCTAGTATATTTCAGAATGCTTCATCATCCCATAAAGAAATTCCATACCTATGAGGAATCACTTCGATTTCTCTCCTCTCCATTACCCCCTGAAAACCACGTATCTGACACTATCGATTTCCCTACTCTGGTCATTTCATATAAATGGAAGCATGCAATATGTAGACTCTTTTGCTCCGAGTCTTTACTTAAGCACATTTTCAAAATTCATCCATGTTGTAGCATATTCTCATAGTTTGTTCTTTTTAATGGCAGAATTATATTTTATTGTATGGTTATACCAAACACCATTTATCCTTTCATCAATTGATGGACATTTGAATTATTTTTTGGCTATTATGAAAATATTACTATGACCATCTGTGTGGACATATGTTTTTCACTTATTTCATATTTATACCTATGAGTAAAAGTACTAGGGCATATATTAATTCTAAGTTGAACTACCAAACTGTTTTCCAAAATGCCTATATTATACATTATCAAAAATAATTTATAAGGGTTCCCAATTTTTATACATTCTTGCCAACACTCGTCACTGTCTATATTTTTCATTAAAGCTATCCTAATTTGTGTGAAATGGTATCTTATTGTGGTTTTGATTTATTCATGTCCCTATTCAACAAGATGCCTAAACGTGAAACTCTAACTTTTGGATCTTTCATAGATATGCGTACCAATAGTGGAAAACTATTTCACACTGTCTAAGCATATTAAAATATGCATTTACTTTTACCTATCAATTTTATTCCAGGTTCATATGTAACACAAATGTAGGGTCATGTGCCCATGGGATATGAGCTTTTGAATGAATTGCTCATAGTGACTAAAAATGAGAAACAAACATAGCATCGAGGCAGATGTAGCATCTTGAAATAATCAGGGTCATAAGATAGATTTTTTTTATATATAATTAAGTATATTGGCACAGGGCCGGTGAGACAGCTCAGCGGCATAAGTGCCTGCCTGGCAAGCACAAGGTCCTGAGTTTGACTCCCGGTACCCACATAAAGGAAAAACAGGGCTGGTGATATCGCTCAGCAGCACAAGCGCTTGCTGGCAAGAGTGAGGTCCTGAGGTCAACTCCCAGTACCCACATAAAAAAAAATATATTGGCACAATTTATATATGCATAATGAGCACATTCATCATAGGGAGTTTGTACCTGTACATAATATATCTTAGTTCCTCTTTTTTTCCATTCCCTTCCCCTCTGGCCCACCCCTCTTCCCCTCCTTATTTACAAAGTTTTGTTTCCATTTTATCCTTTCTTTCCTCATTTTTTTCTTTTCCATTCCACCCCCCCCATTCCCTTTGAACAATTTCTTCCTATTTCACAGTGTCTATTATACATTTTGGTTCTTATTTACACTTTCAGTTTCTCGTACCAGAGAGACAATGCAATATTTACACATGTGTCCAATTTATTTCACTTAAGAGTATGGTCTCAAGGTCCATTCATTTACCTAGAAATGTCTCAATTTTATCCTTCTTTATGGCTGAGTAGTACTCCATTGTATGAAAAAATACCACAACTTCTTTATCCATTCATCAGTTGTTGGGCATTTGGGTTGTTTCCAAGTTTTAGCTATTACAAACTGTGCTGCTCTAAACATGTGTGTTTATAGATCACTGTGGTATGATGCTTTTAATTTGGGGGGAAAGATACCCAGGAGGGGAATGCCTGGGTCAAATGGAACCTCTGGTCCTAATTTGTTGAGGCATCTCCACACTGATTTCCACAGTGATTGCACCAGTCTACACTCCCACCAACAGTGGAGAAGGGTTACTTTTTCCCCAGAGCCCCACCAGGATTTGAGACACAGATTTTTTTTTTTTTTTTTTTGTGGGTACCGGGGGGACGACCTCAGGACCTTGCGCGCCAACAGGCGCCCGTGCCGCTGAGCGATATCACCGGCCCCTTTTTCGTATGTGGGCTCCGGGAGTCGAACTCAGGCCCTCGCGCTTGCCGGGCAGGTGCTTAAGCCACTGAGCCATCTCACTGGCCCTGAGACACAGATTTTTAAATGGATGGACTCCACTACATCCAACAACATTTTCACAAACATAATATTGAGTGGAAGAAGTAAGAGAAAAAGCAGTAGACTGAATGACCTCCTTTATCTAAGGATAAAATAAAATAGTACTAAATCGAAGTGTGAAGACACACAGTTTTTAAGTAAAACTGAGAACTTTGGGGAGACAGTGCACTGATAGGTCCCATAAAATTCAAAGTAGTGGATATTTTAATTCACAAGAGGATATAGGGGTGTTGAGGAGACAGAAGGGAAAGATCAGGGGTCAGGGCAATAGTCTAGTTCTTGTTTATTGCATGAATGTTGCCATTGTGTTAATTCGTAGAACTATAACTTGTATTCTATTCCACATTTTATATGTACACATTTTGTACGTATACATGTACTCTGTATGTTTACATGCATGTTCTTTTGATTTTTTTTGTTATTAAGTAAGGAAAAAAACACTTAAAGAATAAAATATTCTTTTTCTTTTAACAAAGATTATATTCCTGTACCACATTTTATTACCTCATGTGGGAGGATAAATGCTTGTTGGAGGCTCTCACTAAGAAAATATACTTTTCTCAATTGTTTTTGAGAGTTCTCAGTTATCTTATAAATATTTAAATTGCTTTGTAACTCTCAAATTTAAAATGTCTGCTATACATTTAAATAATCATTTCTCAACAACTATTATGGAGTCTCTTGTGTAGATTGTATGTAGGCCATTAGAATATCATTAGGGAGAATATGTGTAAATGATGGAAAGAAGAGGTAGAAGACACATAAAAAATTTCTGTGGTAATGTTAGAACTGAATTGCTTTAGTCTTGAGCAAGTCCCAAGGATGGATAGTTAAACTGTCAGTGAAAGTGGAGTCAGTTGAAAATTATTTGTGTTAAAATTCCAGTATGTTTTGTCTTACAACTCCCTATGAAGATTTCTCCTCAATGAGCTGGATGTGCCTGTTTTGAAAAATATTACCAACTTTTAGGTTTAACAGCAAAACAGGATTCTGTAAAACAATATATATTATGCAGATATTTTAAATAGAATTTTAGTTCATCTAGATTCTTTCATCAGTTTGAAAAAATATACCTGCAAAATACATCAAATGTTCAAAAAACACAGTGCAGTATAATCTCATTGTCCACAGTTCTTAGACATGAACACAGTCCATGGTGTGATTTGGAAGAATAAATATAAACCTGGGAGTATTGGCAGAGGCCTGTAATCCCAGAATTCTGGGAGCCTAAGGCAGGAACACTGAAAATTTGAGCCTACCCTGGACACCTTAGCCACTTAGTAAAAATGTACCTTAAAAATAAAAATAAAGGATTGGTGAGATGGCTCAGCGGTGTACGCACCTGCCTGGCAAGCACGAGGTCCTGAGTTTGACTCCCGGTACCCACATACGAAAAAAGGGCCAGTGATATCGCTCAGCAGCACGGGCACCTGCTGGCGCATGAGGTCCTGAGGTCGACCCCCGGTACCCACAAAAAAAAATAAATAAATAGAAATAAAAACAAAAATAAAAATAAAAAGGTCTGTGATACAGCCTAACATGATGCCCTGTGTTCAATCCCAAGTACTGAAAAAAAAAAAGAAAAGAAAAGAAAAAAGACTATGTATAGAATTAGAAACTAATGAAGAAAAGATAGCTTTTGTCTGGGACTCGTCCTAAGGCAAAGTTCCTTATCAATTTAGGGCTACCCAACAGTAATTTTCAAAATATTTAGAATCCCTGTAAATGACTGGAAGAAAGCCACTGCAGAAGCAGGGAAGTAGGATGGGCCATAATCTCACAGTTGTTTCAGAAGAGTTGCCCCATGTTTTCAAGCTTATATATCAGGCTTCGTATAAACTATGTGAGCTCACATTAGAACAGAAAGTGTTCTGCTGCTAAGTTTTAAAAAAATCAGTAAGACTATCAATAATATGATAAACATGCTATATAATTTCAAAATGAAAAAAATGGTTCTTAGTGTCTAACATAATGTTTTTCATATTTTAAGAACTTATGTGTGTTCAATCTATAAAGCTAATTTCTAAATTTATCACAATTTCATAAGGTACTTACTACTTTGGTATATGAAATTTCATCAAACACTAGAATATTTAATAACATGTTTTGTTCACTTGAGTTCTACAGATTTTCAAGCTTAGAGATAAGACTATATATAATTCCTACTTTCTTATATTCTATATGAGGAAATCAGAGTTCACATTATATGAGTAGAATCCAAGTATTTAATGTCAAACACAGTGTTCCAGTCATTACTTCAAACTTCGAGCAATTAATAATTCACATTTGAACTCCAATCACTTCCTTTTACAGATGATTAAAATAAAGGACTAAATCAACTCTGTAGTTTCTTTCTTTCTTTCTTTCTTTTTTTTTTTTTGTGGATACCGGGGGTCGACCTCAGGACCTCGCGCGCCAGCAGGCGCCCATCACGCTGAGCAATATCACTGGCCCTTTTTTCATATGTGGGTTCTGGGAGTCGAACTCGGGCCCTCGCGCTTGCCAGGCAGGCCACCGGCCCCTGTAGTTTCTTTTATCTTAAAATTTCTGACAAAATCTTGATAACAGTGCTGCTAAATCTTTCCTAATGGTCTCCATGAAAAGAAAGAATATGAAGCAACCTTCACTGAATACACCATGAAATAATTTTGAATAAACTAATAATCATTTTTAATATATTTAAGAACAGTACTGTAGGAAGCTTATGAATAGAGAAGGGGAAGTTTGCACGTAGTTCTTTCATTTCCCTTAGAGTCAGATTCTTTGTCAAATTGCTTTTATTCAATGAGATAATCAAGAAGCTAATATAGAATGTTTTCTATAATTTATCATTTCAGAACCCAATATTGAGTTGTAACTCTCAAAGAAAACATGAATGCCTATATATTTAAACTAGGTTGACTTAGTAAATCACTCTAAAATAAATGCTTAATTTTTAAAATGTAATAAAAATGTACATTAGAGACATAATAGATTCTAAACCAAAATAAATAAGGACAGAAATTTTGACACATGGAAGACAACTTCTCACATAATTTCCTTGAACATATCATTAGATATTAAAATTTTTGAATAGATTCATTGAGTGTGTCTGTTTTTTGCACTAATATAGTAAATAATGTCTTGATTAATTTCAGTTTATTTTGTTGCCCTAATTGAACATCCAACATGTGATTGTTCAACAGATCTATAATGACCACTTTTGGAAAAGAACATAGTTGGAGGATTAACACAACCTGACTTCAAGATATTGTAAGGTTACAGTAATAAATATAGTTTGCCTTGCTATTAGTTAGATAAATGGCTCTGTGGAAGAGAATGGAGTACAGATATGAAATCAAACATATAAAAGTAGCTACTTTGGGATTTGGGATGTAAATTAGTGGTAGAGTACATGCCTAGTATGGAAGAGGTCTTGCATTTAACCCTCAGTAGTGTCAAAGAAAGGTAAAGAATAAAATAAAATAATTTTAAGGCACAAATCAGGGGAAAACAAATACTTTTTAATCATATGGTAGTTTAACAATTGAATATCTGTATAGAGAAATGAAGGAAGGAGGGAAAAAAGAAAGAAAGAAAGAAAGAAAGAAAGAAAGAAAGAAAGAAAGAAAGAAAGAAAGAAAGAAAGGAGAAAGAGAACAAAACTTGGAGCTTGCCTACTATGTACTGCTTATCTGGTATGAGCTCCACACCAAAAAAAAAAAAAAGAACTTGAATGCATTTCTCTTATGTAAAATTACCTCAAAGTCATATATACATCTAAATTCAAAACTTACAATGAAAATATTTTGAAGAAAACTTAAGAAAAATTTGTGATCTTTGGTTAGGCCAGTGGTTCCAAAGAGGAGAAATTTTTTCTCTAAGGGGACCACTTGAATTATCTGGAGGCATTTTGTGTTGCCACAGAGAGGAAGGGTGCCACTGTCATTGAATGGGAAGAGACCCCAGGTTCTGTTAAACATCCCACAAGTCACAAGGCAGCCACTGACAACAAATAATTAGCTGGGCCTAAAGTCGATAGTGTGACTGTCAGGAAACCCTGTACTACAACAAAATTTTTTAATATAACACTAAAAAGAACTGAAAATTTGGACTTCATCCAACTGAAGTCCCACTTTTCAGAACACACACTTAAAAGAATGTAAACAGTGAGCGTTAATAGGAAAAATTCTTCCCAAAACATAACTGATGGAAAGATTTAGAATACATATAAATGTCAAAACTTAATAATGAGTAAAGCAAAAGATAATAACAGACATTTCCTGAAAGAAAATAGATGGCAATTAAGTATTTTAAAAATGTTCATTATTGGGCCAGTGAGATGGCTCAGCGGCGTAAGAGCCTGCCTGGCAAGCGCGAGGGCCCGAGTTCGACTCCCAGAACCCACATACGAAAAAAAGGGCCGTGATATTGCTCAGCGGCACAGGCGCCTGCTGGAGTGCGAGGTTCTGAGGTTGACCCCTGGTACCCACACACACACAGAAAAAAAATGTTCATTATTGTTAGTCTTTATTTAAATGAAAACAGAATCATAATGAGATATAAGGTAATACCTATTAAAATTGTGAAATATAAGCTTGACCATAAAAAATTTTGGCAAAATGTGGAAGAACTGGGACATTTTGACACTGCTGTAGAGAAACTAAAATGAGACAAGTACTTTGAAAATTTGCTTGGTAGATTTTTATAATACTGCACAAATCTACCATATGATCCAGCCATTCTTCTAAGTATTTACTCAAAAGACAGGAGAGCATATGTTCACACAAAACATGTTCCATGATCATTGCAACTTTAGTGATTAAAAAGCCAAAATGGGAAAGAAGCCAAATCTGGTGAATTCATCATTCTGGTGAACTGATAAATAAATCATGGTATATCTGTACAATGGAATGCTTTTCAAAACTTACAAGGAATAATTGATTGATATGAAATACAACAGGGTGAATATTGAAATGATTGTGATAGGAAGCCAGATTAAAACCTATACATAATGCATGCTTCCATTTGTATAACTCTTTTATGAAATGGAGATCTATCTAAAGTGACTAAAATTTAATCAGTGGTTGCCTTGGGAGGAACAGTAATTTGGGAAAGGACAATGGAGAGGACATGAAGATAATGTTTAAGATGGTGAATATGTTCATGATCACATGAACATATTCTGATCACCTGTTCAATGTGATCAGACCATGATTTCCCAAAAGCTGATCAAAATCTATCAGATTTTCAGGGTTAAATATATGTAGTTTGTTTAATGTCAACTCTACTTTGATAAAATGTAAAAAAAAAAAAAAGCATACTAAATAAATACAGTATATAAACCAATCTGCGAGACAAGAAATTGACAAAAACAAATTGTACACCAATGAGGAATGATCAAGAAATATGGTGAATGTTTAAATTAACATCAATTTATTACAGTAAAAGACATTGCCATTAATCTCTTTCAAAATATTCCCCTCACTTTGAACCCACATGTTCCATCTCTTTTGTCACTTTGTGAAGTAGCTCTGGAAGTCTTCTTCCATGAGTATCTTTTGTTGCACTGTTGTAGCACCCTTGATGACCTGAACTGATTCAAAATATTTACCTTTCATGGTCATTTTGACTTTGGGGAGGACCCAAAATTTGCATGGTGCCAGATCTGCTAAGCTAGATGATGACACACCATTATTTTTTTATGATCCTACCTCTCTGTTGGATAGCAGTCAACAGTGGCAGTCACTGTATTTTTTATGATACCCAGTATACATTCACAAAAGAGGACTTTCAGAACTGCTTCAGAAGTGGCAAAAAGGATGGGATAAGCGTATTCAAAGTGTGATGGAGTATTCTGACAGGGATTCATGGCAATGAATCTTTTACTGTAATAAATTGTTTTTAATTTCAAAATTTGTTGTATATTTTGGCCACACCACATATCTAGCCCCTAAAGTTGTCCTCATCTTCAAACTAGTAAAATATTCTGTTCATGGGTTAATCACAATTCAGTCATACATTATATATTTTATTGATGAATTCCAAGAATTTTGTAAGACTTTAAGAAGATGTTATGTGAAATGGAAATTGGTTTAAAAGAATAACTCAGCTGGACAAAAACCACATAGGTGGAAAAGGCTGAGCCCTTATATATAATAGAACAAGTGTCACTTTCCATTTTTAGGTCCATTTTCCATAAGGCAAGGGATTTTTTGTCTCAAACATTTTAACATTTGGTTGCATGAATGAATTATAATTATTGATCAGTTTCTTGCCTGCAGTGTAATAGAAAAGTCATGGTTAAAACTGGTGTAGCACATAGAGAGGACTATGGTTTTAATTTGAAATGATACTCAACCATCATGAACAAGTTCTACCAACACCATCTGCTTCACAAAGGAAAGTTGCTGATTATTGTGGTTCTGCGTGGAGTTGGTTCTCTCCCACCACGACAGAAGGTAAGAGGCAGTGAAAAGCATTTGGGGACCTCATGCTTGTTTTTCAGGTGATGATATTTCTGTTGACAGTACTGTTTGTGAAGTCATTCCTGCTGATTAGCAAAGGAGCCACTGAAGACCTGGGAGCAAAGGAAACAGAACAGAATTTCCCTCCACACCCTGCCTGTCTCCATAGCGTCCCACGTGTAACACTTCCAAATGAATGTCTCTATCAAGATCTAATGTGATCACCTAGGTATACAGTGCCAGCTGCAGATGATACTTCTACAGTGTTCAGCCCAGCACAAGACACGTGAGACTATTTAAGTAAATATTATTTTATGATATTTTCCCTATTTGTTTCCTTGACAGCATCTTAGCAGGAAGAAATTAAAGTGCTCTCCAGGTATGTGACATAACATTTTTTTAAGTTCTCAAATATAATCATGTGGCAATGAATTATTTAAATTAATATTTACTAAAAACTACCAAAAAATGTGAAATACTTTTGTGAAAAGACAGTAGTTATCCAAACTTGACTTAAAGAGGTATTGGTATTTGTCAAGATACTCAATTTCACACAACTTTAGTTTCTGTATCTTTAATTTGAGGCTAGAAATGAGGATAACAAAGTACTCCAAACAAAAAATAGTTATTTGCCTCTGCTTTAGAAAGAGCTGATTTCCATACTGCAGAAATAACTTCTGTATTTTATGGATGCAGTACAAATTCATAATTTCCTAAGGTAGGTAAATATATTTCCTGGCATAGTCTATGAAGGCTTTCAACATAATTAATGAATTTCTCATTTTCTTTGCTTACTGGCTTACCCTGGGGGCATTAAGTGCACTTTGCAAGCTGTGTTTGATACTTTGTGAGAAATCTCCTGCCCAGTTTAGGAAAATGGAAGATATACAACTGAGAAAAAAGAAGACCATATTTTCCAATGGATGGAATAATTGTTTTTAATTAACATTTAAAATCCTTGTATGTATTTAACTGTGCAATGGGCATGAGTCCTGGTACTCAGAGGTATCTTAAAAAACAAGACAATGAGTCTCGGAAGAGCAATATGAAAGATTACATTTTAAAGTGTTAGATCAAATGCACACATGTTCACTTCCTTCTTTTTTTTTTTTTTTTTTTTTTTTTTTTTTTTTGGTGGGTACCGGGGGGACGACGACCTCGCGCGCCAGGAGGCGCCCGTGCCACTGAGCGATATCACCGGCCCCTTTTTCGTATGTGGGATCCGGGAGTCGAACTCGGGCCCTCGCGCTTGCAAGGTAGGCGCTTACGCCGCTGAGCCATCTCACCGGCCCTCACTTCCTTCTTATCCAGAGGTGGCATTCAGATGCCTAACTGTGGATATGTTATTTCTTCACATACAAGACATTTGGCTCCTTCTTCAGCTGCTTACTTGGGAAGACTGTTGAGTTGGTAGCAATAGCTATTTTCTTGCTCTTTTTTATTTTAAAGAGAAAAAACAATAAAAACAACGACAGTTATTTCCATTGTCAGAGATGAATAAAATTGCAAGTTCTGGGATGAGTCTTAAAAAATACAAAATAAAATGGAACTCCGTTTTGCTTTTGCACCATACATATATGGATCATTGAAAGAAGAAAAAAAATTTTTTTTCTGTCTCTAATTTAGCTTTCATGCATCCCTGGCCTCCACTAAGTTAGAGAAACAGGACCTTGTATAAATGAGATTACATATGTGAAAGTACTTGAAATCTGCAAGGCTTTATACAATTCTAAGGCACACACAAATATCACAGGTTCTTCCACCATTTCCATGAAATCATTAAGTATCTGAATATGTAGCATGTGCTCATATAAATCTTGTTAGTACCGTTCTGCTAAACTTTCCTTAAAACCAGGCATTAACTTCACGACATGAATATGCTTGAATTATTCCACCAGCGTGGACAATTTCCCTTCTTTTGCTTACTTAGAAAAACTCATTGATCACTTATGTGTATACAACACTCTTCTATAACCTGGTGTATTGATCAGATTTCCTATCACTGGATCACTGGGATACGATAACTGATACCCACGATTTAAAGGAGGAGATGTTTAATTTATCTCATGATTTCAAGGGATTAAATCTATAGTCTGCTGACTTTAAGGCAGGGATATTGTGGCAAAAGGGTTGGTGGATCAATGGCTGCTTAATCCATAGAGGGCAGAAAGTAGAGCAGGGGAACAGTGCCAAAAAGGAAGACCTGAGGGACCTCATACAGATCCCAAGGTCAGGCCTCCAGGACTGGACTCACTCAAATCAACACTTGATTTGCTAATCTTCGAGGTGGTCACAAGTCAATCATGTTGACAAGCCTAACCATCTCACCTGAAATATAAAAGTGAAAAGGACAGACATTTTGCTCTCTTAGAAAGCTTAGAACTTTTCCTCTCTCCATTTCTTCAAAAGAAAGAAGGGAAGCCAGCAATGTAAACCTGGGAGAGAATAAAACCAGATGAATTTGCAAGAATAGGCAAGCTCTGTCACCTGGGTAGGCTGATGGCAAAAAGGGGTGGTTGATTGCCTCTTAAAAGCAGTGGGAAGATACTGGAAGAGATTAAGCATCAGATAACAACAGCCTGACTTAACTTTTACAAGATTAGTCTGTTTTATCTAGTTCTACATATAAACTTCAACAACAAGAATCTCCTGTCCTGAATTCCATCATTTTTAAAAATTCTGCATGTTGCAATCACACAGACATGAATGTATTAAACGTTCCTTGCTCACCGTCACTGGGGACACAGTGAGGAGCAATGGCAGAGAAGAGCAGGTAACTAGAAGCAGCTGCTGTTGAGATAAATATTGTTTAGACCCCAGGGAAATGGTTTTCTTGCCTATGTGCTTAAAACTAAAGAGAACTGTGCTTTAATGCCATAAATGTTTGTGCGTTGTACTCCTATTAAAATCAGGAACAGATACCAGTCCAGTAGGTAAGAAAGATTTGAGCAGCACATGTAGTTACTTAGGTAAAAAAGAAGACAAAAAAATGTTTACTGGGCAAACACTCTTTCTTGGTGTGAATACAATAGATTTTTACACACTGAAACATTATTGTAGTGTTCAATTCCTGACATATATTTACTGTCCAGTCATATTTCTGGGAATACGTACAAATCAATGCATATTTACTGTCATTTCACTAGAGGGCAAGGAATATTTTGCAATTTTAAATAATTCCTGATATTTTTCAAATTGTATGAATGCATATATCTAGGTCAAGAGGCAGGATGCTAAACTGTACCTCTTGAACTAAATTTTGCTCACTGCCTCTTCATGTAAATGTAGTTTTGTTGGACACAGCCACACATTCATATAGTCATGAATTTTCTATGTGTATTTTTGTGTTACAACATTAGAGCTGAATTGTCATTAATGAAATCCTATGGACCAAAAACTTAAAATATTTACAATCTAGCAGTCATTTAGAGTAAAATTTTTCTTTCATCTATCTGTATCTATCTATGAAGTAGAATGCTGATTCCTTATTTGCTTAGATGTTGCTTAAGAGATGTTAAAAATAAAACGTGACTAGTTGTTAAGGGCCAGAAAGTCACTTTTACAAGTGAAGTAGTAAATAATGCCTACACAAAACATATACACCATTGGTAATAAAATTTTATTTATAATTCTCCCACATTGGAACCAACTCAAATATCCTTCACTAATTTAAATGATATACCCAGTCCACCATAGCCACAAAATGGAATGTTTCTCAACAATAAAGAGAAATTTCACACACTCAACAATACGCCTGAGGGCCGGTGAGATGGCTCAGTGGCATAAGCACCTGCCTGGCAAGCGTGAGGTCCTGAGTTTGACTCCCAGAACCCACATACGAAAAAGGAGCCAGTGATATCGCTCAGCGGCATGGGCACTTGCTGGTATGCAAGGTCCTGAGGTTGACCCCCGCTACCCACAAAAAAAATAAAAATATATATATATACATGATGACTGGACATGGTGGCACATACCTTTTATCCCAGCACTCAGGAGGCTGAGGCAAGAGGATTGCTGTGAGTTCAAGGCCAGCCTGGGCTACATAGTGAGTTCAGAGCCAGCCTGAACTACATATTGAGATCCTGTCCCCCTCAAAATACATGTATACATGAATCTCAAAATTATTATGCAGATTAATACAAAGAAAGCAATGTACAATGGAAGAGTTATTGCACATTTTTACTTGAAATTCTAGAATAAGCAAAACTACTTCATATGGCAATTAGTAGTTGAATAGTTGCCTCCAGGCATGGGTGTGGGAAAAGAGATTGAGTGCAAAAGAGTACAAAATGGAAAACTTCTAAAAACCTTTGGCTTCAACTCAAAGACAAAGCAGATCTTGGTAACAAACCTGATTTTATGTAGTTTAATCTAAAAAGAAAAATAAGACATTATTTTGCAAACAGATTTCTCATTTTCTGAGGACTATTCAAAACTGGCTAACACACTGGGGCCTCCTGTCAGCTTTTCAACAGAATAAGAGTAAGATTGAGCCTGAGAAAAAGCAGTTTCCGAATTAAGAAGGAAGAAAAAAGGAAAATCTATGTCAAAGAGAGATGAAGTCAACATCATGCAAGCTGATTTGCATCCAAGAACCCCAGAGGCTCACAAGTTAAAGACGGAATTGTCTCTGCTGGCAGGAGTGTGAACTGGAGAGGAAAGCACAAGGATTAGTTAGAAGATTTAATGAGGAGCAATTAGCATGTAAAATCCCTTCTCTTACCCTGTCAACAAGAAGACCGTTCTGCCCATCCCCAAAGATGGGGATATGTTTATCCAGTGGAGGAGTTTTAGAGCAGAGGCTCCTGAACTTGGACAGTAGCCAAGGATGAAAGTCAAAGTGAGACCATTATTCTACACCATGTGTGACCTATGTGAACACCCCCTGTCCTCTTCCTTTCCTCTACCCTCAGAGCATTTTATATGCAGTGTCTCATTCTTAAATATAGAAATATCATCTAGTTAAGATAAATATTAACGACAAAACCATTAAGCTAGACTCACAGAAAATTTAGACAAGGAAGAGCAATTGGACATTTGAACAAATTCTGCAATAGAGTGAAAAAGACAAAATAAAGAAGTTTGCAAAAAAGCAGATCAAAAAAGCATGGAGGATTCCCAGAGACACAAAATCCAAACTAGATCTTGGAAAGAGAGACTATATAATATGAAAGAAAAAGTATCTTTGAAAGAATAATTTTTAAAACTCCAAAGAGTTTTGTTTCTACATAGGATGTGAAAAGACACAAGAGGAAAAATCTTTCCAAGACAAACTGTAAGAAAAAAACTGAAAAATATACAAAATCATAACTTTTCTTGAACAAAGATGAAGTTAAAAAACAAAGCCAAAAAACTAGTTTCAAAGAAAAGCTATCTCTTTCCAGGGGAAACAGATAACAAAATAGTTTAACTTCAAGCAGAACAAAGAATATTGTGGAACTCTTTAAATGAGATCTGGTAGATAGGGTAGAGAACCCAGGAGATTTAAGCAGAAAGACAGAAACCATGAAGGAGTCAAATAGAATACTAGGATAAATAATTGACAGAAAATTTGACAAATTTCTTTAAAGGTCATCAACATTGCTAGGTAAAACTATGGAAAAATGTTAAACGAACAGCTATCAAGTATGATTGAAAAATAGCAAATAATCTAATGAAAGTGTAAGTATCAAAGTAAAACAGAAGTTTATGGGGATGTGAAAGAATCTTTGAAGATATAATTAGTGAGGTTTTTCTAAAATGATTAAACACTGATCTTTGAATCTGAAAAGTATAGAAAACTCAAAGCAGGATAAACATAAAAATACCAATCGTAGTAAATGTGCTAAAAAGCAAAGACACATACAAGGCCTGAGAGAGGGCAAGAAGGTTCTGAGAAGAGAGGAGAGGGGAGGAGAATGGAGGGGAAGGGAGGGGAGGGAAGGGGAGGAAGAAGAGAGAGGAAGGAAGGAAGGACTACTTATAGAGAGAAAAGAATTTTACCATACTTTTGTGAGAAACTATACAAGCCAGAAAAAAAGTCACACTTTTCATGTGGTAAATGAAAAGAAAACAACCTGAGAGCCCAGAATAAAATATCATGTAAAAGTATCTTTCAAGGACCAAGGTAAAACACACAAATAAATAAAAAAAAATTTCAAAAAGACAAGAATTTTAAAAAAATTAGAGGAGATAGATTTGCTTCAAGAAAAACTAAAATGGTTGCTAGAAATTTGAGTTTACAAAATAAACTCATTTGTAAAACTACCAAAATGGTAAAAACAAAATAATAAAGGTAAATATAAAAAATATTCTTATTTTTCAATCTCCTTCAAATATAATTATCTACAAGAGTGGTCAAAAAACTATCTGAAGGTCAAGTTCAAGACTAATATTGTGAATTGCCTATGTCTGCACTCACCCCACAATAGCCCAGGTGAGAAGTGACAAAGAAATTTTTGCCTCAGAAAGCCAAAAGAATTTATTATCTGGACTTTCAGAGGAAATAGTGTGATTACTTTGAACCTAAAGCAGAAAAGTAAGAGGGTATGGTAGCATTAAGATAGATATAAAAGCAAAATATGCAGAGTTTATAGTACAGGGTGAGGGAAGGGTGAATTGGAAGGATCTTGCTAGAAGGTTTTTTTACTTAGTAGACTATAAAAGTGGAACCTGTATATTAAAAATGCCAGGGCAAGCATCAAAATAATTAGTTTCACAACTATAGCTACTAATGCAATAATGGAGGCAAATTAAAATAATAAAAAATTAAAAATAATTACAAAAGAGGAAAACAAGAAATAAAAAATAGATGGAATAAAGACAAAGCAGATAGCAAAAGAGGAGATTTAAATTCAAAGAGGAGATTTAAATTCACTGCTAATTACATTACATGTAAAGAATTAAAACATACTAATTAAAAGAGATGCAGGCAAGATTAGATGAGAGGACTCAAAGCCAGGCTTTACATTGTCTTTAAAAGACCTGCTTGAAATATAAATGATAATTGATAAAAACAACAAATTTAAAATTATATATGAAGGAAACAATACTATAAAACATTTTGAGTAGCTATACTAATACCAGACAAAATATGCCAGAGAAAGGGACATTACTGGTGCTATAGAAGGACTATATATTACACAAAAATTATCAGTTCTACTAGAAAATTTAATCTTAAATGTATATGCATCAAACAACACAATTTCAAAACATCTGAAGAAAAATGATAATTCTGAAAAGAGAAACTGACCATGATATTTGGAGATGTCAATAATTCTCTCTACATAATAAAAAATAAGCAATATCCATACAGATATAAGGTACTCAAAAACACTAGTAGTTCACCTTATCTAATTGATATTTAAAGGACACTCCACCAAATAGTAGTACAATACATATTTTTTTCACACATACATAGAGTATTTACCAAGGGAGACTATTCTGGACATTAAGCCTTGAACTAACATAAAGGAAATAAAATCACACAGCATATTTTATGTAATTAAACTAGAAATCAATTATTTGAATACATCAGGGAAAATGGTGAAAATAGAGCTTTTGCAAGTAGGAAAGGAAACAAGAGTTGGAAGTAACAGAGAAGGAGAGGAAGGGTAGGGGATGGAAACAAACAAACAAAAAAAAAACACACAAAAAAATGAAAAGACAGAAAAGAATAAAGATGCTCTATGTACATGTACCAATTCCCGATGAAAATTACAAACATTATGTACTGAAAACATGCACTAATAAAATGCAGAAAAATACCAAATATTTGGAAATTAAATGAAACATTTCTATATAAGGTTTGTGACAAACACAAAGTAACAAAAATTAGAACATTTTGATTAGATATGAAAACACAACTCATCAAAATCTATAGAAGAAGGGTGATAAGAGTAACTAAAGTGAAAATTTTTAGTTAA